>CP092881.1:69499469-69859952 GCA_030710605.1 Cordylochernes scorpioides
TTACCATCTTCAGACAAAAGTACTGAATGAGAAATTTTACCACAGCATGTTTTAAATAGTTACTATAATAAAAGAAAATAAGACCTAATCCAAATAATTTATTAGTTTGTGACGTTTCGGCAACAACATTGTCACCATCATCAGACAAAAGAATAAATGAGAAAACATGTTACAGCAACTTCTTTTTCTCTTTTATTCTTTTGTCTGATGATGGTGACAATGTTGTTGCCGAAACGTCACACACTAATAAATTATTTGGATTAGGTCTTATTTTCTTTTATTATAATCTATTATCCAAATTGTGCTTTATCATTTTAAATAGTTACTGTTATCTTGTTTACACACTTGATAACAGTAGCTATTTAAAACATGCCGTGGTAAAATTTATAATTAATTAATAAATAAATAATGTGTGACATTTCGGTAACAGCGTTGTTACCATCTTCAGACAAAGTACTGAATGAGAAATTTTACCACGGCATGTTTTAAATAGCTACTGTTATCAAGTGTGTAAACAAGATAACAGTAACTATTTAAAACATGCTGTGGTAAAATTGTCTGAAGATGGTAACAACACTGTTACCGAAACGTCACACACTATTTATTTATTTGGATTTGGTCTTATTACCTTGTTTTATAATCTATAATCCAAATTGTGCCTTATTAATACATATATATAATAAACACCACATGGCTGGCACTCACCGCTACTAGAGTCATAGCCGTGTAGATAAGGGCCAAATGAAGTGTTGGCGTAGTGTCCCGTAGCCAGAGCGTCTGCACTGAACCTGCTGAGGGCCGTGTGGAAAAAGTGATTAAACTTGATGTGTTTGTTGCAGAGGATGTCTGGGTTTGGTGTCAATCCCACCTGGTAGCTGGTCAGCATGTTTCTGCACACACGTCCTGCGATGTCCTGCGCTGAAGGATACCCTGGACATACTGTTAAAAGCTAATGCATTAGGTTTGCTTTTCACTACTTTTGCCATTAGAACACATACACAGTGTGGCAAATAATTTTTAAGACTCGCACTAGATAAAAGCCAATAGCAGAGCCAGTTATGAAATTGCGCAAGCGTATATATATTCGAAGCCTTATCTAGCGCAAGGCTTTGTTTCAGCCATTTTGGTTAACTCTTTAAAACCATACAGGCGATTTTTGAAAAGTAAAAATTTTTGTTCGTCGGAATTCTGAGATGGAACAGAGAGCGGTCATTAAATTTAATGCAAAACTTGGTAGAAGTGCATCGGAAACATATATTTTGATGAAGCAAGTTTATGGTACGTTATGTTTGAGTAAATCAAATGTTTTCATTTGGCACAAACGTTTTTCGGATGGAAGAAATACGCTAGAAGATGATAAGCATACTGGACGACCAAGTTCTTCGAAGACACCAGAAAGTATAGAAAAAGTGTGAGAATTTGTTGCAAACAATCGCTGTGCATACCTGAGAATGATGGCAGAGGTTTTACACATCAACAAAGAAACGATTCGAACCATTCTGCATGAAGACTTGGGTAAAACTAAAGTCTGTGCTAAATTTGTTCCACACACTTTAACAGGCGAGCAGAAATCATTGAGAATTGCACATTGCAGGGACATCATTTCTGCCTATGAAAATTGTGATGTTCTATTTAAAAGAACGAGTAAGAATGAATAAGAGAAGATCTATGACAATAGAAACTCTAACTTTATTACTCTCTTGACCTATATATATATATTGCGCTTCTCGCGGACATGCAAATCAACCATCCTTTTAAAAGGAAACAACATGTAAAAATATACAAAACAAAAAACAATATTATGCAAACATCTCGAGGTATGCGACAGACTCCCCCTCCATGACCTCTCATCACTCCTGTGATGGGACTCCGGGTGGTCTATGATGAAATTGTCCTCCGGCCACTTGGTGATGGTTATATCCTGCTTCCAGTTGATGGGGGTCGAGGTTACATCAGTGATTTCTGGCCCTACCCTCACACCGCCTTTGACAAGGCATCTCATCTTGTACGATTTGGTCAATGTCTCGTTCTCTAGATTCGGGTTGGAATTGAAGTCAAAATGGATTGAAAATCCCATTGAACCTTCATAGCTCTCGACACGAATGTCTTTAAGATATGCCAGAACAGGCTCGTCATAGGGTTGGATGTAATACAATTCCAGGCAATTTACGAGTAATTCCATCTTCGGTCTAGTTGGTCTGCCTATTTTGACATACCACTTCTGAGTTCGAAGTAGCTGCAGGTAACGATAGAACCTCGTGGCCTCTAAAGTAAAGGATAAGACATCCTCCCCAATCATGGCAATGTCACGTAGTCCTTTCTTTGTCCAATTCGCTTTCACAACTTCCTCGTATATATCTACAGGAGATCCTGGTAGAAAGAAGATTGTTTTACCTCTACGCAAATATCCACTTTCTATCTCTGAAATTTCCATCATTCCAATGTCGTATTTATCAAGAATGTTTTTTTGCATCTGGCTGAATTCTTTAGCATAAATCCAAACTTTTTGGCAGCGTGTTAATTTCTTTAATACCTTTAAAATTAACAAACGACATCTTGCGTGATTGCATTTATCGAAATCACCTATTCCATGGCAGATAATAGCATCACATATTCCTAATTTCATATTTCTTTTTTCACCGCTTGTTTGAAACGAATAGATTCCTTTTTTGAGAGTTTCCAATAGAGTATCGTAACAAGGTAGCTCTCTCAAAGCTCTTTTCAATAACTTCATGTCTTTGGTGATGGTGTTTCTGTTATTCCAGGTGGTGGAGAGGCTCAACTCCTTTGGAGGTGCTTCTTCGCCGGTACCAGGCTTTGGTTCTTTTTCGCCAGTACCAGACTCCTTAGTAGGTTCTTTTTCGCCAGTACCAGACTCCTTAGTAGGTTCTATTTCGCCAGTACCAGACTCCTTAGTAGGCCCTTGTTCCCCAGTACCAGACTCCTTAGTAGGTTCTTTTTCGCCAGTACCAGACTCCTCAGTAGGCCCTTGTTCCCCAGTAACAGACTCCTTAGTAGGTTCTTTTTCTCCAGTACCAGACTCCCTAGTAGGCCCTTGTTCCCCAGTACCAGACTCCTTAGTAGGTTCTTTTTCTCCAGTACCAGACTCCTTAGAAGGTTCTGTAGAATCTTTAGGCTCCATTCCACTATCAGCAATAACATCTACCTCTTTCGTAAGAGGCTCTGCACTTTCAGTTTCTATAAATGACTTTTCCCTTGGAAATTTCCCTTGGCAGAGCTGACTGCTATAGGGCGCGTCCTCAGGTGGCGGATAGGGGAACGACCTTCAGATATGAAGGCCAGCTGCGAAACAAGCAGAATAACTCTGACGAATAAGCAGTCGCGGACCAACAGCAGCATTGTTAGAAGAGGAGTAGACCTCTTTAAAAATCCTGACATCAACTGACCCAGTTGATAGACCTCAGCAAGGGTCCCACTCCAGGGATACGGAGGAGCTGCGTCTGTACTCATGTTAGAGTCGGCAGCAAAGGCGTCTGCTTCCATGTTAGGAACGGCCTCAAACTTCAGGCAAAGTCAGACTTTCACCAAAGTGTGCCTGGATCATGATGCCATGATCAACGAAAGCTGCACCCCTATACCCCATTCCATGAGATCAGATGTTGATTTGCATGCTGCATCGCCCGTCGCGCAGAATAAACAGGGGCGCGGTCAGGACTTAGGTAGAGGGTTCTGTCCGATAAGTATAATACAGTCTCCACAAACTTCTAACTTTGCAGCTTCCAAGCAATTGAGAATTTTGCAGTGCAACATAAATGGATTGTGCTCAACAGCAACAAAAATAAAATTAGAAGAAATAATGGAAATAGCTGAAAAACAAAAGATACAAATTATAGCCCTACAGGAAACCAAATTAAATGAAAAGTACAATCTCAAATATAAAAACTATAATATCCTCAGAAAAGACAGAAATAAAGAAGGGGGTGGCCTTGCATTTTTAATCAAGAATTTGTACTATGAAGACATAGCCATTAATATTCCAAACACATCAGACCTCGAAGCCCAAGGTATCAAAGTCTACCTCAATCAAAACAAAACCATCAACATATTCAATATGTATCACCCACCAAACAATAAACTTATTGACGATGGAACAATGGCTCAATTTCTTACAGACAACACTATTATTGTAGGTGACCTTAATGCCAAACATCAACTATGGGGATGTTCCATGCCAAACCCAAGAGGCAAAATACTTTCAAACTTATTTGACGACAATGCCTTCATGTGCTTAAATGATGGGAATCCTACCCACCATTCCTACAGCTATAATACTGCACAAGCACTTGATATAAGTTTCTCCAGTCCTGACATTTTCCACAAATGCAAATGGCAAATATTAAAAAGTATTGGAAGTGATCATTTGCCTATTTTGATAGAAATTAGTACCAAGACCAAAACCAGCTCAATTAAAGAAAAATTCTGGAACTTCAAAAAGGCTAATTGGAATCTTTACCAGAAAAATACCAATGAAGACTTCAGAAAAGCACCCACTAGAATAAAAGATCTGGAACAAAATTGGATATCTTTCAAAAACACCATTATTAAAGCAGCCAAAGTTTCAATACCAAGAGGTAATATTAAGAAATGGATTCCAAATTATACACACCAGGCAAAAGATATTCAAACACTTATAACTAAAAGAAATGAACTACAAAAAAAGTGCACCCAAAACCAAACAAATTGTAGAACTGAACTGAACATAGTGAATGCAAAAATAAAACGGTTATACGTAAATATGAAAAGGGAAAAATGGAAACAAACTTGTGAAAACCTGAACCCAAGAAACCCGAATACAAAACTTTGGCATTTGGCAAAACAAATTGACAGAGCCCAGTCACAAACTGAAAACACAAATATGATTAAGAATACGGATGGTACCCCAGCAACTAATGACAAAAATGCTGCTAATCTTTTAGGTAATTCATATCAAATAAGTAGTAAAATCAAATTTGAAATAAAAGATAAGAAAGTTGAAAAAAGGCCCGAAAGATTATTCATGACTGTAAAAATTTCACCAGCACTCATAATATTTTCCATGAAAAAATCAATATGAAAGAGCTAGATTATGCATTAGAAAACACTGACCTAAACAAGACTCCTGGGCCAGATGGAATCCATGGCCAAATGATATTAAACTTGGGCAAAAATGGCAAAGAAATACTTCTTGATATTTTCAATAACTCCTGGAAAACTGGAAAATTGCCTCAAGACTGGAAAACTGCAACAATAATTCCTATTAAAAAACTTGACAAATCTGCTGATGACCCAAAAAACTATCGACCTATCTCCCTCACAAGTATTTGCTGCAAATTAATGGAAAAAATTATACTCAGACGACTTACCTACCACCTTGACACAAGAAATCTCTTACCAGAAGAACAATATGGATTTAGGAAAGGACATGGGACAATAGACCAACTCTTATTTTTCACACAAATTCAAAATTGATGGAAAAGCTATCACTTGGATAAATGATTTCCTTAAAAATAGATACATCAGGGTCAAATATAATGGAACTCTATCTAAAACCTTCAAATTGTACCAAGGATTACCACAAGGATCAGTCCTTAGCCCAACTCTCTTCACCCTATTTATTGCAGGCATAGAAGAAAAAATTTCACATAAAACCAATATTGGACTTTTCGCTGATGACATTATTCTATGGAGCAGTAACACTAACTGGAAAAAAGCTGAAAGGGATTTGAACAAGACTCTTCTCCACCTAGAAAAATTTGCTAATAAACATAAATTAGAATTTAACCCCCAAAAATCTGAAACCTGTCTTTTTACTACCGATAAGAAACTATACAAAATAAGGCCAAAAATTATTCTGAAAGAACAACAATTACAATATAATAAACATCCTAAATATCTTGGCTACACCCTGGATCCAGAAATTAACTCCAGTAAACATATTGAAGAAGTTATTAGAAAAGGAAGAGACCGACTAAAAATCCTGAAATATATTTCAGGAAGAGAGTGGGGAGCCGATGCAACCACACTAAAATTAACTTACACATCTCTAATTAGACCTATCCTGGAATATGGATATCAAATCTATGGTACAGCATCTGAAACAAATCTAAAATCACTGGAAAGGATACAACTAAGTGCAGCTAGAATTATTACAGGTCTTCGAAATACCTGCCCTAACAATATTGTACTTTACGAGGCAGACATTATGCCCTTAAAGGATAGAAGAAGCTACAATCTGCCAAAATATATAAACAAAATCAAGAGTTATGGAAACAAACACAGAACTTCCAATTACATACTTAATTGGGAATCCAATCTAAGACTCAAAAAAGAAGGTCCTCTCCACCTGGCCAAAAGAAATGGATTTTTAAAATATAAAGTAGAAAAAAATTATTTAGCAGAAAAAATTTCTCCATGTGAACCACTACAAAATGTTATTTTTAATGACACTTTAAATGAACCCACCAACAAACAATGCCAAAATCCTGAATACTTAAAACAATTATCATTAGAAATAATTAATAACATTCCTAAAAATGCAATAACTATCTATACCGATGGTAGCAGAGATGAGTTGGGACACACTGGCAGTGGCTGTCTCATCAAAACTACAAATGGCATTGAGAAAATGAACAGAAGAAACCCAGATTTTTGCTCAGTCTTCAGATCAGAACTTATAGCCATCTATGAAGCCTTAAAATCCATCAGAAATACTAATTATCAAGATATCTGGATTCTTACTGATAGTAGAAGTGCCATACAACACTTGAGTCACACAGGGGAACTCAGAGACAAAGTAAGCAGGAACATAATTGGTTATCTCCAAAAACTCTCAAAAACCTCAAAAATTCACCTTCAATGGATACCCTCACATGTTGGAATTGAAGGCAATGAAGCTGCTGATGTGCTAGCGAAAAAAGGCACAAAAGAACCCTTGCCACAGAAAAATAAACTTACTTTTGAAGAAATAGAAACAGTAGCCAAAACAAAAATAAACAAGAACTGGAGGATCCCACCTAAGCACAGTTGGTACAGTGGAGTGAACCCAGGAGGAGCTCTAAACATCAGAAATAGACAGCATCAAACAACACTAACAAGATTTAGAACAGGCCATCTCAAGCCATTGAAGATAGAAAATAATAACAAAATCTACCCCACTTGCCCAAAATGTAGCTTGTCACCTGCAGCTCCAGAACACATTTTGGCTTGCATTAGATGTACTAAACAGGACCTTTGGGAGAGGCCGCTGCTCATCATAAAACAGCTCGAGGAGCATGAACTCATGGAATTCGTGTAATCTTTACACAAGGGGATAAGAAACAACAACAACATAAATGACTTTTTATCAACTTGAGCTTTTTCACTTTCTTCAACTTCAACAGACTTTTTTTCAACTTCAGCTTTTTCACTTTCATCTGCTTCAACGGATTTTTTCTCAACTTTGGCTTTTTCACTTTCTTCCGTTTCTACAACTGAATTTTTTTCAACTTGAGCCTTTTGACTTTGCCCAACTTCTACAACAGACTTTTTTTCAACTTCGGCTTTTTCAAGACTTACTCCAGACTTTTCAAGACTTACTCCAGACTTTTCAAGACTTACTTCAGACTTTTCAAGACTTATTTCAGACTTTTCAAGACTTATTTCAGACTTTTCAAGACTTACTCCAGACTTTTCAAGACTTACTTCAGACTTTTCAAGACTTATTTCAGACTTTTCAAGACTTATTTCAGACTCAATACTTTCTAGAGACTCAAGGCGTTCTAGAGACTCAAGGCTCTCCAGAGACTCAAGGCTTTCTAGAGACTCAAGGCTTTCTTCTTCTTCCTCCTCCTCTTCTTCTTCTTCTTCTTCCTCCTCCTCTTCTTCTTCTTCTTCTTCTTCTTCCTCTTCTTCGCTGAAATATTCTTCTTCATCTTCTTTCTTATTTTCAAAAAGAATGTTCATCATCAAGCGTTGCTGGTCCCTCATCAAGCGCTGCTGGTCCGCCATCGCCCTGATGAGGCTTTCAATGGTCGAATTTGAGAATCCTGTCGGCTGCGCCATATTGTGATGTTCTATTTAAAAGAACGAGTAAGAATGAATAAGAGAAGATCTATGACAATAGAAACTCTAACTTTATTACTCTCTTGACCTATATATATATATTGCGCTTCTCGCGGACATGCAAATCAACCATCCTTTTAAAAGGAAACAACATGTAAAAATATACAAAACAAAACAATATTATGCAAACATCTCGAGGTATGCGACAAAAATGATTCAAACTTCCTGAAATCAATTGTTACGGGTGATGAAACATGGTGTTTTCAGTATGACCCAAAGACAAAGCGCCAAAGTGCCGAATGGAAGTCAAAAAACTCTCCACAAGCCAAAAAAACGCGAAAAGTGCCATCAAAAATCAAAACAATGCTGATTACCTTTTTCGATAGTAGAAGTATTATCCACAAAGAATTTGTTCCCGCTGGACAAACCATTACTGGAGAGTATTATTTAAACGTTTTGAAACGTTTAATTGCCAGAATTCGTCGCATTCGTCCAGAATATCGCGATGAAGACAGTTGCTGCATGATAATGCACCGAGTCACTCCTCACTCATTGTTCGTCGCCTTTTGGCCAAAAATAACGCCTGTGTGTTGAATCATCCTCCGTACTCGCCTGATTTAGCACCATGTGACTTTTATTTATTCCCAAAAATAAAATTGAAGCTAAAAGTTTGTTTTTTTATGATATCCCGACCATCCAGACAGCTGCGACGAGCACTTTGGAGGTGATTCCTCAAAGTGGCCTGCAAGAGGCATTTAATTCCTTATTAAATCGTTGTAACATATGTATTGAATCCGGAGGGGATTATTTTAAATAAAAAAATAGTAGAAATTGAATTAGCTTGTTTCTGTTTTATTTTACAAGCCCATTCTTAAAAATTATTTGCCACACTGTGTATGTATATATATCTATTTATGAGGATGATAAGGCACAATTTAGATTATAGATTATAAACACATGGTAATAAGACCAAATCCAAATAAATAAATAGCGTGTGACGTTTCGGTAACAGCGTTGTTACCATCTTCAGACAAAAGTACTGAAACGTCACTCAGTATTTATTTATTTGGATTTGGTCTTATTACCTTATGTTTATAATCCATTGATGAGCTCTACTCTTCCCCGGCAGACACCATCAACAAGCTTTACAAGCTTGATACCTTAATATGATTGATTGGAGATAAGAAAGAAGAAGAAGAACACATATGGCAAATTGTTTTCATAACCAATCTTATGACAGAGAATTTCTTTCTCTCCTTCTCCAGTACTGGGTAATAAAACATGTAGTGTGGAATGTCATGTATACATTTTTTTTTATTATTATCCCTAGTACATGTGGTACAAGCCATGGTGGGTAGCTAGCAAATGCTTTTACTGTAAGTGCGCCAAATGTCTATACATGCGAAAAGCAGTTTGACTTTTGCACTTACAAATGTGCCAGAGCCCTGTTACTTGCACTTGCTGATGGGGTTGGACTTTTTCAAGAATCAGGAGATATTGGAGCATTGTTTTTAATTAGAAAAAAGTGCCCAATGCATGTTCGATCCTAGGTCGTAGTGGTCAAAAACCAATGGTTTAGACCATCCTTCCACCGACCCTCTCATGGCTAAATCAGTACAGTGGGAGCAGTCTACATCACATGGGTACTCTCATGATAGAGGGAATATGGTTTTACACGCTACTAACTATGATTAAAAAACATCCCAAGGTGGGCTTGAAGATGTTTTTTAATCAAAAACTTTGGTTAGTAGCCGGTAAAACCATATTTTCTCTCTCTCTCTCATTTATTTATTTATTTCAATTCAAAACGCTATGTCCCCCTAGGGACACTTGCGCTAAATGTACATACAAATATAACAAAGAAAATATTCAACATGGAAAGATACACAGAAAGTAACTTAGAAATATTCATAAATATTATTTACATATAGAGATATTCTTTGAATTTTATTTACAGTTACATCATTAAATTTAAAATATATACATATATACACACATATACACGCATACACCTATATATTGCTTACAACCATATAATATGTCCAATATTTCCTTGAGATCCTTACATCAAAGATCATTTTTCTTAATGAAATCCAAAATATATTTTCTCTCATGATAAAATAATACCCTCTCTTTAATAAGTCCAAGAGTGTGTTTCCATACCAACATACAATTAAACCTGTGAAAAAACAATAGAAAAAATAAAAGATAAGTAGGTCAGGTGTTGATATTAAAAATAAAGAAGGCAATTCCTGACCACGAGCACATGTGCTTTTTAGATGACAGAGCGCCATCTAGTGGAGCAAAAATAAACTAAACCTTTATTTAGCTTGCTCCGTGATATTTGGCCAACCCAATTTCTTGATAAATCAAGAAAAGCCATCCACGAACGCGTTTCGCGCTGTTGGCACTCGTCAGCGTGGAGTAGGCTGTAACCACTGCGACCAAAAAGATTTTTGGTCCCAGAGGCTTCTTGAGAAATCAAGAAATGGGTATTTAAGGCCAAATTTGCGTAAATACGCTTAACACATGAAAAAACAATAGAAAAAAAATTAAAGATAAGTGGGTCAGGTGTTGATATTAAAAATAAAGAAGGCATTTCCTGACCACGAGCACATGTGCTTTTTAGATGGCAGAGCGCCATCTAGTTAAACCTGTCTTTAGCACCCTCTCTAAATAACGCGTCCCTCTATATAGCGCCCGATTTTAAATACGTAGTACGATGCGATTTACATTAAAAGTGACCTGTCTATAGCACCCCTTTCTATATCACCCTATTTTGGTGAGTCCCAAGAGGGGGTACTATAGACAGGTTTAACTGTAGTTATATAACCTGTTGGTTTGGATTATTATAAATTTATAATTGTAATTTAGTAAAAAGGGAGAGAAATAAAAGGGAGAAAGGGTGTTACCTCACTGGAAGACATGGTGCCAGTACTCAGGCACCAGGTTCACCTCATGGAGCGGAATGTCCAGAAACCTGGCAACCCTGGCTGCATCTGCCAGGTCCAGATCAGCCTGGCACTTCCCCGTCTCATCCTGCGTGTCCCAGTTGCGCATGAAGACACCCACTACCTCGTAGCCTGCACACCATCACTGCTCTTCACCCAGGAGTCACTAATGTAATGCCAAACATTTTTACATATCTTGTAGAATGACCCTGGCTTCACTCAGGATCTTCCCAAGTGAGCTTTGGCCCAGACAATATTGCATTCACCAAAATATTATATTTTATCAGTTGTACTAGAAATACAATAGAACCTCCATGAGAGGACACTCCATGCTAGAGGACACCTCTCTATAAAAGACAGTTTCCATCACCAATACAATAGAACCTCCATGAGAGGACACTCCATCTAGAGGACACCTCTCTACAAAGGACAGTTTTCATTAGCAAAATTAACATTTTTACTATTTAGTAACTCTCCGATAAGGACACCTCTCTCTAAAAGACATGTTAGCTTTTCAATTAAGTGTCCTTTACAGGAAGGTTATAATGTAGTGGCAAAAAATTTAAATCATTAATAACATATATATTAGGATAATAAGGCCTCATTGATATTCAAACTTTTTCATATGAAAAATGTATTTTATTTGAGACCAAGATACAGAAATTATATTAATGTTAATACAGTAGAACTTCTCTGTAAAGGACACCTAGTTGGTGAGCCAAAGTGTCCTTTAAGAAATCCACTGTTGTAATATCAGTCTATTATTTTCTCTCTAGCTCAATTCTATTATTATTTTAAATCAACCCTTAGTTGATATTTAGTCTGACAGATGGCACAAGAGATAGGATCAGCTAGAGAGAAGAACAGCTACATACACCAATCAGCTAAAAGAGAAGATTAGTTACCCACACCAAGCTGAGAAGAGATAATATACACACAAGTTAGCTAAGAAATAAGACCAGCTACACATACACCAAGCTACAAAGAGATAAGAACAGCTAAAAGACACCAATAGGTTAAGATAGAAGATCAGCTACATATTAAAATCAGCTAAGAGAGAAGATTAGCTATACACACAAAGCTGCAAAGAGAGAAGGTCAGCTACATACACCAGATCAGCTACACACACGCCAAGCTACATAGAAATAAGAACAGCTAAACAAACCAATCAACTAAGAGAGAAGATCAGCTACACACACACCAAGCTACAAAGAGAGAAGGTCAGCTACATATGACAATCAGCTAAGAGAGAAGATCAGCTACATACATCAGTCAGCTAAGAGAAGATCAGCTACACACACCATCAGATAAAACGAGAGCACAACAACCCACCTTTCCTCTTGAGCAGCAGGGCAGCTACAGAGCTGTCCACACCTCCTGACATGGCACACACCACCCTGCGGAAGCCATGCTGAGCTGAGGAGATCAGTTTGGCCAGCTGGAACCCACCAATATAAACCATGGCATCTCATACATACAATTCGTTTTTGATCATGTAAAAACGGATAAGAGGCACATTTGTACCATTGCCAAATATGTAATGTATAAATTCTGGATAAGCATCGATTTTAACTATGACTACAACATGGAGTTTGACTCACTTTTAGAGGCTCTTGTCTGATGTATGGAGTAAATGTCTCAATGTCTCTATATTCATCTTTACTTGCTGAACTGAAACTTTGACTCATATAGAACTGACTTTACTATGTGTATATAGCCGTTGATCTGATGTGAATACTACTATGTAAACAATGCTATGTTGTTAATGTCTGAATAAATAGTTTTAAAACTCATACATAGAATCAACAGCATGAAGTCAAATATCTACTGGATGCGACTTTAAACTGATGGACATAACAAGATGAACTAAACATGCCAGAATAGTGACAATACCAGCATCTGATTGAAACATCATCTATGGCCACAGTTTAACTACTGTCCACCCCTGTTAGAGCTCCCCCACTACTGATGGGTTGTTACCAGAGAAATGTCACCAAGAAACACTTCACAAAACCAAACAGGAGCCTTTCTTCAACACAGTCATGACAAACATAAGGTGATAACACCAAATCCAAATAAATAGCATGAGACGTTTCACACACTACAAGAAAATAAGGCCTTCAACATCATCGGGAGACCACCTGATCTCCAGGCATGGATCTTCGGGACTGGGCAGGAGGATGACGTCCATCCTTGCATCAGAGAAGTGCCAAATTTATCTGTACTTCGTGCAGGTGGGGCTGGGTGTTGGAATTTAGGACCCCCTCATCACCTGGAAGCAGACACTTGTACGGTGGGGAAGATTCCCCTGCTGAAAATGTAATTTGTAAATATTAATTCTTCTTTAAATTATTATATAATAAGGCAAAATAGCCTAGTACTAAAAGCTTTAAACTTTAGAACCTAATGCCTCTGGTTCGAACACGCTTTTCGCTTTCTTTTTATTTTCTCTAATTATTTTTGTGATCTCTTCCTCATTTTGTAAATATTGCCTGAGTTGTCAATAAATTTGTTTTAATTGTCAATTGTCACTACAAGAAAATAAGACCTAATCCAAATAAGTTAATAATGTGTGACGTTTCATACTGATATGTAAATATGTATATATCCCTTTAAACTACTTTTTCTTTCTTTCAAATGTATATATTTCACAAGCAAATATCCCATTTGTGGATATAGTGTGTTTGTACTCCATGTTAGGAGCGGCTGCAAAGGGCGTCTGTTCCTCATGTCAGAGGCGGCCATTTCTTTTGGAGCTAAGTCGGCTTGCTACTGAGTAGTGCTCCCAGTCTTAATGACAAAGGCAGACGCATTTTACTTTACCCAATCATGATGGTTGTCGCTCTACTCTTCCCTGGCAGACACCATCAAAAATCTCAAGCTTTACAAGCTTGATACCTTAGTGTGATTGAGTGGAGATAAGAAAGAAGAAGAAGAAGATATAGCGTGTATTCTGCTATTGTTAAATAAAATAAAATGTAAAATATTTATAAGTTTTGTTATTTTATATGTGTAGTTTGTTGCAGATTTGATAAGTATAATATCACATAGCACTTAAAGATTAAATTATAATAAAACGCAGACTCCGAGAATGAGTTTCCTATTTTTATTAAATACTTCACAAGCTATCGGGTAATGTCAACCCTTCTAATGGAGTATATAAACGAAAATTTATATATTCCAGTAGAAACCTTGGCACTACCCGAAAGATTGTGAAGATATTTAATAAAAAATAGGAAACTCATTCTCGGAGTCTGTGTTTTATTGTAATTTAATCTTCGAGTGCTATGTGATATTATACTTATCAAATCTGCAACAAACTACACCTATAAAATAACAAAACTTATAAATATTTTACATGGGAGTCCGTTAGTTTCCATAGTCATTTTGTGACAGCAAGTGTCTTATTGTTTAATGGGGAGGTGAAGGTGGGTAAAAAATCGTGATATTGAAACTTGCTACCTTTAATTTTTATTGTTAACTTTTTAATATGTCTTTAATATACATTTTATAATACCTTTAGTAGCCCTTTCATTGTTTAGTCCGCTGATTGGAAATTTAGGAGTATGACAGATGTCTTGCTGAGTTTATTATCCCAATCTCTATTTTTTTAATTATTATTATTATTTTATTTATTCATTTTTTATACTGTGTATACCTTATGCCGAAATAAAATCAGTCTTGTATACTTGTATACTATTAAAATACATACCGTGACGTTATATATTCAAAAACTAATCAGTATATTAATGACATAAATTAAAACTGATTTTATACGCGCTAAAAAAAAAAAGAAACAAAATTCTTTAAAATAATTCAAAATAAACATCAATAACAAAACTTTGTAGCACAATAGTCAAAAAATAATTATTATTTTCGTAAAAATATTTCGTAAGCTATAAATAGTTTCGCAGACTTTTTAAATTACAGAGTTTTACAAAAGAGTTTCAAAAATTGATTAATATATTTTCAGAAATATAAACATAATATTTTTTAGAACATTTTATTTAAAATTATTCATTTTTGCATAAATTTTCCTTAGGAAAAATATTGAGCAGAGCAGGACTTGGCTGCGCTTGAAAGAAGCCCGCGTTATAGGCAGAACTTTCAAATATTCATAATAGACTTTCAAGCTAAAGGAGGTGTAGAATACACTGCGTGACATTGAAAATGGAACACCGAGAAAGAGGGGCCAGAAAGTAATGAAACTTGGCATCAGAGAGAGGCAGGAACAACTGATCTTTATTTCAAAATGATGGTCATAATACAGAATGAGAAGGCGTCGGCTCAGTAGAAAGTAGGACCACCGCGAACGGCGATGCACGCAGAAACACGTCTAGGTAGAGAGTCAATCAGACTACGGCGACGTCCTGAGGGATGCCTTTCCATTCCCTTTCAGCCATTTGCCACAGTTCTTCTTCTGAACGCAGCGGAGGCAAGGCATGCAAACGGCGTCCAATAATGTCCCAGACGTGCTCGATTGGTGAGAGTACGATGGCCAGGGAAGCATATCTATATCTGTTAGAGATCGTTGGCTAATAATAGTGTGGTCAGGCGTTATCTTGCTGAAAAGGGCATTGGTTACCCCCTGAAGAGAGGGGGTGTCATCAGTCGCAGCACATCATCAACGATCTTAAGCAGTCATAGTACTCTAAATATGAACTGAAGATAACCTGGTATTATACACAATTGCGCCCCAAACCATGATTCACAATTGTCGCACAGTGGGGCATTCCAGAAATGCTCCAGATTGGACCTTTCTTCACATCACACCACACGCATACAGGCAACTATTGTTGGGGCACGTTTTTGTAACCATACCCCAACAGAAGGCGTATGTATAATCAAATCAAATGGATACATGGCTTCCCTCCCACATAGACTTACAGACCATTCTTTTTGCCCAGAAACCTAGACAACAGATGACACCAGACTTCCATGCCGAAAGCTGATGCCTGGTAAAGAAGAAGACATCCAGAGACATCCGAGCTGGAAACTGTTGTTTCATATGTACATATATTCCCCTCACCAAAAATTTAGGTAAAGGTGACCAGAAAAAAAAATGGAGAAGGAAGATCTCTAAAAGACTGAACCGAGAAAGGAAAGCGTTATATTACAGTTCAAGTGAAAAGGGGCCTGTGTCAATTTTAGCTAAGACGGAGGGGGGGGCGACATATATATATCGTCCCGAGAAAAAGGGAGGATGGTATTTCAATCCATGTGGATGGGAGGGCTGGCGTCTGAAATTTTACACTATCGCCGTAGATGTTGCTCTCTTTAGATTTTTTTGTTTTGGTAATACTATATGTTCTATTTTGATGGAAGAGGCCTGGAGTCTGAAATCTTACACTAGTGCCATGACTGTTTCTCTTTTTAGATTTTTTTGTTTTGGTAATACTATATGTTCTATTTTGATGAGGCCTGGGGCGTCTATGAAATTGATACTGGAGCCGTTGGCCATTTTGATTGGTGTTTCTTTCGGCGAATGAAAATGGAGAGAGAGATGAATAAAAGAAGGTTCTTTGCCAAAAGGCAGGATTCGATCGGAGTCGCTCAGTGAAAGGACAGTCTGCAGACAGGAGACCAGACCTTTGCCGGCACTTTCGAGAAAAGGTAAGCCATTTGTCATTATGACTTAGCGCCCCCCCCCCCTTTTTGTGTAGTAGCCAACCTAGATTTCGCATGGGCCCTAAAGGGCTATAAAGTAACTTCAGGTCACCTCTATCTAAATTTTACTATGTAAATAGCATATCTCGTCAGTATAGACATGTTCCCAAATTTTAAGATATTTAAATAAATATCTAGAGAAATTTTCTTGTTTCCTCTGTTATCTATTTCATACATAATTTGCCTTATGGTGCTATTCCCACTGTTTAAATGAAATGTTGTATGTTTCTTACCTATTTGAAGGGAATGTTACTAATAATCAAGTCTCCCATAAATTACCGGCCACATACATTGCCGCGAGTGTCTGTGTTTCAGTGTTTTATAGATTGCCCAATTTAATAACGATTTCATGGGTTGTCTGATGAAATTGTATAATAGTGTCGCGGCTGTTTCCATCTTTAGACCATTGTACTGACAATATTATATGCTCAATCCTTGCTTTAGCTCAACTCTTAATCAATTACAGAGTTTTTCCCCCCTTTTCTTTTTTATTTATTTTATTTATCCTGTTTGCACAAATTGTATTACATGTGATGATGTAAAGACATATGCCGATAGTGCATCACTGACAGCTGTGCTGCTATTATACAACATTAAGGTCTTGCTGCGGGTTATATACATGGGGTTGTTGGCCTAAATTGCTATATATATGTCATAATTTGTATATAATTAAATGCAACCCCGACCCACTATGTATGTACCATGTATGATTTTCAAAGATTTAATAAAAGAATAAGGTAACTGGAGGAAAGAAAGTAACAAAAGACATAGGAAGTAGATCTAGAGGAGAACATATTTATTAATAACGTCGCAGTTAACCTTCTGACCCCGGGAACCCTGCGAGCTAAGTTTAAACCAATACTTCCTGGCAAAGCAGGACGTATCTGGTATCCGCAGAAGTTATATTAGTATAGAGACGCCCAACATTTCCGGACAGAACCGGACGTATTTTGATAACGCGGAAGTAAATAAAGTCGAAATAGCACCCGACACTTCCTATCAAGCAGACCATATCTTTCACCAAAGAGAACCGCGGTCCAATTAGAAAGTCTCCCCTTAAGTAGGTCAACCAATAGGAAAACGGGGACGTTCCATTTTCGACCAATGGGAAGGAAGCCAACTCGTGGTGTTAAATCGAAAAGCAAGAATGGTCAGTAACGTTTTCGCTCTCATAGGAACAACACCTAGAGTTGTTCATTGGCTCTCGCCGAGTTCGGACAGTTGTGATTCCGCTTCCAACAAGGTGACATCTACTCGCGAGGCCTATCTCCCTCTGCTCATCCCACAGCTAAGTACAATCACCGCCATGTGATTAGATAAGGAACAATCAAAACCGCTCCGCTCTTCTCAAGCTTTCTTCCCTCCAACCCAGTTGCCTTTTATTTTCAAACCCCATCACGTGTCCTGATTATTCCTAACTGTATGCTTAAACTTCCACTCAAACGACTGCGTTTCAACCAATCCTCACCATTCAAATCGAACAACAAGAAATTCCGCAACGATATTGTCACAGAACGGTTAAGTCGACAGGATTCTACAACAGTGTAATACATCAAATATTGCAGTGTAATAATAACTTTGGATCACATTACATATATATATATATACTTAAGTAAGGAGACTTTAATAAGTCACATCGTGTACCCTCCCTTTTCAACTATCCAAACCGGGGAACCCATCAATGTCGCCCGCCGCGGGGCTCGAATTTAGTATATGTTTCTTCCCCTATACTTTAGAAATATATACCTAATGAAAAGCCATACTATTTTTAAGTATTGGTGAAGTAGTCCACGCATCCTGAGATTAACAGTCTATTATAAATCGTGAATTTTAATTTATGCTTTCCGTTTCACTGGCATTTTATCAGGCAATGAAAGTTATGTTGAGGCGGTATATACCGCATCTCTCGCCGCTGTCTTTTACGATTCACATTGTTTGTGGCAAAACCTTAATATTATCATTGATTTCTGATATCAAAGTAAAACGTTTATGGGGATGAGTATCTTTTATTCTGGTCTTCTCAAGCTTTCGAGCTTGTCCGCCCTTCTACAGGAGAAACATATACAATATATCAAGAAATTATAACGTCGCCTGATGCTAAAACTATTATGATTCTATGTACATATATATATATACATTAGGAAGTTTTGCATATTATTTGTTTTCTTAAGACATATTTTTTTTGACTAAGGTATTACACATATTCTACTATTGTTTGCTATATTCTATGAATTATCTTATAGGTTAGAAATTCTATTATTTAAGTAGTTTTATAATAGTTATTGGCTAATACATATAAGTTATTTATATTATTGTTGATATTATTAGCTGGTACTAGGATATATTGTGTTATATGTTTCGGGCAAATCTATTTTCTATTAATGCTATTGTGTTTTCTGAATAATAGAGAATCAATTATAAGCCTTTGATATTTGCTGTTTATGTTATTGTAATGTATCCTAGGCTCTCCTAATGCGAAAGTGTGACCTGTTTCTTTGCAGTGTAGGAAGAATTAGAGATCTATTGTCTTTATTAATAACGTTGCGTCTATGTTCATATATTCTATTGATGTCTCTCCTTCCTGTCTCCACCACGTACTTGACTTAGCATTTTTTTCCATCATAGCTCTGATATAATTTTCTCACAGCAGAGGTGAGTTCTGATAATTATTGCTGGATACAAATATCTTAACTTCATTTTAATAGCGCTTTCTATCAAATCATACTAGCCTGTGCATCCAGATATATGAGCCATAAGGTGAAAATAGAATTGAAGATCCAGTTAGCGTACCCGTGAAGAGAGAAGTTTGATCACCATAAAAAGACGCGTCAGGCAACCGATTTTTTTTTTCTCATGATGCCTCCAACTGCATATGATCTTAAATATCCTGTATACACTCTGACAAGGGAAGGTTATCCTGAATTGACAAATGTATAATTTTTGTCTTTAGTAGAGATTTCCAAGATTCTATTTCTGAAACATTTTTTTTTTTGGATGAAGACAAATAAAACCATCTTGATAGTATTGAATTTTACAGTAAATATTTGCCAGCAGAAGGCATGATGAGATTACATGAAATTTAAACCAGTTATATGCTTAGTATGTTTCTTCAGCTGTAATTTGACACAGTCATCAAATGAAGAAATGGGCAGTACGCCATATCTTGATGCTGGACACTTCTGTGTCAGGAAGGTGTAGTTAGTCTGTTTAATGAGAATTTCAATAATTATCGAAATTTAGCAGATTATCATTGGGGATTTGAACAACTGTCTTGAAAAATTTTGAACAGCCTGAGTAGATAAAGGAATCCTGGAGTTAGAGTGGAGAATTAGTAGTACAGACTGACCACTCGACGCAGATAACTCTAGGGAACAATTATTGTGTTAATCCGCCGTAGACAAGAAGAACATTGATTCTCAGGATACTCGATAGGCAGAATTTTGAGAATTGATAAGGTCATGGTTAAAGTTTACACAGGCATGTGGGAGTAAAGACAGTGATTTAAAGAGGCAGCCTTGTGTCTTAAATACTTTCAGTGGAAGCAGATGCCACTGCAAATATTCAGGTCTAATAATTTCCAAATTTGAAGTCATGCATGACGGGTTAGCACGGGATTGACGCCTGAACTGGCTTTCACTGGGATTAATCGAGCTTGCGAAAGAACTAGAAGAAGTATGACATGTCACGCCACTGTACTAAATTAATAATTGAGAAGATTTATGTTGAGCCAACTGAAATTAGTAAAGAATTAAGAGATTAAGGTCTTATTCTTTGAGTTTTACACTAATTTCAATTACGCGATATGGACGGCGTTATAAGTTGGGTGGAAATGATTCGGCCGCAATGGGATGGTCTCCTGGAGGTGGTATGATCAAATACTTACTTATTGAATGCCGGGCGGGATCGCATGAAGCATTAAATGACATCGTGAAATGCTTAAAGAAACACCCTAGAAGATTGGGGATCGGCAAAATGACGACATGGAAAATGCTCAACATTGTACATTGGCAGCAAAATGATATCTTGCTATTGTATGGACGACCACTCCTTCCTGAAATGTGCAGCGGATGTTAGTCCCAGAATTAGGTCCTTTGAGGCGACACTTTCCTTTGCAGATGACATAAAGACGCATGACAAAACAGCACATGAGCATTTAAACTAGCTTCAATTCCTGCCATTAATTAATTTAGTTGACCAATAGCTATAGAACCGCTGGAGACCTCCATACCCTGTGTGAATATTTTAGTGAGAAATGAGCGATTCAATTCTATGAGCCATGAGGTATCCTGTAAGATCAGAGATGTGCCCCATTCAATTTTTTTTTATAGTAGCCAGTGCGAGATATTTCCAGAATGTTTTTTTTTTTTTAACTGTCATATAATTCGGAAACTAGAAAACTACACTATTTTGATACAGTTTACATCTAGCATCCATGTGAACTCAATATGACTATTGAACGTAGATTGAAGATTAATGAGCGAGCCAACCTAAAGAGAACGAGTTTAATAGGCTTACAATCAGTAGTTGAAACAGACTATTCGCACAATTTTGTTATGTTCTCCCCCTAGCTGATCTATGACATTATAGTTTTTTTTTTAACAAGGTGACTACCCCGTCGAGTGTATATGAAGGTATAAAGGTTTAAAGGTCATAGGCTGTTGGAATAATAATACACTAGTAATAATTATAGTTCATTCTGATGTACAGTAGAGGCAGTGAGAACAGCGCCTCTACCATCATGGCTAGTTAGTTTCAATACACCCAGAAAGAGCATTGATCTAAGATTACTATCCACCCACATGGATGAACATGTACCTCTCCCATTTCCTTTCCCTTTTGGGCCATGAACCCATCTTTCACCCCTCGGTTCCCTGCCCCCATTAATACATGAGATTCTCTTCTCCAATCCCCACTACTAATCTGGAATATTTCAGACAGCAGACTGAGAGAGAACCATGCACCCTGGAGATGACCCCTCACCCGGCCAGACGCCGTTGCCGTCTGCGCTATACCATTTGGAGAAGTTTGAGGGAAATGGGCTCATACCATTCGACAAGTTCATCCGGGACTTCGAATTGGTCTACGATGTGAAAGCCCTGGATGATTCTAGGAGGAGGATCCTCCTGGACAATCACCTTCGAGGAGCTGCGAGAGAGTTCGCCCTCCAGGCCTCCCAGATCAAACTGGGATACAACGAATTAAAGGAAAACCTGGAACAGAGATTCTCCAGGAGGGCCCCCAAGAGAGAAGCCAGGAAGAAGTTCTTCTCCTGTAGACAAAGGCCCGGAGAAAAGGTTAAGGAATACGCGAACAGAGTGCGGAGCCTTGCCTCAGAAGCCGAGTCAGAAGGCCTGAGGATCGACATCACTGAGGTCGCTGATATCTTCCTCACTGGACTCTGTCCAAACCTGTGGCAGAGAGCCCACCAACTCCAGAATGAGTCATGGGAGGTGATTGTGAGCAGTCTCCACCAGATCGAAGAAAGGGATGACGAGTACTCCAGATGCCAAATGGAAGATGAAGAGGGGAGTGCCAGGAAGTTGAGGGAGTTGACGAGCCAGATGGCCCGGCTGGAATCCAAGTTAAAGAACCTGGAGACGGAAAACCAGGACCTGAGGAGGACCCACAGGGAGCAACCCAGGATGAATATGGGAAACAGGTGGGACACCAACCAGGCCAGAGGTTTCCAGCGGAGAGGAGGTTCCGCTCAGAACAACCAGCCCACTATACAAGGGACCAGGCAGGAGAGATCCCGACAGAACCCCAACGGTAGAGCCCCACAAGAACAGCGCAAGGAAGGCCCTCCAACAACAACCAAGGGAGGAGCGCCAAGGGGGTATGAGGGCCCCGAAGCAACGCGGACACCCATCAGGTGCTTCAGATGCGGGGAGACAGGCCACATGGCAAGAATTTGCACAGCCATGACAAAAAAATAGGTCCGGCTTGCCTCAAAGCAGGGAATGGGGGAACTCTAGCCGGCCTACCTGTAATCACTTGTACATTTGTAGATAAAGGTTGGTCTCTGAGTAATAGGACTATCAGACTAATTATCGATACAGGCTCAGAGGCCAACATTGTAAATATAGATTCCTTGGATATTAGCGCTGAAGGTTTGGGTAAACCCACCTTCCTTAAGGGGATTAGTGGGAGTGAGTTAAGGTCACTGGGGAGTGAGTTAATAGAGGTTAGGGCCTATATCAGGGGAAAACCCATCAGGGAAGTAAAAACAACATTTGAATACTGCCATCTAGGTGGGCTAGGCTTTGATGGAATCCTAGGTATGCCAGGATTCAAGGCTCTAAGACTCACTCTCAACCATGATGGAAGCGTCAGATCAGACTTTGAGCAGGACGAAGAACCGACTAAGTCGGCCTTCCTGTCCTCGTTACAGGCCAGTGAGGTGCCTGTCAGACCACCCAGTATACCTCTACATAAAATCAGGACAGGGGAAGACGTCCTTAGGGCATATAGTCACTGTTTCTGTGACGACATCTCCGATATGGGCGATGGGTCAACCATCATTGCCCCTAAGTTAAAGATACTGACTGGAAAGCCAGTCTATAGACGTCAGTATCCGATCCCAAATAAGCTGGTCTCAAAGGTGAAGGCCTTAGTAGACGAATTGGAAGAAGCTGGAATTATCGAGGGGAGTACATCCTTATGGAATTCTCCCCTATTCCCTGTTGCTAAAACAGACGGCAGCGTCCGCATTACAATGGACCTGCGATTAATTAATGAGGTGACAGAATTCTTCCCGTTCCCAATACCTCGTGTTGAAGACAATCTGCGTGCTTTTGCAGGCGCAAAGGTCTTCAGCACATTAGACTTGACCTCTGGATTTTTCCAGATTCGCATCCCGGAGGGTGATAGAGATTATTTCACTTTCTCTCTGCCCTGGGGGAGATATCGTTTCACACGTCTACCACAAGGAGCGAAGAACTCAGCTCAGATCTTCCAATGGGCCATGAATTTGGTCCTAGGGGATTTGTTGTATAAATGCGTTCGTTTGTACATCGATGATGTCATCGTCTACAGCGACTCTCATGAGCAGCATGTGGCGGACCTTGCCGCTGTACTCGAACGCCTGAGTCGCTTTAATCTAAAGGCTAGGCGTGGGAAGAGTTATTTCTTCAAGGGCTCTGTAGATTACCTCGGTCATGTAATTGATCAGGATGGGATAAAACCCATGTGGGATAATGTCGCGGCTCTCAGGGATTTGAAACGTCCCCACAACATCAGGGGAGTCAGAAGTCTTTTGGGTACTGTAAACTACTACAGGCGCTTCATACCCAACGCAGGTGAACTCCTAGCTCCACTAAGTAACTTATTGAGAAAGGGGCGAAGATTCACTTGGGGTACAATAGAGCAGACAGCCTTTGAGACCATAAAACAAGTACTAACCAGTGAGCCTTTACTGGCTCATCCAATGATAGGGCGACCATTTATCCTAAATACAGACGCCAGTGGAATAGCGGTTGGCGCTTGTCTCCAACAGGAGATAGACGGGGTTGTCAAGCCAATAGCTTACTATAGCAAACGGTTGATAGGCCCCGAAACTCGCTACTCCACAATCGAAAAGGAGGCTTATGCCGTAGTGTTGTCTCTGCAGCACTTTAAACACCTCCTGGCGGGCAGTAAGGTTGAGGTGCATACCGATCACAAACCGATCACTTATAACAAGGGGTCTGATTATAAGAACGCTCGATTGTCTAGATGGGCAGAGATCATCCAAGACTTCAATGTGACATTTGTGTATGTCCCGGGGAAAGAAAACACGGTAGCCGACTTCCTCAGTAGGTTCCCGTGTGAGGATGATCCTGAACCATCACGAGATAAGAGAGTTGTGGCCGCAGTAATTAAAAATCGTGGGCCCCCCTTGATAGATAGTGATCGGACGTGGGAAGGTTTGCTTAAGGACAAGAAATGGGCCCCCTTATTGAAACTAATAGGTGACAGACGGTCTACCGAGACTGTAACTTATAAAAATAAGGATTATAAAATGCACGAGGGTTACCTCGTGTCTAAGAACAGTGGGGGTATCTGGGTGAAGGTGGTTCCGTCAGACATTAGGGAGATGGTGATTAAATATCACCACGACGTTCCGACGGGAGGTCATTTTGGGGTCAAGAAGGTAATGAGAAGGCTGAAGGACGATTATTATTGGCCGGGTATGAGGACACAGGTCCGAAACTATATATACAGATGCGAGGGTTGCCAGCTCTCAAATCAAGGTGTAACCAAGGCTGGTAATGCTCCCCACTTCAGGCCTGGAAAACCATTTGAGCATCTTGCTCTAGACTTCATAGGACCCTTAGAGAAGACTTCCAAAGGACATTCTAGCATCCTGACCATAGTCGATTTATTTACCAAATTCCCTATTTTAATACCTACAAGAGACCAGTGTGCCAGTACAGTGGTTAAAGCGCTGTTGGAAAGCGTAATTACTATCTTTGGAGTACCGAAAACTATACTTTCGGACCGGGGTTCGGCATTCATTAGCTGTATTTTCAAAGGGATTTGCAAGGCCATGGGGGTAAGTGCAGTGAACACCAATGCTTGGAGACCTCAAAGTAATGGCGCTGTAGAAAGGCTCAACAGAACAGTAATTGAATCTTTGCGTAGGTGTGAGGCAGGTTCTAATTGGGATGACATCTTACCCATGGTAGCTTTAGCTATCAGAACCACTGAACATTCTAGTAAAGGATTTACGCCAGCGAAACTCGTCTTCGGACATGAGCTGAGGCTCCCGCAACCCTTTCAGGAAGCGGGACAAAGTCCTGTAAGCGAAGATTTGATTGCTCAAACGGCAGCCTTCTACGAGCGGGAACTAACAGAGGAGGTCGAGAAGATAAGAGAGGTAGTAAGGCAAACCTACTTGAATGAACAGGAAGAAGCTAGGATTAAGTTCGAAAACAAAGGGCTGAGAACTTTCAATAACGGGGACTTAGTCCTAGTGGAGAGAATGCATGAGACAAAGGGGCGTCACAAATTTGAGCCAAGGTATGGGGGTCCATATGAGGTACTAAAAAGAGCTGGTGATACTGTATATCTCTTGAAGAATCTAGAAACTGGGAATTTGGATAAATACCATATAGATAGGTTAAAACAATACCATATACCAATTAGGATTTTCCCCACAGAGGAGGAGGAGACTAGTGATGGTAATTCAAGTCAAGGTTCCAGTGATGAAGATCATTGGATTCATCTTACAGGTCCAGCTTATCTCCCTAATAAGTCCGTTAATGTAGTGGTTCCACAAGGGGTGACAACCAGAGCGAACTCAGAAGTAATAAGACGAGAGGAAGTTGACAGAGTTAGTGTGAACAGTTTAACTTTACGCAGGTCTACAAGGGTGAAAAGGCCCACACAGTGTAAATTCTGCTTAGACTGTCGCCTCTAACTAGGATTTTGGAGTGTGTACGGAGAATCAGCTCGATAGAATGAGAAGTTTAGAGATTTCAGCTTTTTTTTTAAACCTTTTTTTTTTAAAGTAGAGCTTCATTAGGATTCCTTTTTTTTTTTTAATACAAACTATTTCTTGTTAAAACCCGAGTTTCAAAGACCAATGAGAATAATGTATACCATTGTGAATTAACTATTTAGTGTAAATCTGAAATTTTAGTTATTACCAGGAGTAATAGGTGAAGGAAGGTGTAGGAAATCACAACTTAGAGGGGGGGCTATGTCTAAAACATCGAACCTAATAGGCATCCTATGGCTTGTGTTGGGTAATTCAGAAACCCTATAATCCTTGGCCTTCAGGTAGTAGCTTTGAAATAGGTTTCTAATGAGGACATGAAAGGTCAATCTTTCAGAGTAAAGTTGTGAAGTATAGGGACCCTAAGCCAGGGGTAGAAGTTAAGTAGGCCCAGATCGTAGTCGATCCTCGGAAAGCACTTGAGAATGTTAGTGTTGGGTAGTGAATCGTAAACCCTATAAATCCATCTTTCAATAGAGTGTTGAGGTCGGACTACTGCAAAGGGGACAGACGCAAGGTGAAGTAGGAAGAAAGTGACTTCACCCACGGTGGCTAGGGGAGTGACTCAATTCCGCTTTTATGAGGTGTCACGTTTAATGGTCCTTTATTCGCCATTGTAATTTGTGTGTGTCTTTATAGAATTGTCGTGAATAGCCACTTAGTGTCAAAGCAAGGGCAGTTTTTGAAATTACATTTTTTTTTAGGTAGGTTAGCTTTCAGATTATTTAGAATTGTTAACCATTTTATTAACAATCATTTATCAAGTATAAAGTATTAGTATATATAGAGTTTGTATGAGGCATTAATTTAAGTTAATAGGGCATTAGTCCCCACTTTGTTTTAATTAGAAACTTTATTTGATTTCACATTTGTCCTGAAAATTTTGTTATTATTAGGATCTATCAATGATGATAATTATAGTACTTTGGCTTGTGTAGCAGCTTTTAACTTTAGTTTGTATGCAAACCGTGAATGATGGGGGGGGGGGGGGGTGTATGAATGGATTGGTTTAATGAATGTGTAAGAAGGTTAAAAACAATTATACTGTAAAGACCAAAGGTACTTTAGCATAGAATAGGGAACCAATAGGTTCAATTTTAAATTTGATTTCTTTATTTGTTAGGAACGATAGCCTCACAGGGCTGTACAACTCTATTGTTAGGAAAGGTATTCGCTCCATTTTGTTAGGTCTCCCCTTTCGGGAGTATAAAATTTTAATTTCTATTACTAGGGTAATCAAGTACTCTTTGTTATTTATATCAACTTGAATTTTAAGAGTCGTAGATAATGATCATATCTCGATTCTCAGACTGGAAGGTTGCGGGAGGTTATGATCAGACCAGAAACCCCACCAAACTTCCCCTCATTAGAGGGAACGAAGAGGTATAGATTG
This sequence comes from Cordylochernes scorpioides, assembly GCA_030710605.1. Classification (NCBI taxonomy): domain Eukaryota; kingdom Metazoa; phylum Arthropoda; class Arachnida; order Pseudoscorpiones; family Chernetidae; genus Cordylochernes; species Cordylochernes scorpioides. The sequence continues at coordinate 69,526,999 of CP092881.1, forward strand.
AATTTTATGCAGGATGGGGGATTTGTTTTGCCATGCCGTATAGCCTGGGGTATAACGGCGCGACCTTGGGTAACCGATCTTGGGTAATCGATTGGGTACACCGTAGTTTCGACGCTTTTAGCGTGGCTGGAGCGAGGGTGTTCTAGACGGGAGGTCCTGTAAGATTGGCATGTAGGCAGAGATTGCCCAGTTATTCTAGACGAAGTGTTTCCGTCTATTGAATTTTTTTTTGGTACCAGTTTGATTCCCCATAGCTAGCGGAAGTTTCTTCTAATAAAGGATTCGCCCTGCCATACGTTTTGTTGGAATGAATTCGAGTATAAGACCGATTCGAGAGGCAAAATAAGTAATTATTAGGACCTTCAACGAGTTTAAACTCGTTTCATGATAGGATAAGATTTTAAAGTATTAGTTAACTATAAGGACCGCGAACGAGACGCCAGAACGAGCCAATGAGTCAAAGTTTTAGAAGTGTTGTATTGAGGACAGTAGAATTAAGAGCAGTTATACAGGGAGTAGAATCCTGAAGGAATTTGTAAAAGAACCAAAATTTCAGATTGATAAAATTCAAATTTATAAGATGTAGATTTGTAGGATTCAGGTCAATGAATAGAGGGTATATTAGTAGATGAAAGTAATATGAATTTCTTGGAAGGGGGAGGTAGCTGAACTGTACACACCCCAGAGACAAGGTAAACGGAGTCACAAACAAAATAGTAGAAATTGATTAGTCGCTCTGCCAAAACAGAAAAATTCTCTTCATACGGTTGTCACCCTAGATTTAAATGGACTGTGTAGTTTAATAGAGGTCTGGGCTATGCTCCATTTGACCAAGATTCTAAATGACGTTCCCATCTGGGTTGAGAGAGTATTGTAATTAGAGGAATCTAACACATAAGAGAAAACACACCCTCCAGTAGGATCGGGATAGACGAATATTACCCAGTGACCAACTCGTGATTCCAGACTGAATAAGATTGAAAAACTTAACTGAGATACTAAACCTTGAACCTTCAGCGCACAAATATATATAATGTGTTTTCATTTTCTAATTGAATATGTTATTATTTTATATCATATATATTATATTATAATCATATGCTATTCATTTCAACAATTTTATTTCCTTTGATATTCATGATATTAGTAATATTTACCGGCCATGTTGCGATTTTTTTTAACATGTTGTCATGGCTTATTCTTCCCTCAAGGCATGATCTATTTTATCCTTATTGTCTTTTATCCGCCTTACTTGTATAAGTATATATATTTTGTCATCATATATAATTTTGTAGTAGTTTTCTTTATCATCTATCATGGGATGATTTTTTATCATATTTAATCACTATCTGCATGATACGTGTTTTCTTCAATATATATATTATACCCATCATATAACATGGAAGGATTCATTTTATCATTACATATTCGTGCCTTATTTAATAATTACTTTCACAATTTGTTTTCTGTAAACTTTTTTTTTTATTTAGCAAAAGTCATCATGTCATAGGCTAATCATTATGTATCAAGATATTTCTTTCAGCTAACTATAATTATCCTTTCCGTTGATTGTATATGTATAACTATACCACACGAATGTCTTGATTGGTACTTAAATAAAGATGCTGGCATGTTTTAGGAGTTGGACTAGTCAGTTATTTCTAAACGACTTCTTGGCGCCCAAATTTTTATATATAATATGTAATAGGGAAATGCTCTAACTGTATTGTTAGCAGAAAGAAGGTAGCAATGAATCCAGCACCACAAGAGGCAAGGATGGGGTTGAGAGGACTTACCACAAGGAGGGCCTACTCCTCAAGGCCAAAGAAGAAAGTGGAAGGGTGGTATATATACCCATGAATGGTAAGACAGATGACCTTGCTTACTTCCATACATATGATATGACTGTCCCCCATAACCTATGTTGATATCAGTGTGCTGACAGAATAATAACACATAAAAACCCCTTTGCCAGGATGCACAATGCCCACTAATGTTCGGAATAATAAACATCTAGAATAGCATACCATCATTTTGATTAGCCTTATCTTCCCTATAGGTTTCGGTACACCTGGCTTCACCTAGTAATGGAAAATGCATTTTGCTAGAAATGGGCCTGCTTTCATAGTAACTGATGAAAGGCAGATGAATAATGAATAGCACAAACGCATTTGTCCATTACTTGGCAGGGGGAGGATTGTTGGGGCACGTTTTTGTAACCATACCCCAACAGAAGGCGTATGTATAATCAAATCAAATGGATACATGGCTTCCCTCCCACATAGACTTACAGACCATTCTTTTTGCCCAGAAACCTAGACAACAGATGACACCAGACTTCCATGCCGAAAGCTGATGCCTGGTAAAGAAGAAGACATCCAGAGACATCCGAGCTGGAAACTGTTGTTTCATATGTACATATATTCCCCTCACCAAAAATTTAGGTAAAGGTGACCAGAAAAAAAAAATGGAGAAGGAAGATCTCAAAAAGACTGAACCGAGAAAGGAAAGCGTTATATTACAGTTCAAGTGAAAAGGGGCCTGTGTCAATTTTAGCTAAGACGGAGGGGGGGGGGGGGCGATATATATATATCGTCCCGAGAAAAAGGGAGGATGGTATTTCAATCCATGTGGATGGGAGGGCTGGCGTCTGAAATTTTACACTATCGCCGTAGATGTTGCTCTCTTTAGATTTTTTTGTTTTGGTAATACTATATGTTCTATTTTGATGGAAGAGGCCTGGAGTCTGAAATCTTACACTAGTGCCATGACTGTTTCTCTTTTTAGATTTTTTTGTTTTGGTAATACTATATGTTCTATTTTGATGAGGCCTGGGGCGTCTATGAAATTGATACTGGAGCCGTTGGCCATTTTGATTGGTGTTTCTTTCGGCGAATGAAAATGGAGAGAGAGATGAATAAAAGAAGGTTCTTTGCCAAAAGGCAGGATTCGATCGGAGTCGCTCAGTGAAAGGACAGTCTGCAGACAGGAGACCAGACCTTTGCCGGCACTTTCGAGAAAAGGTAAGCCATTTGTCATTATGACTTAGCGCCCCCCCCCCCTTTTTGTGTAGTAGCCAACCTAGATTTCGCATGGGCCCTAAAGGGCTATAAAGTAACTTCAGGTCACCTCTATCTAAATTTTACTATGTAAATAGCATATCTCGTCAGTATAGACATGTTCCCAAATTTTAAGATATTTAAATAAATATCTAGAGAAATTTTCTTGTTTCCTCTGTTATCTATTTCATACATAATTTGCCTTATGGTGCTATTCCCACTGTTTAAATGAAATGTTGTATGTTTCTTACCTATTTGAAGGGAATGTTACTAATAATCAAGTCTCCCATAAATTACCGGCCACATACATTGCCGCGAGTGTCTGTGTTTCAGTGTTTTATAGATTGCCCAATTTAATAACGATTTCATGGGTTGTCTGATGAAATTGTATAATAGTGTCGCGGCTGTTTCCATCTTTAGACCATTGTACTGACAATATTATATGCTCAATCCTTGCTTTAGCTCAACTCTTAATCAATTACAGAGTTTTTTCCCCCCTTTTCTTTTTTATTTATTTTATTTATCCTGTTTGCACAAATTGTATTACATGTGATGATGTAAAGACATATGCCGATAGTGCATCACTGACAGCTGTGCTGCTATTATACAACATTAAGGTCTTGCTGCGGGTTATATACATGGGGTTGTTGGCCTAAATTGCTATATATATATATATATACTTAAGTAAGGAGACTTTAATAAGTCACATCGTGTACCCTCCCTTTTCAACTATCCAAACCGGGGAACCCATCACTATCACTGTACAAATAGTAGCATGACTCATCTGAGAACACGACCATGTGCCATTCGGGTCATCAATGTCGATCATCTAGCCTGGCACCATTCCAAACGTTGGCGTCTATTCATTGAGGTCAATGGCAGTCTTCTTACCTGACAACATGAATGAGAACCATTAGCAACCAATCAACGGGAAATGGTTTTGGTCGAGATGGAATGATCTAGGGTGTCTTGCACATTTCGCAGAATTGAAGGTACAAGTATAGTACCTTATAAGTAGATATTCAGGTTTTCTTTGAAAATTATTTTATTCTTACTTGCCCTCTTGTTTACACACTTAATATAACAGTACTATTTAAGAACACGCTGATATTTTTTCTTTTTCAGAACTTTTGTCTGATGAAGGTAACAACATGATTATTGTTGTAGTTCTAATCTATAATCCAAATTGTAGCTTATTTTCAATTTCTCTCATGTTACAACAGATATACTAGCTCTATATTTGACCACTCAGTAGTGATAAGTCCCAATGACAATCCCCAGCAACAAGGAGACCAAATGTGTTAACTTCCCCAAATCTATGAAATGGCACAATTTGGATTGTGATGTTTGGTAACAGCATTATTATATCAGACAAAAGTACTGAAATACACTTATTTTAAATAATTCCGGATCTGAAGCTCTCCTCTCTTTCATTCGTTCATCTTAAGATGGTAACAACGCTGTTACTGTTGTAGTTCTAATCTATAATCCAAATTGTACCTTATTTTCAATCAATTTCTCTTATATCACAACAGAGAGACCAGCTCTGTATATTTGATCACTCAGTAGTAATAACAAGTCCAATGACAATCCCCAGCAAAAAGAGACTAAGGTCTAACTTCCTCAAATTTATGATAAGGCACAATTTGGATTGTAGAAACACAAGGTAATAAGACCAAACCCAAATACAGTGTTACACATTGGTATCATCATTATTACCAGACAAAAGTACTGAAATACACACAAAGAATTCAGGATCTGAAGCTCTGATCTCTTTCATTCATCTGATAATGGTAACAACACTGTTACCTAAATGTTACACATTTATTTGGATATGGTCATATGACCTAGTGTTTCTCAAATTTATTAATTCTCCTGCCTCAAAATATAGAGTTAAGCCTTTTCAATTCAACACTTCAAAGGAAAAGTCCTTCCTGTTGAATTAAAGCAAGTGTTGAATTACAGAGGGGTAATGCTTATTGCATCAAACACATCGTTGTTGTTGTTTCTTATCCCCTTGTGTAAAGATTACACGAATTCCATGAGTTCATGCCCCTCAAGCTGTTTTATGATAAACAGCAGCCTCTCCCAAAGGTCCTGTTTAGTGCATCTAATGCAAGCCAAAATGTGTTCTGGAGCTGCAGGTGCCATGCTAAATTTTGGGCAAGTGGGGTAGATTTTGTTATTATTTTCTATCTTCACAATGGCTTGAGATGGCCTGTTCTAAATCTTGTTAGTGTTGTTTGATGCTGTCTATTTCTGAGGTTCAGAGCTCCTCCTGGGTCAATACTTTTGTCTGATGATGGTAACAAGCCTGTTACTGAAATGTCACACCCTTATTTATTTATTTGGTCATATTACCTTGTGTTTCTCAAATTTATTAATTCTCCTCCTTCTTCAAAATATACAGAGAGTCATGCCTTTTTAATTCAACACCCCATGGGAGAAAATTCTTCCCTGTTGAATTAAAGCAAGTGTTGAATTACAGTGGTGTAATGCTATATTACAACAATCATATGGGGGGGTTGGTGGAAGGGTGGTCTAAATCATTGATTTTCGACTGCTATGACCCGAGATCAAATCTCGCATTGGGCACTTTTTTTTTCTAATAAAAAAAATGCTCCAATAGCCCCGATTCTTGCAAAAAGTTCAACCCCACCAGTGAGTGAAAGTAACCAAATGGAGCTCTGGCGCATTTGTAAGTGCAAAAGTCGAACTGCTTTTCACATACGTAGACACATGGTGCACTTACAGTAAAAGCAGTCGCTAACTACCCACCTATATTATCATGGCCTGTACCACGTGTAGTTGTGATAAATAAAATCAATTATATGGGTTCTTGGATGGATGGGGACATGCCCTAAGAATAAATGGAGACATAAATCTTTCTTGTTAGCAAGATATATTTTATTTGTTCAAAAAAAGAGAAAAAGTGAATTTTTTCAATAGCCAATATAACAATTTATATTTATTTTATATATATAAAACAACCAATAAATATTTTAGGTAGAATTTCTATATACAAATGCAGATTTAAAAACATTATTAAAAAGAGAAGATAAAAAAATGCTAAGAGAGAGTCTAACAATATTCATACAAAAAAATAATGAATAAGCAAACACATGGTTAATATATATATCACCCCAGTCATTTAAACAGTAAACAAAATATTTGATCTTAAGCCAAAAGGCTGATATATAGAGAGCAATATAATGATGGCAAAAAGGCCTGAACAAACAAAAGAAGGTAATATATAAACATATGGCCATTGTATACAACACCCTAGGTTAGGGATCGGCAAACTTTTAAGTCGGAAGAGTCAAAAATTACAATTTACAAAATTTCAAAGTTTTTTTTTAAAGAGCCAACATTTTTTTCTTAAAATTCGAAACTATTTTAAAGGCGTAAGATTCTTTTTGATATTAAATAATTTCTACTGCCCTTACTGCAATGGAAAAATTAATGAGAGGGCCTGGCTCATCAGTGGTGAACCCTCTCAGCAGTTTCGCCAGTTTAATCTACCATACCGCTGTTATATTGCATTTTTGGAACTTCCTTTTATAGTGATACTGTTGATACTCTTGGAATGGGTATTTTAGAAGAACTATGGACATAAGCTTTTTTAGGGCAGTAGAATTACGTACATTTATAAATATACAATATGCTTCGAGCAATCGCTCTTCCGCAAATATCAAATTGTTTCTTTTATTAGAACATTTATAATATGATGCACTAGCGCGCCATCTGTTATCAAAATTCGAAACTATTTTAAAGGCGTAAGATTTTTTTTTATATTAAATAATTTCTACTGCCCTTACTATTTTTTTCTTGCCAACAATAAATAGTACTCGCATAAATAATATTTAAGTATGGAACTATATAAAGAGCCACATCTTTACATCCAAAGAACCACATGTGGCTCACAAGCCGCAGTTTGCCGACCCCTTGAGCTAGGTGTGTAGTATTTCATAGAAGGGAGATCAGTTTAAAAAAAAAAAAAGGCAGTTGAGGGTCTGTATGATAAAAAAAAAAGTTTTTATTTATATTTCAGAAATTTTTGTCAATATGGCCCCTTGAAGCTTCCATGAAGATGGTTTAAAGAAGTTAGACATCCTATCTTATAACATGCTGTATGTGAAATCGAGTGGTTATATGTGATGGGTGTAAAACGACATTTGAAAATTATCCCGCATGCGTTTCTTTCGAACGAAAAATTAAAATTTATCCTTAAGGAGAAACTACGATTATCTCCAACCTTAGGGATGAAGTATGAAAGGATGAATTGTGAAGAGTAATGATAAATGGGAAATGTTGTTTTACAATCATAAGCCGCATTATATTGTATTATATAGGATGGGTGTTAATAAAAAAATACTTCAGATGTCCATGCTAATATGGCACCTTGGAATCCCATGTAGATGGCTTAGAGAAGGTAGATATGATGTAAGAATGGAAATCTACTGCTGCACATGACAGAGCAGGAGGGACAAGCACCAATTCTGTTTTCCCAAAGGAAAAAGTCTTTGATTTCCAGACTTAAGTCTGGTCATCTACGGACAATGACTTTCCAGAATGGTTGCAAGGTTTTCCCACTATGTACTAAATGCAATTCTTAGCCTGCAATCCCAAACCACATTATTGACTGTATTGACTCATCCACTGATTAGCTCTATTCATCCCCAGTAGACACCATCAACAAGATCTACAAGCTTGATACCCTGATATGATTGAATGGAGATAAGAAAGAAGAAGAAGAGATGACGTTCCACCTTAAAACATACTGTATTTGAAATAGAGTGATTAAAGGTGATGTGTGTGATTAAAAAAATTAAAAAGTTTTTATACTTCAAAGGTTTGTGCTAATATGACACCTGATGTGCAACCTTAAAACATGATGTGAAAAAGAGTGGGTAAATGTAATGTGTGTGATTCCTCTAGCCAGGTTGCCATTCCTGTAGGGATGCTAACAACATTTTCCACATCTCCCTTGCCTTTGTTCTACCAAAACTAAATAAATTCAGGTTTCAACAGATGTATTATTTCTCTTTTTTATTTTTAATTATTTTTTCTTGTATAATATGTTTATAACTGTTTCTGTTAAAAAAAAAAAAGTAAATCTATGCAATTATTCCTAGCCGGGATATCACGTTTTGTGTGTTGAAATGAAATAAAACAGATGTAAAATATCAATTCAAAAACTAAATTCAATTTCAGTGGATAATTATAATTCTAAGTTTCCAATTGTTTTAATCTTTTTTATAACAATATCCAAATGATGTTGTAACAGGGAGATTCAGCTTTTATCTAAAATATCACATAAATGTCTCTTTACAAGGATAATATCATAATTTAAAAAAAAAATCGGTGATTTCAAAATAAGTCCTTCAGCATTCTATCTAAATCCAGAACAGATGGAAGGATATTGTTCTATTCTACTGCAAGATCACATGGCTAATACTGCCAGGTGGTGTGTTATATGTGCATCAGTAAATCACAGAACATTTCTGACATCTTAGCTTTAGAAAATATATTTTAAAATAAGTTTTGATATACAGTAGAACCTCTCTGTAAAAAAACACCTAAATGCAGTCTATATGCAACCTGTCTATAGCACCCCCTCTCTATAGCACCCTATTTTGGTGAGTCCCAAGAGGGGGTGCTATAGACAGGTTTAACTGTACAACATATTGGTGAATAAAAGCATTTTTTTAGATCCAATACAGTAGAACCTTCCTGTAAAGGACACCTAAATACAGAGGAAAAAGTGTCCTTTAGGGAAAGCTGTCTTCTTACTGAAGAGTAGCTAAATAGTAAAAATGGTAATTTTGGTAATGAAAACTGTCTTTTATAGAGAGGTGTCTTCTAGTAAGAGTGTCCCTTCATGGAGGTTCGATTGTAGTACTTTTAGGCTATTTTAGATTGTCATAGGTGAGGGGGGGGGTTAAAAATTGTCATCTAACATCAAATAAAATCTTATAAAAAAAGAAAGTTACAATCTTTCGTAACTCCTACAACACTTGATCTGAGAACATTAAGAATCTGTATTTAATATTTTATTTTACTTATTCTTCTTTACACCTTAAATCAGGTATTTCTTCTCAAATTGTTTCATTAGCGTGTAATTAAAGCAAATAATGATTTAAACTATTTTCATTATTCGTTCCATGACTGCAATAACAATACCACACTACTCATGTATCGAAAAACAAGAGAGAGAGTTAATAATAATTCCTCTCCCTCAAAAATATAACATATATACAGTAATACTCCGCTAATACGAACCCAGGATATAGCAAATCTTCCCTTATAACAAACCTAAGGTAATCCTCAATTCCATTTCATTGAAAATATCATCGTTATAACAAACTTTGCAAATTTTACAATAACAAACTACCCTTATAGCAAACCTAAAATTTTAAATACCAAAATAATAAATTATAATTGAAATACTAGACTTATATAACGAGCTTAAAATTGTAATTAATAAATTTTTAAAATACAACAAAATTTTGAGAATATTTCAGCTAACAGATAGCAATTTCAAAACAATAAACTTAGCGGTATTGCTTGTTTACATTTATGTTCTATTTTTGCTGCATGTGTTACTTAAATTTTAAAACATTATACTTTTTATTAAATAGGATATCTTTGCATCATCATTTTTGAAAAAGAAAAAATACAAATGACTTCCAAAATAAAAATGGAAGATGTTCTAAAAAAAAAGCTATTACTAGAAAAATGTCATTATCAAAGCTTTTTCAAAGTGAAACAAAGCAGTCATAAAATTTCAGAACATGTTAAAATAAGAAAATGTAAAATTTCTATTATAAGAGATAAAAAATAGAAGGTTATTAAAATTTTCTACAAATAGGAATCAAACCAATTTTTTCCGTGATCGTACATATTAGCATTCCCTTTTAGAAATGTTCTTTTATATATATATATTCTTTTGATATTCAGCATTAATATAAGGAAATGGGTCAATTTAGGGAATTAAAACAAAGTGATCATTATTGAGACAGCCTTTTCCTATGTGTATGGCTGTCTTTTAATTTTACGATCTAAAAATGTTTACCAAAAGTTCAGTCTCATTGGGGTTCACTTTAGAGGGAAAAAGAACTTATATCTATATAAAGGCAAGAAAAATGTCCTATAGGCAAGATTATTTTTTAAAACAACAAAAAAAAGCTTATTTTATCTTAGGATTTCCTTGGCGACCCACGAAGTCCTTCATGGAGCTGTCGGCTCCCAGCAGGCAGTAGAGAACTCGGAAGGCTTTCCAGGGCATCATCCTTTATTTGTCACATCACACACACATGTTACACTTCTCCTTAGTAGATGTTCATAGACATATGTTACACTGACACTTCCCTTGGTAGATATGCACACACATATGTAACACTAACTGGTAGATGTGCACATACACACACGTTACACTTCCCTTGGTAGATGCACACACATGTTACACTCACACAACTTGGTATTGTGCACACACACACACACACACATTCGCGGGGCACACAAGCTCGTGGAATTCGTGTAATCTTTACACATGTTGTTGTTGTTGTTGTTTCTTATCCCCTTGTGTAAAGATTACACGAATCCCATGAGTTCATGATCTCATGGAATGGGGTATAGGGGTGCAGCTTTCGTTGATCATGGCACCATGATCCAGGCACACTTTGGTGAAAGTCTGACTTTGCCTGTAGTTTGAGGCTGTTCCTAACATGGAAGCCTTTGCTGCACTCTAACATGAGTACGGACACAGCTCCTCCGTATTCCTGGAGTGGGACCCTTGTTGAGGACCATCAACCAGGGTTGATAAGAGTTAAAAGAATCATACGCGTCTATAATAGTTACGAATTTTGATAACAGATGGCGCGCTGATGCATCATAATAGAATGAAATGTATGATTAACTTACTTTATATTATTTACTTGATGTGACTTGATAATTCATGTAATCTTTAGACAAGGGGATAAAGAAACAACTTGATTCATTAGAAGAATAAATAGTACGTGACTCCTGGTGTAACATCAAGAGATAAATAAATTATAAGAAAGTTTATATTCCAGTATATATACACAAGTACATCAGTTCACCCGTCATACTCCATCATCTTGGCTCTGACGGCCCACCGCAGCTGTTTGTGGGGGTTCTCCCCCGGTGTCTTGTGTTGTTCCCACAGTTTGCGGTACTCCAGGTATCTCTTCACCGGGTCGTGTTGTCTCCTCTGACGTTGGTACGTCCTGAAGGACATGACTGATGCTGAGGTGGACGCAGCGTATGAAGGTCTACTTATAGTTTCAGGATGGATTGAATCCGGAGTGGGATTTGTCGTAGTTTCCTGCGGTGTGGTGGTTGTTGCCAGGTTGGGCTGGGAGGTACTGGGTCTGAGGGTCTCCATTTTGGACTTCTTGGCTGCAGCCGCCAGAATGTTGGTGGAGGGCTTCTCCTCACAGATAATGGACTGGCCGTTTCTTCTCCTAATCTTTACACATGGGGATAAGAAACATCAACAACAACAACACACACGTTACACTCACACAACTTGGTATTGTGCACACACACGTTACACTTCCCTTAGTAGGTGTACACACATATGTGACACTGACTGGTAGATGTGTCCACACACACATATGTAACACAACTGGTAGATGTGTATATTAGGAAATATCATAGGACACAACAAGATTAAAACTGACCCTGAAAAAACAAAGGCAATAAATGAGTTTCCTCAGCCTAATACAGTGAAACAAGTAAAGCAACTTTTGGGTTTCTTGTAGTAACAGGAAATTTATTCCTAAGTGAAATTGCAGATCCTTTAACAAGCCTGACAAGAAAAAATAAGTTATTCAAATGGACAAGTGAAGTTGACATTTCAGAAACTAAAGTTCCAATTATCTACAAACCCAGTTCTTACTACATATGATCATTGCCATGTAAACTTTACAACAGATGCATCTAAACTAGGAATTGGTTCTATTTTAGCTCAAATTGGAAGTGATTAACAAGAACATGTAATTTTCTATTATTCAAGAAAACTTCTACCGCATCAACAGAATTAGTCAGTATTTGAGTTGGAATGCTGTAGTTCAATCTGTTGAATACTTTGAAGTTTATATTGAGAACAACACATTTGAAGTTATTACAGATCTCTAGAGTGGCTCTTCAACATAAAGAAACCAAAAGTGAAATTTCTAAGATGGATTGTTGAATTGTCGACTAGGTCAATGAAAATAGTTCACAGATCAGGATCAAAACAAAACACATGTTGATGCATTGTCAAGATCACCCGTCTCATTTCACATATCAATTCTCAATCAATGATTACACCAACAAAAAGCGGATCAAAAAGCTTTGTAAAGAATTCTCATATTTCATCAAGATCTTATGATGGGGGGGGTGGTGTCCTATATGTGTGTATGCAACTTTATACTTTATTGAAGTTAGCAATCAACATAATGCAGGAGTCTGGGCATCTGGTTGTGAAAACCATTTAATATATTTACCAGAGTTTGTTATCAAAGCACAGAGGATTCAATCTTTTACTTCGTTCAACAAATCCAGGACAGCTTCCATCATAATTAAGAGATAAGGGGGTCGGTGGAAGGCTGGTTAAACTGTTTGATTTTCGACCACTACAACCCGGGTTCGATTCCCGCATTGGACACTTTTTTCTGTTTAAAAAAATATATATAAAAAAATGCTCCAATGGCCCCTGATTCTTGCAAAAGTTCAATCCCACCAGTGAGTGCAAGTAACCAAACGGGGCTCTGGCACATTTGCAAGTGCAAAGTCGAACTGCTTCTCACATGTGTAGACATGTGGTGCGCTTACAATAAAAGCAGTCGCTAACTACCCACCATGATTATCATGGCATTGAGATAAGAAAGAAGACCAGAGTGAGTGTGTGTATACAAGATAAAGCAAAGGTCAGGTTTTGTCAGATTCTGCATAACCCCCACTTTCCTATCTCACACATAACAAAAGAGAGATAGACCCATGCAGAGTTTTAGGGTCAAAGTATTGATTAAGACATCTCCTGCTTGTGCATCTAAAAGTTGCTGATGGCTTGCACCATCTGTCAAAATAAATATCAACTAATCGTTGATTTTTAACTATTCCAGAATTGGTCAAATATCCATCCTTGATTAACTACCATGCTCTTCCGGCCTTAAATGCCTGTTTCATGCTTTTTTGGAATGCCTGAAAGTCCAGTTTTTTTTTTTTGGTCATTGTGGTACAACTTGCACCATGCTGATGAGGGCCAACAACCCTACGTGGTTAGCTTTTCTTGATTAATCAAAAATGGTTATTTGGTCAAAATTCTTGAGTAATTTTTTTAAAAAATCAATAATCAGGTGATATATTTTTGGACAGATAACCCAAACAATCAGCAAATTTTAATCAAGAATGGGTATTTGGCCAAAATTCTTGAGTAATTAAAAAAAATCAATGATCAGGTGATATATTTTTTGACTGATGACCCAAACAATCAGCAACTTTTAATCAATAATGGGTATTTGGTCAAAATTCTTGAGTATAATTTTAAAAAAAAAATCAATGATCAGGTGATATATTTTTGGACTGATAACCCAAACAATCAGCAACTTTTAATCAAGAATGGGTATTTGGCCAAAATTCTTGAGTAATTTTCTAAAAAATTCAATGATCAGGTGATATATTTTTGGACTGATGACCCAAGCCATCAGCTACTTTTAATCAAGAATGGTTATTTGGTCAAAATATATTCTTGAGTAATTTAAAAAAAATCAATGATCAGGTGATATATTTTTTGACTGATGAACCAAGCCATCAGCTACTTTTAGTTTCACAATCAGAAGATGCCTTTTCCTTAATTTATCCACCTGATCCTAATATAAATTAACTTTTATACTATTTTTTGACCACATTAAATCCTTGTTTTACATCATCCCCTAGCAACTATTTGCTCCATTCCACTCTATTTATAAACTTGGAGAGTTGTGTTACAAGAGAGAACACAAGTTGGGCAACCACTGCTATCTAAACACAACTTGCTAACTTTATAAAAGGTTGTCTCAAAAGTTTGTGTTTTTCTTAAGACATTTTTATTATTACTTGGCGAATAATATTATTACAGTGAATACATAATAATACAATCACTTTATACATAATATAAAGACATTATACATTAACGGCAAATAATATTGGTATTTCAATTTTTTGCAAGTGTTTACGAACTTTTGGGACAAAACCTTGTATTTAGTTACTTGTATTTGTTTTTTAGAACAACTGTGGTGAAAACACATTTTTATAATTGTGCACTACCAGGTAAAGGAACCATTTATAAACAATATTTTGCTATGATAAGGCACAATTTGGATTATAAACACAAGGTAATAAGACCATATCCAAATAAATAAATAGTGTGTGATGTTTTGGTAACAGCGTTGTTACCATATTTTCAGTACTTTTGTCTGAAGATGGTAACAACGCTGTTACCGAAACATCATACACTATTTATTTATTTGGATTTGGTCTTATTACCTTGTGTTTTTTTCACCAAAGATTGATTACAGTAGAACTTGGATAATTCTAACATCTTTAATTTGAATATTTATCTTGGTCCCTAGAATTTCTAATAAAAAATGATGCTAAAATATTATGGTTGTATCGTGGTGGTATATTGTATATATACAGTTAAACCTGTCTATAACACCCCCTCTAAATAGCGCCTTCCTCTCTATAGCGCCCGATTTTAAACATTAAAATGTAAACATTTTACATTAAAAGTGACCTATCTATAGTACACCCTCTCTATAGCACCATATTTTGGTGAGTCTCAAGAGGGGGCGACAGGTTTAACTGTATATATATATAAACACCATTTTACAACCACAATATATATATAACAATTATTGCACAATCTAAATATACAGTAAGAACTTAAATTTACAACAACTAAATGTTATTCTTTATAAAGGAATTGATCGAAAATGCAAGTTTTTTTTATTGTTTTAAGCCTTTTATTCAAAAGGTTTTAAATTTTTTTTTTGGTCCATTGGGCTTTGAATTATCCAAGTTCAACTGTATTTTCTTTGAATGTAGCTTTAAAAAAAAAAAAAAAAAGGAGGAGGGTACTGCCAACCAAACCTGCTTGTCACAGGGGGGAACTTACGTCTTGAGGGTGTAGAGAGGGTAGATGGAGCGAGGGATGTAGACCACAGTCTGATTGTTGCGGATTCCCGTCACAATCCTCTCTGCCACTTCCTCTGGCTTCAAGAAAGGAAACACTCTGCACACAAGTCAGCACCGATTTAAGATAACTCCCTGGTTCAATTCTAGATAGATATATGCCCTATCATTAGAGAAGCACAGCCACCCATTCATTTTTTTTTTCTTGTTCCAGGTCTGGACTTCAAGTCTAGACCAGATCCTGAAGGCCTCTTTATTGCCTCAATGACCACAGCTGGGTCGGTGTAGATGTCTGTTCGGCAATGCCTGATGTGATGTGTTCTGGGCTCGCTGGAGAATCCTGACATTTGGTGCAATTCGGAAAGGTTTAAGATCCACTTGTGAAAATCATTGGATATAGATGGCCTATTCTAAGACGTAAAAGCCTGGTGAAGTCTGATCTTTAGCCTCCCATTCATCAAACTCTAAAATTATTCAGAGAATAATGGCAAGAAATGACCTCCTATTAAAAAAAAACATTAAAGAGGATAAAATGCCTGGAGTAACAAAGACAATATGCAAATAGAACATTTGAAAGTGAAGAACTAATGCCATCTATCAAAATAAATAATTTTTTTTAGAAATCATTTTATGCTAACAAACAATTATTTTCCTATTTCATTGTAAAAAAAAACTTCAACAACTCTCACATATTAAAAATAAACTAATCGACAATACAGTAGAAACTCTCTCTGAAGACGCCTAGTTTCAAAGTCAACATGTCCTTTAGAGAGAGTTGTCCTCTAACCAGAGAGTCAAAAAAGAAATTAAAATGTAGCAGCTCCAGACCAAATAAGTAATCCATGCGTGATGATTCAAATTGCTTTTTCATTGTTTTTCTAGATATTTTTATGGAAGCACAAAGATTGGAAATGGTTTGATCTTATAAAATCTTCTTCTTCCTTTGTTACCTTTCTTTATCTCCATTTGTAATGGGAACATGGTGACAACCAGAGCTAAGTAGTAAAATTGATAATTTTTTTTAGAATGAAAAATGTCCTTTGTAGAGAGATGGCCTCTAGTAGGAGTGCCCTACTGTAATTTAGCATTGGCAAGCACACTAAAGCCTCCAATACATGTCTCAGAGTCAGCTACCATATGTACAGGTTGACAACCCAATATATTGTTGTGTATCAACAAGTAGCTGATCGATGGTACACGTGACCGTTAAAAATTATTTACATTTTTTATTTATTTAATTATTTTAGGTTATCAGCACTATAGAGATGAAGGGTATAAATTATGTTTGATCATTGACCACCATTTCGCTGCAATTTGTCAAATAAATACAACGTGCCAGTATTCAATTAATCTTTGTCTTGTATAGATCTTGACCCGGTGATTGAGAAATGTCACAGCTCCAACCCCTCCTACAACCAGCCCAGTGAGACCCTGAATATCATGACTGGACTGGACCACAAGCCCAGCATTGAACCAAATAAACCAACTGAGCCCTTGTCTCATCAATATAATGGGCCTAACTACTGGGGATTCTAGCAGGAGCCTTCGAGATGTGGGTAAACCTCTGACAAGATTATGGCATATCTTGGTTGTCACCATGTTCCCATTACAAATGGAGATAAAGAAAGGTAACAAAGGAAGAGGAAGACTAGATAAGATTGAACCTCTTCCAATATTTGTGTTTCCATAAACATATCTTTAGGAACAATGAAAGCCATTTGAATGATCACACATGGATTACTTATTTGGTCTGGAGCTACATTTTAATTCCTTTTTGTGAATATCTTAATTTGGAAGGTAATACAAGACTTGAATAGTGTCTATGTGATGTTTGTTGAATTGATCCCTTGACAAGCCAGTCAGCCACTACCCCATGGTTATAACATGAGACACGGAAAGGACAACCTGATTCAAGCCATCTATAGCCAATGAGATGTACAGCTCTGTTATAGAGCACCAACACCATGGCTGCCATGGTAAATAACCACAGCCTGATGCTATGCTATTAATCAAACATCACATAAGATGAAAACTCCGCCTTTGCCGGTCCCAAGCCCGGATGAAAAAGGAGGAGGGGGAGCAGTACCAAGCTCGCCAAAAAACCTGGGTTCAGCTGGCCCGGCTGATAGTACCCTGTAAGGGCTCCTGATCCAGGGATACAGGATGAGCAGCGTTTGTACTCCATGTTAGGAGGGGCTGTACATGGCATCTGTTCCTCATGTCAGAGGCGGCCATTTCTTTTGGAGCTAAGTCGGCCTGCCACTGAGTAGTGCTCCCAGTCTTAATGACAAAGGCAGACGCATTCTACTTCACCCAGTGTGGATATAAGAAAGAAGAAGAAGAAGACATAAGATGAATTTATATTTTTGGAATTGTTATGTTCACCTCTCCACATCACCAATAATCCATTCAATATATATATTTGTTTATATAAAAATCAATGTTTGTATGTTTGTTTGTTTGTATGTCCGGTATACAAATTCGCAGTAGTTCACTAATTCAAACCAAAATTTCCATACATAGGTAAAAAAATACGGGGAAGACGATAGGCTATTTTAAAATATATATAAATCAATTATTAAAACTATATATTCAAATTATTCTACTTAGCTCACGAACAGCGCCCTCTATCAAAGATTAGATTAAATTATGCTGATGCAAACAAATAGATAATGCTAATAACAAACAATTATTAAAAAAAATCTTATCTAAATATATATCACTCGGGTAGATATGCACACGGGTCAATCCCGGGGCGAAGCCCGGGTCACCCGTCTAGTTTGTTTATAAATTCAATTGCCATCTATCAATAAACTTTATTAACATCCTATAACAAGATATCCCAAACTCAGGGATATTTGACTCAATACATTTCTTTACATTATAACAAATTGGCTTTATACAAGCTTATACAATTCAATTATTTTACACAATTATCTAAAGATAATTGGTCAAGGAGAAAATAGACAAAAATACAAAAGCAATATTTCCTAAAAATTTCCTTCCCTCTATCGATAAAATTTGTAGCAAATAAATTTACTGTCAATGTGTTTCTTTTTTTAATAGCATCAAATATTATCTCTACAGACCTTGCTGCAATGATAAAAGTTATTGAATGAGAGGGCTTGGGTCATCAGTTCATGAGCCCTCACATTCAATAACTTTTATCATTGCAGTAAAGTCTTTAGAGATAATATTGGATGCTATTAAAAAAAGAAACACATTGACAGTAAATTTATTTGTTACAAGTATATATTTGTGTAGGATCATTCCATTCTACTTACAAATACAGTAGAACCTCCCAGTAAAGGACACCTAATTACAGAGCCAAAGTGTCCTTTAGGGAGAGGTATCCTCTTACAAAAAAGTTGCTAAATAGTAAAAATGGTAATTTTGCAAATGAAAAGTGTCCTTTGTAGAGAGGTGTCCGCTAAAGGGAGTTTCAACTGTACACTGCCAGGTTGTCTCAATAAGCTCTCTGGGTTTTGAGAGTGAGTTAAACTTTAGCGTCAATTTCTAAGGTTTTCAGAAGAAGACCCTGTGAGGACTTAAGAAGGAAAACTTTTGTCCTATGGAATGGGTTGCCTCATAGCACCATGACTAACAAGAGGTTCAAAATAGCTAATTTCACATCTCCCAACATTAAATCCTTGTTTTACATCTTCCCCTAGCAACTATTTGCTCCATTCCACTCTATTTATAAACTTGGAGAGTTGTGTTGAAAGAGAGAAAACAAGTTGGGCAACCACTGCTATAAACACAACTTGCTACCTTTCAGCAAGGGACCATATTAACAAACTAAAACTACAACTGATAAGGAACCATAGAGATAGTTTCCATCATTCTTGGTACCAAAAAACAGAACCTCCAACTAAACAGAAGGGAATCGACACAGTTGGCCAGATGGAAATCTGGTCACCTGCGCCCTCTAGTCTATAAAGAGGGAGCCAAAACCTTCCCTATGTGCACTAGGTGCAAAATCGAAGAGGCCACTCCCCAACATATACTAAATTGTATTGGAAAGGACAAAAGATCCCTGTACAGAGAACCAAGAAGAGTTCTTGAACTTCTTTATGAGCACAACCTCCAAGATCTTGTTTAATTTAGACTAATAAAAGGATAAGTAAAAATATATATATATAAAAGGTTGTCCCAAAAGTTTGTGTTTTTCTTAAGACGTTTTTCTTATTACTTGGCGAATACTATTATTACGGCGAATATACATAATAATACATAATACAATTACTTTATACATAATACAAAGACATTATACATAACGGCGAATAATATTGGTATATTCAATTTTTTTTCAAGTATTTATGAACTTTTGGGACAACCTTGTACAGTAAAACCCCTCTATAGTGAACCCCAATGGGACAGAGCTTTTGGTTCACTATAGCCACGGTTCACTATAGCCACGGTTTGGCTATTTTTTTTTACTTTTCAAAAATTTTAGACCGTATAATTAAAAAACAGCCATACACACAAGAAGAGGCTGCCTCTTAATAGTGGTCACTTTATTTTAATTCCCTTAATTGACTAATTTCCTTATATTAATACTGAATAATAATAGAAATCATTAGATAATAGGTTCTTCTTATGATTAACATACATGTACCTCTATGTCTAAGTTAAAAATCAAGACAAATCCTAGGCAAAGTTTTATTAAATATATATTCAAAGATATGAAATGATTTTAAAACATCATTATCACATTATATAATACAATTTTTACTTGAAAAAAATGGCTCTAATACCTTGTTGTTTCAAAGCATTCTTCCAAGCATTGCACCATTCAAATAAAGTTAGTGTTTTTCTTCCCTTTCATGTTTCCCCATATTCTTCTAGGTCTAGATTTCGTTTTTTTTTTAACCTGCCATGCAAAACATTGCTGACTTTAAAATCACCATAGTTAATGGCATAAAAATAATTTTTGTTTCATCACGGGACCGTTTATTTGGACTTTTTTTTTTTTAAGTTCTAAAACGTACGATCGCGATCGCGGCAAAAGTTGAAGTTGATTCCTCTTTGTAACAATTTTTAATAAATTTATATTTTATCTTTTATAATAGAAAAGTTATATTCTCTTATTTTAATATGTTCTTAACATTTTGCCTATGTTGTTTCACTTTGAAAAGTTCTGAAAATGGCCTTTTTTTTTTTTATGAAATAATGCTTTTGTTTTTAAAATGCCTTTGTTTTCTTCATTTTGGAAGCCATTTGCATTTTTTATATTTCAAATTTAATGGATGCAAAGATATTCTAATTAATAAAAAGTATAATGTGTAAAAATTTATACAA
The DNA here is from genome assembly GCA_030710605.1 of Cordylochernes scorpioides. Lineage (NCBI taxonomy): Eukaryota > Metazoa > Arthropoda > Arachnida > Pseudoscorpiones > Chernetidae > Cordylochernes > Cordylochernes scorpioides. The sequence continues at coordinate 69,547,539 of CP092881.1, forward strand.
CATACAGCAAAAATAAAGTGCAAAAATCAAACTAACAATGCCGCTAAATTTATTGTTTTGAAATCGCGATCCGCGAGCTTTAAACATGCTCAAAATTTTGTTTTTTAATTTTTTTTTTTAAATTACAATTCTAAGTTCGTTATAAGCATAGTATTTTTAATAGATTTTATCATTTTGGGGCCAAAATTGGGTTCGTTATAGCGATAGTTCGCTAGTTTGAAAAGTGAAAAGTTCGTTATAGCGATGGTAATTTTAATGGAATGGAATGCGGATTTTCGATGGGTTCGTTATAAGGGAAGGTTCGTTATAGCCATGGTTCGTCTTAGCGGGGTTTTACTGTATTTGGTTACTTTACTTTTTAGAACAACTGTGGTGAAAACACATCTTTAGAATTGTGCACTACCAGGTAAAGGAACCATTTATAAACAACATTGAGTGCATTTAGGAGATAAGAAAGAAGAAGAATAAACAATATTTTGCCATGATAAGGAACAATTTGGATTATAGATTATAAACACAAGGTAATAAGACCAAATCCAAATAAATAAATAGCGTGCGACATTTCGTTAACAGCATTGTTACCATCTTCAGACAAAAGTACTGAATGAGAAATTTTACCACAGCATGTTTTAAATAGTTCTATCTTCTTATCTGCTATCTTGTTCACACACTTGATAACTATTTAAAACATGTTGTGGTAAAATTTCTCATTCAGTCACACACTATTTATTTATTTGGATTTGGTCTTGATAAGGCACAATTTGGATTATAGATTATAAACACAAGGTAATAAGACCAAATCCAAATAAATAAATAGTGTGTGATGTTTCGGTAACAGCATTGTTACCATCTTCAGACAAAAGTACTGAATCTCAGTAAAAGTACTGAAAGTACATTCAGTACTTTTGTCTGAAGATGGTAACAACGCTGTTACCGAAACGTCACACACTATTTGGATTTGGTCTTAATTACCTTGGTTTTGGTCTTATTACCTTGTGTTTAATATTTTGCATTCAAATGTTGGAACTGTACATTATTCACATAATGTGCGAAGAGTTGAAGGACCTACCCGGGGTCAGCTCCCTCAAACATGCCCGTGCTGATGAAGAGGGGACAGATGGAGGTGGTGTGGACTTGGTCGCAGCCCAGAGCCATCAGCTCCAGGTCCAGAGACTCCTGCAGGCCCAGAGTGGCAAACTTGGTGGCACAGTAATCAGCCAGCCTCACACTGCCCACAATGCCGGCAATACTGGACATGCACACCACATGGCCGTGGTTGGCAGCCATCATGTCTGGCAGGAAGGCCTTGATGGTCTGCACAACACCAGTCTGTCAACAAGGGCTCACTAATGCTCACAAGTTGATTGTATACAATGAAAGCAACACAATTTGGATTATAGATTATATCTTCTTCTTTCTTATCTATAGATTATATAGATAGATATTTGGAGATATATAGATAGATAGTATTTTGGAGCTAAGTCGGCCTGTCACTGAGCAGTGCTCCCAGTCTTAATGACAAAGGCAGATGCATTTTACTTTACCCAATCATAGATTATATAGATATAAGAAATCAATTTAAGAAAATAATCATTCTTTTGTCTGGTAACAACACTGTTATCGAAATGTCACACACTATTAAAAAGAAATTATTGATTAAAAAAAAAAGTAGAAAAAAAACGTGGGGATTTAAAAATGAGGGGGAGTACAAAAATATCCTGAAAAGAATTGCTTCAGTCAACTAGAAGGTAACCTTGAGCACACATGCCAGTTTTTATAGTTCCTTTATTGGCAATACAGCAGAGGGTTGGGTAATCAGGATTTCTTCAAGGTCAGGCTGAGATAATGACATGTAGTAGTGTTCCTGGCCCTTCAACTAGATTGTCAAACTGAGAATATTGGAAAGAAGTTCACAAACTTCAATTGTTTTAATAAAAGTAGACCTAATAATCCAAATAATTTATTAAGTGTGTGACTGTAACAACATTGTCACCATCATCAGACAAAAGAATAAATGATGGTAACAATGTTGTGGGACAAATGAAGGATCTTCCTTCTCATCTCCACACAATCACATTAGGGTATCAAGCCTGCAAAGCTTGAGACTTTTGATGGTGTGACCATGACTGGGTGAAGTAGAATGCCTTTGTCATTAAGACTGGGAGCACTACTCAGTGGCAGGCCGACTTGGCTCCTAAAGAAATGGCCGCCTCTGACATGAGGAACAGATGCCATGTGCAGCCGCTCCTAATATGGGAGAACCAACACAGACAAAAGAATAAATGATGGTGACAATGTTGTTTGCCGAAACGTCACACACTAATAAATTATTTGGATTAGGTCTAATTCTCTTCAATTATAATCTATAATTCAAATTGTGCTTTATCATTAATTGTTTTAAATCTCCTGGATATTAATTAAATAATTAAAAAAGGTTTCTGGAGATGGGTTTCTTTTTATTTCAAATACCGTCTCAAGTTTTAGGGCATCTCTGTCCTTCTACTGGAGTAACTTATACAATGAATAAAACGCCGCCTGATACCAAACAGTTTGTTCATTGTAGGGTGTTGTGTGTCAACAAGTAGCCTGGTACACATGACAATTATAATATGATGCACTAGCGTGCCATCTGTTATCAAAATTCAAAACTATTTTAAAGGCGTAAGATTCTTTTTTGAAATTAAACAATTTCTACTGCCCTTACTGCAATGGAAAAATTATGGGGAGAGCCTGGCTCATCAGTGGTGAACCCTCCCAGCGGTTTCGCCCTCCCCTTAATTTTTCCATTGCAGTAAGGGCAGTAGAAATTGTTTTATTTCAAAAAAAGAATCTTACGCCTTTAAAATAGTTTCGAATTTTGACACATAACAATTAAAAATTATTTTAATTTTTGTTTAATTATTTATTTTTTAATCAGAGAAACCACAGAGATGACGGGTATAAATTGTATTTGACCATTTGATACGTTTCTATTAATTGTTAAATATTAATGGTGAAAATTATTTTGTAAGAAATTGCACTTTATATATATATATATATAGATAAATGAAAGATACACTATTTTTAAGCTACTATAATTATTTTATTCTTTTTACAATTCGATTATACGTTTATTGTTGTTTACAAGATGATGATCAATAATACAGAGTAGAGTAATAATATATCACAGATCATTCCTCCTTCCTTATATTGTTCATAGTTGGAGAAAACCGGCAAGGAGGGCATCGAGGTCGGGTAGATCTCCTAGGCGGAGGTGATGTGGAAATTTGAGGGTCTTGTTCCAGTCGGTGAGGTCCTGCTCCAGCGTTGTCCAAGGTCCAATCAGAATCTTCAGCATATTTGGTATCTGAACCTGTCCTCATCTGATTGACATGCACTTTAAATGTGCCTTTTAGGTTCTTTACTAGATAAACATTGTAACCTAGTCGTCGTATCACCTGGGCCTTGAACCATTTGCGCCTATTTTGTATTACTCTTGTAAACAGCACTTTATCTCCAACTTGAAAATGTCGCCTTCCACACTCATTTCTCCCAAAAGTCTTCTGGATAAATTCAGAGTTCAAGCAATTTACAAATGTTCTAGGCACATAACTTAGGAGACGTTCTACAGGAGGCTTATCTAAAGAAGTAGGCGTATTTCTATAATTAAACAGAACATTTTGTAAAATACAGTCCATATTTGAGTTTGGAGATTCTTCTAACGACTTTTCCAGAGATTTTTTAATTATTCTTACCGAAACTTCAGCAATTCCGTTAGACGAGGGATTATATGCTGGCGAGGTTAAGTGGTATACATTATTTTTCCGTAAGAACTCCTTAAATTCAAGCGAATTGAAGGGGGGGCCATTGTCAGACACTAAGCATTGCGGTAATCCATACCTGGCGAAACACTCCCGTAGAAGCTTAATATTTTCTTGCGAAGTAGTACCTCTAACTGGAAATACTTCAATCCAATTTGAATTTGCATCTACTACTAATAAATAACAATCACCTCTGAAATAGAAATGGTCAACATGAACTCGCTGCCACGGTTGGTTAGTCCTGGGCCAAGGTGTGTTCTCAGCAGGAGGAGCTGTCTGATGATGCATACAGGGAGAACATTTCTTCACAAACTCTTCAATTTGACTATCCATTTTCGGCCACCAAACCGAAGATCTGGCTAGAGATTTCATGCGATTGATTCCTATATGACTTTGATGAAGTAACTTCAACATTTGATTTTGACAGGTTCTTGGAATCACTGCCCTAGAATCAACAAAAATGCATCCCTGCAGTACAGAAAAATTTTCCAATTTTGAAAGGAATGGTTTCATTGTTTCATCCTTTTTTGCTAACTGAGGGTCTTCTAATAAATATTCCTTGAGCTTATTTAAAACCGGATCTTTATTGGTTTCTTCTTCAATAATGAGGTGGTCCAATGGAGTTACATTTAAAAATGATATATCATGTGTCACCAAATCAATGTTGTCTTCCCTTGAATTTATTTCCTCAAGTGGAAGTCTTGAAAATGCATCCGCACAGAGCATGGTATCTTTATTTGTATATCTAATATCGAAATCGAAATTTGACAACTCTAAAGCCCACCTATGCAAGCGATTTGCAATTAAAGGCGGAAGAAGTCTTTTGTTTCCAAAAACAGTCGTTAAAGCTTTATGATCACTCTTTAACACAAATTTTCTCCCAGACAAGTATTGTCTCAGTTTGGAAGTTGCAAACACAATAGCAAGTGCTTCTTTCTCAGTCTGAGAGTATTTGACTTCTGCACTTGACAATGTTCTGGAAACAAAGGTGATTGGCTTCTCTTCCCCTTCCACAATATGACACAAGACCCCACTTATGCCATAGGCAGATGCATCACAGGTTAAAGTTAATGGAAGCTTCATTGAATAGTGAATAAGCGCCTGGGAATTTAATAGAGTTAACTTCAAATTCAGAAATGCCTTTTCGCATTGGCTAGACCATTTCCAACGATTGTCCTTCTTTAGGAGTTGATAAAGAGGACCAGCCAAGGTTGACATATTAGGTATGTATTTTGAATAGAAGCTCAACATCCCTAGAAAACTCTTCAATGATGTTTTGTCGAAAGGCTTTTTACACCTTTCTAATGCTTCCAATTTCTTTGAATCTGGTCTAACACCATCTTCATTTATAATATGACCTAGAAAACAAATGTCTTTTTTTAAAAATAAGCATTTTTCTTTATTAAGGGTGAAATTTAGCTCTTTCAATTTATCGAAGATCATTTTTAGAATTCTGTAATGTTCTTGTTCATCTTTAGAACCAATGAAAATATCATCTAAGTATATCACCGTGTTGGGAACATCATGAAAAAGGCTGTCCATACACCTCTGGAAAATGGCTGAAGCTGGACTGATGCCAAAAGGCAATCTATTATATCGGTAAAGTCCTCTATGGGTAGATACCACTAGCAGATTTTTTTATGCTTCATCCATTTCAATTTGATGATATGCGGAGGAGAGATCCAATTTGGTAAAAATCTTGTTTCCTCCTAGATTTCCCAACATAGTTTCTATAGTAGGTAATGGATATTTCTCATCTTCAATGCAATTATTCAAAGTATTTTTAAAATCACCACACAAACGTAGTTCTCCATTTGACTTTATTACCGTTACTAAAGGCGTAGACCAATCACTAGCATTAACCTTTTCAATTATTTGACTTTTTTCAAGTCTGTCTAGTTCTTTGTCTATCTTCTCTTTAATGGAAAAGGGTACTGGTCTAAATTTAAAAAATTTGGGCTTAGCATTTGGCCTCAATGATATTGAACCTTTAATGCCCTGAATTGGTAAATCTTTATTTTCAAATACTCTCTTATATACTTCTAAAAACAGTTTTAAATTTGAAATTACATTTATATTATTACAGATATCAAAAACGCAATTGGGCCAATCAGCTTTTAAAATTCTTATCCAATTTCTGCCCAGTAGCGGCGTTTGGTTATTAAACTGGCCTGTCACAATTAGGGGTAGTTTTTCCTGATAGTTTTTGTAACTAACATTTACCAAGCATTTTCCAAAAACTGGTATCATATTTCCTGAAAAACTTTTCAAATGTCCACTGTATTTCTCTAGAGTGACATTTTTGAGATTTGTAAGAAAAAATTTCTTTGAAACTACAGACACGTCTGCACCAGTGTCAACCTCCATTATAGTGTCTGCATCTTCAATTTTAACATTTACCAATATTTTTGGTGCGTTTTCTAATGTGTTGCACTGAATAGTATTCAATTTATTCAGATTGGGTTTATTCATTCCAGAATTTTGGGCCGATTTTTTATTCCAACATACTGGAGCAATGTGCCCTTTCTTATTGCAAATATAACATTGAGCATTTTTAAATTTGCATAACTTCGTATCGTGGTTAGACTTTCCACAAATTTTGCAAGGATTATTGTATTTACATGGGAATTTAAAATTTTTAGATCTGGCTTTCAACTTATCAATATCATGACCAGGATTTTTCATCAAATTTACTTGTGACTTCGCTGCCTCTACAGAATTTGCAATATTTATTGCACTATCAAACGTTAAAAAAGGTTCACTTAGCAGCCTTTTAAGCGTAGCTTCATCGAAGCAACCACTTACAAATTGATCACACAAATTTTCATTTATGTCAGTAAATTTGCACTTGTCTGCCTGAGATTTAAGCCTCAAAACAAATTTTCCCACAGGCTCATTTTCTTTTTGTACAATCTTGTGAAATAAATATCTTTCATAGTGCTTATTTTTTATTGGATATAAATGGTTGGTTAAAACCTCTACTAAATCTTTATATTTAAGGTCACTTGGCCTTCTGGGTACCAACAAATCGCGCAAAGTCTTATAAACATTAACATCAATAGACGTTAATAACACAGATACTTTGTCTGCTTCTAATGTTTTGTTCAATTTAAAACATTCTTCTAATTGTTCCAAATAACAATTTAGATCTTCACCTTCACGAAACCTTGGATAATTTAAATTAGTGGTGGCCATACTTACGTTAATTCTTCGTCGCCATTTGATACGTTTCTATTAATTGTTAAATATTAATGGTGAAAATTATTTTGTAAGAAATTGCACTTTATATATATATATATATAGATAAATGAAAGATACACTATTTTTAAGCTACTATAATTATTTTATTCTTTTTACAATTCGATTATACGTTTATTGTTGTTTACAAGATGATGATCAATAATACAGAGTAGAGTAATAATATATCACAGATCACCATTGACCACCGTTTCGCGGCAATGTGTTAAATACACAACATGCCGTTATCGTTTACCCTTCGATCCTATTTGGATTTCGACCCGGTGATTTAGAAATGTCCAGCTACAGTTCCAATCCCTCCTACAACCGGCCCGACGAGACCCCAAACATCATGACCTTCCTGGACTGGACCACAAGTCCAGCACTGTACCAAATAAACCATCTGAGTAGTACATCCCCGCCTTTGTCTCATCACTATGTTCTCCTGTAGTAGGGCAGAGATACCCGGGGGCTTGAAACAGTTTCAAACTAAAAGGAAACTCATCTCCGGAAACTTTTCTTATTGTTTAAGTTATGATTGTTCCAATAAAAGAAACAAATTGATGTTTGCGGAAGAGCGATTGCTCTAAGCATATTATATATTTATAGCTGTATGTAATTGTGCTGTCCTCAGATCTTATGTCCATAGTTCATCTAAAATACCCATTCCAAGAGTCTAGCATCAGTATCACTATAGAAGGAAGTTCCAAAAATTCAATATAACAGCGGTATGGTAGATTAAACAGGTGAAACCGCTGGGAAGGTTCACCACTGATGAGCCAGGCCCTCCCATTAATTTTTCCGTTGCAGTAAGGGCAGTAGAAATTTTTGTTTTATTTTAAAACGAATTATACACGTCTATAATAGTTTCGTAAATTGCTTATGTACACAAACTATTTGGCGAGGAATTGGTAGAGCGCTTCGAGAAATAATTGGGACTGAAAGTGATTTGATTTATTCCCCTAGGATATTTAATACTTTAATTCAAGAAATCTTCTATTGTTCTTTTGAGAGATACTAAAAATCTTAAGGTACAATTTGGATTATAGATTATGATAAGGCACAACTAGAATTATAGATTATAAACACAAGGTAATAAGACCAAATCCAAATAAATAAATAGTGTGTGATGTTTCGGTAACAGCATTGTCACCATCTTCAGACAAAAATACTGAATGAGAAATTTTACTACAGTATGTTTTAAATAGTTCTATCTTCTTCTTATCTGCTATCTTATTTACACACTTGATAACAGTTAACTATTTAAAACATGCTGTGGTAAAATTTCTCATTCAGTCACACGTCACACACTATTTATTTATTTGGATTTGGTCTTATTACCTTGTGTTTCTTCCCCAATGTGGCAAAAGTTGTCCTGTGTGGGCAGAGTGCCAAACCAAACAACTCCCGGAATAAAGTGGAAGGTGTTTTTTATGGCAAGTGAAGACTTCCTGGAGCTCTAGATCCAAACATTTATCAAGGAAATCCCCAGGAAACCTTGAGGCAATCTGTCTGGGGGGTACCAGAACTTTTCCTGTTTGACTTTCTGGGAGCTTCTCCGACTTCCACAAGTCCTGGAATACTCGACTTCTGTGTATATGTGTTCTTTATTTTAAATTGGCAGTCTTCTTCTTTCTTTCTTCTTTTTTTTTTGCTTATCCCTAGTACACGTGGTAGAGTCCATGATAATCATGGTGGGTAGAAGAAGGCAACTGCTTTTACTATAAGTGCACCACATGTCTACACATGTGAAAAGCAGTTCGACTTTGCACTTACAAATGTGCCAGAGCCCCGTTTGGTTACTTGCACTCGCTGGTGGGGTTGGACTTTGCAAGAATCGGGGACCATTGGAGCATTTTTTTTTTAAAGTGAAAATAAATATGTGCCCAATGCGGGGATCGAACCTGGGTCGTAATGGTTGAAAACCAACGGTTTAGACCATCCTTCCACCGACCCCCTTCCTTTCTTATCTTCTGAAGTAGAATGTGTCTGTTTTTATCATTAAGACTGGGAGCAGTAATCAGTAGCTGGCTGACTTAGTTCCAATAAGAAATTGCTGCCTATAACATTAGGAGCAAACGCCATGTGCAGCTGCTCCTAACATGGAGTACAGATGCTACTCATTCTGTATCCCTGGATTAGGAGCCCTTACAGGGTACTATCAGCTTGGCCAGCTGAGCCCAGGTTTTTTAGTGAGCTTGTTACTGCTCCCCCTCCTCCTTTTTCATCCGGGTTTGGGGCTGGAAAAGGTAGAGTTCAGTGGAGTGGCAGTGCATACAGTTAATTCTCCATTTGAGATCCATGAGATTCAGGGCCAAGTTGCACTTAGGACCAAGATTTTCTAGTCTTATATCCAATTTTAGTCTACGGCATGTATATAACCTTCCTAATTTGACTAATTATAATATTCAAGACAAAATAACCAAACTAATAGGTGGACCACGGAACACTACACATGGGAATATTGCGGAACACGAAGCTGATCCATAACCCTTTGGAGCATCAATGGCAAGTATTTATAGAAAAAATCTCAAACACCTTAGAACAAGCACATTAATAAATGAATGGCAATCCTTCAGCAAAATTGAGAGAAAAATCTACAATGCACACAATTTTGGAAAACAAAATCACAAAAATCTAAAATTTTATATACAGTTAAACCTGTCTATAGCGCCCCCTCTTGGGACTCACCAAAATAGGGTGCTATAGACAGGTCACTTTTAATATAAATCGCATCGTACTACATATTTAAAATCAGGCACTATAGAGAGGAAGGCACTATTTAGAGGGGGCGCTATAGACAGGTTTAACTGTATATATATATATATACCCATCCTTTCCAGAATTATGAAATGAACTACAAACAAAAAATTTGGAAATCCACATATACTCAAGTCCCTACCACTGGAATACACAATTTGGAACAAACTATTTAAGAATTTACACTGATGGCTCTAGATTGTTAGATCGGAGTGCAGGGAGTGGTGTGCTCATACAGAACAGAAACCAAAGTCAGAAACTGAAGGTCACCAACAAATTTGGGAGCTCTGTGTTCAATAATGAACTGGAAGATATCAGCCTAGCCCTAGAACACATTGATAAGGAGGACCCACATAAACTTGTCTTCTTCACAGACTGGCTGTCAGCTCTACAAGGCATTGTTACACCAGCTTTAAGTCCTTGAAGGAAAATTGCTCTGAATTTAGACAAACTTACAGAAACACAGAAATCACCTAGTGAAGCCCATCCCACTTGCAAAATCAGAAGCTATGATCTGAGAAGCTCAGACTTTGATTTTGACTTCTTCAAATGCCTAAAAAAATAAACATCCAGGCAAAAATACTGTAGTCAACATCCCATCATTGGTATCTGAACCAAAATCCTGGAGCTATTCTGGAATGTGGGATGAACCTAGAGGTAGCAACTTATATTTCCAGGCTCAAAACTGGCAGCCATACAAGACAGCGCCTCTTCCAGGAAGGTGTAAAGACCTTTCCACAATGCACCATTTGAAGGACCAGAGAGGCCTCATCAGACCACCTTCTGGAATTTATGGGAGCCTCAAGACATATTCCAACCAAGATTGTAAATTTGATCCATAAATCCAATCTCCATTACCTTGTATAACTATACAACAGGATAAAAATAATAAATCAACACTTCAGTCTGTAAATCTTTTAATTATCTCGACGTTTCAACAAAAATATTTTTTCCTCATCAGGAGCAAATAAAAAAGCACTTGGCAAGGTGCTAAAATTTTTTTAACGCTTTGCTAAGTGTTTTATTTGCTCCTGACAAGAACAAAAGATTTTTGTCGAAACGTTGAGATAATAAAAAGATTTACTGGCCGAAGTATCTTTAATTCTAAAACTATGAATGCCAGCCAGGCAAAATTTATCTTCATGATAATTCAACACTTACCATAATTCCGCCAAATTTTCAAATTGAGACCATTTTCCTTTCAAATTACCAACTTTAATTCAACCAATTCAGCACTAATAAATTCAATTATTTTTACCTATCTACCTTAATTTAACTAACTATAAACTCTTTTGATTATATCCCATAATTTTACAATAAAATTGCCTTAGATAAATGCCCACTTTGGTTGCAAACTTTTACAAAATCACTTATAATTTTAGGCATTTTCAAATAAAGTAGAACCTCCATGAGAGGACACTCATGCGAGAGGACACCTCTCTATAAAGAATTTTCATTTACAAAATTACCAATTTTTATATTTGGTAAGTTTCCGGTTAGAGGACATCTCTCTCTAAAGAAAACCTTGGCTCTGCAATTAGGTGTCCTTTACAGGGAGGTTCTAGTGTATTTAAAATTAGTTTTTTTTTCATTAACTGTATATATATGGCGTCAGATTCTGACGTTTATTTTGATGGGAGAAGCGCCCATTGTTTCTATGGATTAATTTCCTCCCAGCAAATTTTCCATCTATGTTCTAGTCATAGATTTGGCCCAGCCGCATTGCCAGCAAAACACCTCTTTGGTAGATTGTGAGGATTCCATTAGATCCCATGTGGATCTCATGGAATAAAGTCCGCCCTAGACTGACGAGGGCCATTAGCCCGAAACCATGGTCTCTAGGTGGACGCTTATCAGTTTGCCAAAGTTGGTGTTGTGGCTTTGTCACCGACCTGAGGCCGCTAGCTGCGGCGACGGTCAATAGATGGCGTCAGATTCTGACGTTTATTTTGATGGGAGAAGCACCCATTGCTTCTATGGGTATAAATCAATGCTTGTTTACTAAATAGAACATCACTTGAATTGCACGCTTCTTTTGTGAGCTACAATGTTGAAAACTTGTTCTTTTAAAAATGAAATACTTTCTGTATATTTGCTTTCAAGTTTTGTGATCAATTTGAATATACTTTCAGACCACGTAGAAGTCTGGAATTTGATAGACTAGTTGAATCCTACTAACAGTGTTTGTGAATGTACAAATTTTCAGACTTCTGGATAGTCAGGGTGGTCAGTGAAGAACTAATTTTCATATTTCCTTTCAAGTTTTATGATAAATTTTTAATATACAGTAGAACCTCCCTGTAAAGGACAACACCTAAATGCAGAGCCAAAGTGTCCTTTAGGGAGAGGTGTCCTCTTACCGGAGAGTTGCTAAATTGTAAAAATGGTAATTTTGCAAATGAAAACTGTCCTTTGTAGAGAGGTGTTCTCTAGCGGGATTGTCCTCTCATGGAGGTTCTACTGTACTTAGTAACCATTAGAAGTTCAGTTTGTAAGTGCTAAGTTGAACTGCTTTTCATGTGTGTAGACATGTGGTGCACTTACAGTAAAAGCAGTTGCCTATGTCTACCCACCATGATTATCATGGCCTGTGCCAAGTGTACTAGGGATAAGCAACAACAACAAAAGTTCAGTATTTTATAAAATATTTTTCATTTCTACTAACATTGCAAATGTAAAAAAATTTCAGACTTCAAGGTGGCCGTCAGCAATAGACTAGAGAAGATAACTTGTAAACTTCCTTTTGAACGAAGGAAAATCATTAGTGTAATGAGCGGCTAGAGTTCCAAGGACTGAGGATGGTTTGGACAAGACTAATTTCTAAATTTCCTTTCAATATTTGGAACAAGTTTTAATATATTTCCAGACCCCACATAGGATGATAGCTTGTACATTGGCTCTCAAAGCAAGTTATCGAGCAACCTTAAAAGTTTTCATGATTTTTCAGGATGCCTGAATGACCAGTTTTTGGTTGAGCTTGGTACAGCTTGCACCACGCTGACGAGAGCCAACAGCCCAAAACACACACATGGCTAGCTTTTCTTGATTAATCAAAAACGGGTATTTGGACAATTCTGGAATAATTTTAAAAATCAACGAATAGTTGATATTTATTCCGATAGATGGTGCAAGCAATCAGCAACTTTCAGTAACATGATAAGGGGATACCCTTTTTTTCTTTTTTTTTTTAATTTATGAACCTTATCCCAGTACAATATCACACATTTGTACCATTTTTTAAACATAAGGTAATGACACACCAAATCCAAATAAGTGTGTGATGTTTTGATGACAACGCTGTCACGTAAATGTCACACACTATGTATTTATATAGATTTGGTCTTATTACCTTGTGTGTTTGCTATAAATGAAGTGGGCTTCAATACAATTCTGTCTTACACCCCATCCTGTAACTCCTCAATCAATAGAGAGGAGAGGGTCAATACAAGAAGATTAAAAAAATTCTTATATTTATATTATTAATTCTGCAGAAAGGGTTACCACTGATGAACCAACCACTCTCATTTAATAACTTTTACTTTTGCAACAAGAAAATTAGACCATATCCCAATAAATTAATAGTGTGTGACATTTCAGGTAACAGCGTTGTTACCATCATTAGAAAAAAGAATAAAATAGTTACAAAGCTGTTACCGAAACATCACACACTATTAACACAAGGTAATAAGACCAAATCCAAATATATAAATAGTGTATGACGTTTCTGTAACAGCGTTGTTACCATTTTATTCTTTTGTCTGATGATAGTAACAACACTGTTACCGAAACATCACACACTATTAATTTATTTGTAGATTGTCTTATTTTCTTGTAGTTATAATCTATAATCCAAATTGTGCTTTATCATTTTGATATTGCAGTAAGGTCTGTAGAGGTATTATTTGATTATAAAATAGAACCTTCTTGTAAAGGACAGCTAGTTGCAGAGCCAAGGTGTCCTTTAGGGAGAGGTGTCCTCTTACCGGAGAGTTGCTAAATTGTAAAAAGTTTTTTTTGGCGATGAAAACTGTCCCTTTATAGAGAGGTGTCCTCTAGCGTAAATGTCCTCTCATTGAGGTTCTATTGTATATATAAAAAGAAAACACATTGCCAAAAAATTATCACAAATTTTATATTTAAAAAAAAAGGCTTGAATTTAGCACAATTAACACATTAATTATAACCAAATTTTCCGTTTATCATTACTCTTCACAATTCATCCTTTCATACCTCATCCCTAAGGTTAGAAATAATCATTATTTCTCCTTGAAATAAATTTTGGTTTTTCATTCAAAAGAAACACATGCGGGATAATTTTTAATGTCGTTTTACAATCACAAGCCGCATTATATTATATTGTATAACCAAGTATGGGCAGCTCGTGTTATTAAAATTGGCAGGGAGATTCCTTCACAACGCTCCAAGTATTCTATGTGTCAGGGAAATCAGGATGACTGAGGGAAATCTTAGACCAGAATACAAAGGGAATTCCAGCCAGCAGGATGACAAAAGCTTCCATTAACTGGATGACCTTAGTGACAAGTATTACATCTGGAATCTTCTCTGATAACCATACCTCCGTCAAACTCCATGGCCATGATGGAGGTTAAATGTCCATTTTGAAAATTCAGTTCAATGCCAATGTAAATAAATACAGCAGAACCTTCCTTTAAAGGACACCTAATTGTAGAGCCAAAGTGTCCTTTAGGGAGAGGTGTCCTCTTACCAGATAGCTACTAAATAGTAAAATGGTAATACAGTAAAACCTCCCTGTAAAGGACACCTAATTGTAGAGTCAAAGTGTCCTTTAGGGAGAGGTGTCCTCTTACCAGATAGCTACTAAATAGTAAAAAGGGTAATACAGTAGAACTACCTCCCTGTAAAGAACACCTAATTGTAGAGCCAAAGTGTCCTTTAGGGAGAAGTGTCCTCTTACCAGATAGCTACTAAATAGTAAAAAGGGTAATACAGTAGAACCTCCCTGTAAAGAACACCTAATTGTAGAGCCAAAGTGTCCTTTAGGGAGAGGTGTCCTCTTACCAGATAGCTACTAAATAGTAAAAAGGGTAATACAGTAGAACTACCCTATAAAGAACACCTAATTGTAGAGTCAAAGTTTCCTTTAGGGAGAGGTATCCTCTTACCAGAGAGTTACTAAATAGTAAAAAGGGAAATTTTACAAATGAAAACTGTCCTTTGTAGAGAGGTGTCCTCTAGCGTGAGGGTCCTCTCGTGTAACTCTAATCTGACTTAAAAAAATACAACAGAATAAACAAGTGACAAGTATTATATGACCCCTGTCATTGACCACCCACTAATAGTCTGCATTTTGGATGGCAGCAGAAATTTAGATTTTTAAAGAATTTCCCAATGACTGACACACAATAAAAGGGGAGAACATATTTTTCAGTCTTATTAGAAAAGTGACTTTCTGAAGAATCTAACAAGTGTTAATAGTCAATAAATTTACAGGTAATTAGGAAATTATAAAGAATAGTATAAAAATACTTACCCAAAAATGTGACATGATGTTTATGTTAAATGTTTTTACAATTTTGTCATCAGGAGTTTCTATCAGTGGTGTTCCATTAACAATCCCTGCATTGTTAATTAAAATTGTAACTTTGCCAATGGTTTCTTTAATTTTTTCTGCGGTAGCATAGACAAGTTCCCTGTTTGTAATATCAATGACAAATGGATAAGCAATTCCACCCTGTTTTTTAATAAGTTTTGCTGTTTCATCATTTGATTCTTTATTGATATCCCATAAAATTACTTTTGCCCCAAGTGCACTGAATTTTAATGCCAGAAGTCTACCTATCCCGCTTCCTGCTCCTGTTATCAAAATAATGTCATTTGTGACGTCTTTTAAATACAGATGCCTAGGTATAAAGAAAAGAACGATGCTTTCTATCCAATAATAAATAATTTGTAAGACCGCAAGGATTATTCTAGCATAATCAGCCATTTGGATTTTATAAAGAACAAAGGAGCATCCACAAAGATACCTATCGCACGAAAACTCTGTTTACAATTGAAGCGGGGAGATGTTTATCTTGCTTTTGGTCACGATAATTTTTTCAAAGAATATTCGAGAATAAATTTATTTTTTTATTTATTTGCGTACTACTATTTTTGAATTATTTAAAATTATTATGAAATTTTCATTTAATTTAAACTTGTTATTTAATATCCCTACACATTAACAAAAATTCAAATGTAGCTAGTCAAGGTTTGTTTTTAATTTACAGTTTCTCTCAAATATATAGAATAGTTTTACAATAAATTATCCTGTGTGTCTTAATAATGGTTTTTGTGTGTGTGTGTGAATAGTTTTACAATATCAAAAAAAAGATCCCATCATTATTATTTAGCCCGTCCCATCAGCCCTGCCCCTACTTCCTGACTCCCTGTTGGCCTAGAACTACCTGGTTGCCTGGTTCACCGCGGCAATCTGCCCTCCCCATGACTAGACTTCTCTTTGTCGCGTTCCCTATTTTAGACCTACGAGAACGGAGCATGTAGAGAGTGACTTAGTACAATTCCCATATTAAAATTTACTAGCATAAACTTTCGACAACAATGTCACCACCATCCTCGAAATGCATATTGTGCCTTAGTAAAAGTCTCTAAAAAAAAAATCTGTAAGTGTAACGTTTTAACAACAACCCCCCTACCAATCTTCGGGCTAGCGTGTGACATGGAATAGACAAATATATATGACTTAGACAGCTAAGGTTATACTTGAGAAAATAAAAAAAGGAGTATCAGATAATATATATATATATATATATTATACAGAATGGATCTTTGAGGACTACTCAACTCTAAGTAAAAACTTTCAACTAAACAAGGCGTGGGAGGGACCCTCCAAGAGAGGCCCCGCGGCGGGGAGGGACCCCGTTGACAGGCCCTTCTTGGAATGTGTATAGAGTCATGTGTTAACGAAGTCTCTGGAATGTAGGGGTCCAACGTCTCAGGGGTTTCAACTTACATCCATTCTCTCTCCTGCTTCTTCTTCCAAAGAAAAAAAAAATGGCGGCCCCTTTTCTTGCCTCCCTCGCTATCCCAACCATTGTCTTAAGAGATTCTCCTTCTGGCGATTTAGCCACCCACTGAAGACGCTGGGAGCTATTTCGTAGGGGAAATTATAGCAACAGATCCCTATAATTCCTATAGATCAACTATAAATAGATTCACTATAAGGCGTTTATAACCCAAATTACACAGACAATAGTCAAATAATATACCTGATGGAATGCAACCAATACAACAGTATGTATTTAGGCGGAACCCGACAGACAAATAATAGATAGAATGGATGGGCGCACCAGATCCATAAATAGAAATGATAGCAATTAAACGTACACTTCCTCATATCTGATACAGTAATTCTTGTTTCATTAACCATGTTCCATAGCTAATTCTAATTTCATAAGTTAAATTATTATATAATAGTTTTTTCCTTAGTTTAGAAATATGTAAATGGTCTATACTTAGCATATAATAAGATGTTAATAGTTCCTTTATGGAAATTTTTGTAAAGATGTAAATACATTAGATAAATATATATAGTTTACTGTCGATCCACTATCATCGCGTTATTCCTATAAAAGGATCACCATATCCGAAAGCTTGAGCCTTATTAAGCGGGAAAGGAAAATGATACGCAACCTCGAAGTTTATTATTTCTCATAGAGGCTTCGCAGAGGTTAAGATATTGGAGTTAATTTGCTATCTGGATATATATATATATATATCGAAGTGACCCCACTTGTAAAGATTATACTAGAGTCCAACAGAATAAACTATAAGGCAAATAAACTATAGACTTAATAGTGGTCGGTTCTCCCAAAAGAGAAATTTAGACGCTAGAACGGGTCGGACTCGGGTCCGTGTCGCGCCCGAATTTTTAGTGTCACGTTCTTTGAGATCATACAACGACTTTGGGAGATCTCAGATAAAGATGAACATGTTATTACAAAAAAAAAACTAAGATATCCTGAATATAGAAGACCTAATTAACACTCCTATTGAAGTATAATAAGTGGAAATCAATATTTCAGATCAGATATCATGAGGAACCAGATTCAGATTTTATTGAAAAAAAAAATCTGATTGTACATACAGGTATACATTAATCCTAATTTTTATAGTAAAGATTCAACAAGATGCGAAAGGTATGTTATCATCTGGATATATGGGAAGGACTCTATTTATGAAGATTACACCAAAATCTAATAAATAAAGGACAAGCAAACTATAGACTTATACTATTGACATTAATAATCATAATGTATCTAAAACAAAGGTCTTCAATAAAATTATAAAGAGAACAACCTAATGAGTTTAAGACAACGTGGATCTTACTAATCCTTTTTAAATCAACGAACAATATAATGGTAGTCAATGATGTAACATACTGAAACACAGTCACTCACTATAGTGTACATGGCCAACAATTTATGGGAGACTTGATTATTAGCAACATTCCCTTCAAATAGGTAAGAATCATACTATATCTTGTTCAAACAGTGGGGAAAGACAGATTCTTCACATGAGGATACAAGTATTATTAAAACCTAACAGATATATATACCCTCAAGACAGCCATAATAAAGTCATATTTTTGCAACTGTTGCTGTGTCAACATGCCACAGCAAATACACAGTACCCAACTCAATTCCATCAGAGTTGGTAGTCCATATACAGTGGGATTTGATAATGAGGTGGGGAGGTATTACCATAAAACTAGAGAATGAAATTGTATAAAAAAGGAAACAAAACTCTCTGACAAAAAAAATGTATATATAGATGTTTATTAGGCAAAAAAAAATTTTTTGGGGACATCTTATACTAGCGGGGCATGCTATTTACATAATGAATTAGGTAGAGGTGACTTAAGGTTACAAATTCTTCTCTATAGATTGGAGAACATAGATCTCCATCCATTCTAACGGGACAAGGTATATGAACCCTAACATTACTTTAAGTTATCATCTAAAGCCCTTTTAGGGCCTATTCAAAATCTAAGTGTATCTGTTTACTTGAAAACTAAAAAGGGAAGCAGGGCCATGATGGCGGGGCTTACCTTCACTCGGAAAGGGCGGTAAGGTCTGGTCTCCTTCACGTCTCGGGGTCGACTGCGGAAATTCTCTCACTGAGCGACTCTGTGTATCTCTTTTTTTTCAGTCAAAAACGGCCCTTTTTATCCTAGGCTTTCTTCATTTCCATTCGTTGATCATGCCAAAATTTTTATTGGCTGGCATTTTGATTCGTCGAGAGCAAACACCCACGTGATCAATGGGCATCTTCATTCGTCGGAAGAAAAACACGCACGTCCTCCATGACCACGCCCCCAATTTCCCGTGTTGCCGCGCGAGAAAGAAAATTGTATAATGGATGAAACAAATTAATCCCTAAAAATTAATTCCTTTAGGAATTAATTAATATATATATATATATATCCCGAGTATATAAAAATGATTGATTTACATGTTTATATGACAAATTGTCTTCCTTAGGTCACCTACTACCAAAAGGAAATGAGGGGAATATATGTACATATGGTACAGCAATATATGTACATATGGTACAGCAGTTCTCAGCACGGATGTCTCTGGATATCACCCGTGTCTTCCCTCCGCCACCAGGCATCTGCTTTTGGCATGGAAGTCTGGTGTCTTCAGGTGTCTGCTTTTTGTACATCCTTCCAAGAGAGGCCCTGCGTCAGGGAAGGGGGCCTTTAGAGCATCGTCGGCCATCGTTAGGAGTTCTCCACCTAGGCAACAAACACTTCGGCGAGACACTGCGTATATATATGTTTATATGATGTAAATGGATGTTTACATCTTTGTTGGGTTTTGTTTAATGGAAAAACTGACCCAACAATTCCTCCCCCACCAGAGTGAAAGAATGCGTTTATTCCAATTCATATCTGTTTATAGTCTATGAGAAATATGAAATCGGGGGAAATGCATTCTTTTATGATATCAGCAAGCAATCACTGACACTCGGGCAAAGGAGGAATATACGGGCCATGAACCTGGAACATGGTAGCTCAATGTAAGTACTGGAGGAAATTCTACCCTACCATTTAATGGGCAATGTACTAAACCCATCCTTTCGCTGTCTGTAATCCGGGGAGTCTTGGCCCAGATGTGTGTCAAGTCCACATGTTCTCAGCCATTGTCCTCATGGTGGAGGTGTGGGATGGTCTAAGCATCAATTCTATACAAACAAACTATTAGTACCTCCTAGATAAACATAATTATTAAGGGCGCCAAGGAATTGTGTGTGTTAATATAGATATGTACAATTCCTAAAACATATCCAAAAAAAAAAAAACTTTATTGATTCTATATGATATATATATGACAGCAAAGGAATGACTATACATGGTTACAATGATAATGGTAATATACAAAAAAAAAAACTAAAATGCAACTCCTCTCAATGACACTAATAATAGGGTAAAACAGAAACGTGGCTAGTGAATATACACATTAAACTTGCACGGATACTATGTATGTCAAAGTGGGGCAATGCAGATATACGCGGAGAAAAGAATAAAAAAAATTTTAAGATGGATGTTTACTATAGGTATGAATGGAATGGTTTGATATACATATATATAGGATATACTATGGTGAACATATGAATCTATAAATTGTGATTAGAATCCTCATTCGGTACATTTGTCTGAAGATGGTAACAATGCTGTTACCAAAATGTCACACATATTAATTATTCGTTATTTCTACATACACAAATATACATGAATATAATAAAGGAATGATACATGCTATATAGTAATATTGAATATATAATGATAATAAAACGGATAGATGTGCACTGAGGGTCTAGGACATTTCACTAGTATTTCAAATTCTACTTGGAATATCTTAAAAAATTGTTCTTACCAACTCGTCATTGGGAGTGTTTTGTCTGGCATGTTCCCTGCTTCTCTTAAATCAGGGAAGATATATATATGAAGGGGATCATGATAGCCAATACGTTCCCAAACCAGGTTATTTCTAAGTCACCTTATCGTGATGACAATCTAACCTATCTTTGTTCTTTACCTGAACATGTAGTTAACCCCTATTATACATTGTTTAGATGATCTATAGAATGTGTACTTATACCCTCTACCCTCAACTCGAGTTCTTAACATCTCTCTGAAAATATTATATTCTATGTCTATAATAAAAATAAGACTAGCTCATTGCTCTAGGCCATTTCACGGCCGAATCGATCTTTCCAAAAAAAAAATTCTTCCTTCTTAGATCTGAAAGCTACACTGGCTTGTTCTGGTGATCTGCCTCAGAAGTTCATTTAGAAGTCCTACTAATTTAAAATGTACCTTATCTTATGATGAGTTACTCTCGTAACAAAAAGAAAAATTTCTACTTACTAACTGATATTTAGACCTAAATTCGTTCTAACTAAACGTACGGTAGACTGATAGTCTTTAATTAGGTGATTAACTTTTGCTAGACTGGGGCGATATAAAACGCAAAGAATCTGGACAGTCCATCTGTCACTTTGCTAACTGGTACCTAAAAATCTGTAGACGGAATCGCGTCGTCTAATCATAACTTGTCTCTTACACGCTCCCTCATTGTTAACTCTCATTAGAAACCCCCTTTAGACTATGACTTAAAAAACAAGGAGTTATAGGGACTGATTTACCCAGCACATGTTTCGAAGTTTCTGTCTATCGGGGATTGGTTCCAAGCTGCGCAATTTATAGAGGAGCTTCAACGCGCCGATCCTTCCCAACCTCCCGTCTGAATTACCCTCATCTCAGCCACGCTTAAAGCGTCGTAAATTACGATGTCAGATCGGTTACCCGAGGTTTGTCGTTAAGCACCTGCTCACGACATCGGCTACTAAATCTCCCCACCTAGCACAAAGTTCACCTGGTACCTCTCCGCTTCCTCTAAAGAGGAGGGGACTTGCAGACTTCGGGCCTGACCGTGGCCTTCCACAAATCCCCCAGTCTGAGAATCGAGACATGGTCATTGCCTACGACTCTTAGAATTCAAGTTGATATGATGAAATAGGGTGATTGATTACCCTAATAATAGAAATCAAACTTATACTCCCATTGGAAGGAGACCTAACAAAATGGAGCGAATACCTTTCCTAATAATAGAGTTGTACTATCCTGTGAGGCCATCGTTCCTAACAAATAACGAAATCAAAGTTAAAATTGAATCTATTAGTTCCCTAACTTTATCTTAAAGTACCTTTGGTCTTTACAGTATAATTGTTTTTAACCTTCTTACACATTCATTAAACCAATCCATTCATGCACCCTCCCCCCCCCATCATTCACGGTTTGCATACAAACTAAAGTTAAAAGCTGCTACACAAGCCAAAGTACTATGATTATCATCATTGATAGTTCCTAATAATAACAAATTTTTCAGGACAAATGTGAAATCAAATAAAGTATACCTAATTAATATGAATCGGGAGCTAAAGCCCTATTTACTCAAATAAAGTGCCTCGTACAAACTTTAATACAAATTACCTACTCATAGATAAATATTATTTATACTTAAACAAAATTAATAAAGTTTGATTGTTAACAATCAATGCTGAAATCTAACCTAACACTTTAACTAGGTGTCTAACAGTCTGAAAATCTTCTTCTCTTGACACTTGGTGTCTAAACAAATGAATCATCAAACTAGCACTTAAATGGAGCGAACTGAACTTCAAGCATTTACCTCTTTGCCAAAAATATGATAGGTCTACAAGTGTTTTGCCAACGCTGCTTCCCATATAGTATCATTAGCATTCTTCTTTCCCTGCTATTCAGCTAAACTCTTTCTTTGGACTTATAGGGCATTCAGTACCCAGCTCGTTCTGGAGTTTAACAACAGAGATGACTTGCTATCCTATTACATCAATTCTTAGACTGTAATTGCCTTACACACTCTCATTAGAAATTCTCTTTGGACTGTATTCTGGACCTATGGAGTTACAGGGTGTCTAGTTTTAACCCAGCGCATAATCCGAATCAACCCGTAGCGAATATGTTACAAGCACAGCAATTGTCTGGTGCGTCTAAGCCCCTTAATTGTTTTTAAAGTTGAACCACTGCTCAAAACCTGCAAAAAAAATCGAAACAAAATACTCTGTTGAACTCACAACTTAATTCACAACTTGCTATCAATACAGAATAGCTTCTCAAAAAAAAATTGAAATTTCTTTAAGACCACAATCTAGGGCCTTTAACTCACATTCTAACACTTCATACTATGATCAAAATTTAACTAACTCTAGTACACATTCTATAGGTTTAAATCAATGGCAACCTGGGCATGATTTACAATCAGTGGGCCTCTTGACCCTGGTTGAACGGCGTATTCCAGGGCCGTCAACATTGCCACCAATTGCCCTATTTACTACCTCAGGCGGGTTCCCTAAGGTTGCCGTCTCTCGTGGTTCCACTGGTTCTACAGTTCTATGGGAATATATGGGATACGTTGGATGTACCCAGTGATCCTCATCATCAGTGATACTATCTATTTGTTCTTGTGTGTTTCCATCCCCCGTAGGGTAAGTCTTTACCGGGGCATGATAGGCCTTCATTCTGTCCATGTGAATCTTGTCCAAGTGCCCCGTCTCCAAATCCTTCAAAAGATAAACAGTGTCGCCTGTCCTTCGTAGTACCTCATAAGGTCCTCTATACCTTGGCTCAAATTTGTGACGTCCCTTCGTCTCATGCATTCTCTTTACCAAAGCAAGATCCCCTATCTCCAAGGTCCTCAATTCTCTAGCTTCAAACTCAGCCCTGGCTTCTTGTTGCTCCTTCAAGTAAGTCTGCCTCACCACCTCTCTCGCCCTTTCAACCTCCTCCACCAATTCCCGCACATAGAAGGCCGCCATTTCGGTAATTGAATCCTCGCATACAGGATTAAGCTCCTCTTCCTGGAAAGGTTGTGGGAGCCTCAGCTCATGTCCGAAGACCAGTTTCGCTGGAGTAAATCCAGTACTAGAGTGTACAGTGGTCCTGATAGCTAAGGCTATCATTGGTAAGGTGGTATCCCAATTGTTCCCCGCTGTACACCTGCGTAGAGATTCTATTACCGTCCTATTGAGCCTTTCTATGGCGCCATTACTCTTGTGAAAAGATGAAGGTTCTACAGTTGAACGAAATTGGAGCATAAAAACAAAAGTAAAAACTAAAGTTTTCCTAAATCATATCCTGACAGGATTGCGAAAGCTTTTCAGAACGATGTGTTATATCACAACAAGGTTGTGACACAACTCATAAAGATGACAAACTATCATTAAAACAAGGTTGTGAAAAACTCCTTTTTAACTGTGGACTAACATCAAGACACTGTTGTGAAAACT
Organism: Cordylochernes scorpioides; assembly: GCA_030710605.1. NCBI lineage: Eukaryota > Metazoa > Arthropoda > Arachnida > Pseudoscorpiones > Chernetidae > Cordylochernes > Cordylochernes scorpioides. The sequence goes on from CP092881.1 coordinate 69,571,712, forward strand.
CTTCTCGACAATGAGCTACACTAAAACGAGGTTGTGACAAACGACACTCTAATAGTAAAACATGTTGTAAGAATTCTCTAAAGATGGACTAATATCAAACACGGTTGCGAAACTCTCTATAATGACACATAAACACTAAAACAGACTGTGACAATCCTTTAGAGACGACACACATACACTAACCAGGTTGTGAAGGCTCCTTAAAGATGGTACACTAACATTAAGACGGGTTGTGAAAATTCTTTAAAGATGGACTAACATTAGAACAGGTTGTGAAAAATCTCTTCAACAGCGTGCTACACTAAAGCGAGGTTGTGACAAGGTCGTGACAAATGACACACTAACGTTTAAAACGAGGTTGTGACAAGGTTGTTACAAATGACACTCTAACATTTAAAACAAGGGTGTGAAAACTCCTTTAACTGTGGGCTAACATTAAGACACGGTTGCGAAAACTCTCTTCAACACTAAATCGAGGTTGTGACAAATGACACACTAACATTTAAAACAAGGTTGTGAAAATCATTAAAGGTGGCAACAAACGCTACAGCGAGGTTGTGAGACGACATTCTGCACAAAGACAAAGCTGAGATAAATAACACACAAACACTGAGACAGGGTGTTAAAGCTCCTTTCAACGGTCACGTAACACCAGAACACGCGTTATGGTTTAAAAATAAAAGGTAGAACTGTAAACTATTTACAGTTCACTATGGCACTTAAGACAAAAATTGTTAACTTAAATAATAAAAAAATTGAAATCTTAAGGCTCATTACAATACTATAAAGGAGAAAACAAACTCGTAGCTAGAAAAATAAAAGAAAGCTGGAACTCTTTAAATCACAGCCTATAACTAAAAACAAAGTGTTGTTAATAAATGAAAAAAAAAAAAACTAAGTAACTCTTAAATATCATATATCAGCATTAAAGCCAAGATTGCAGTGAACAAAAAAAATTGTATCTTAACAGGAGAATACATATTTGTTATTTAATATATAGCCCAATATTAAAACAAACATAGTCCTATGTATATAGATTAGTGTATACAGTAGCTGAAATCTAGGTAAATCAGCTCCCGGAAACTCCTCGTGTATTTAAAAGGAAGATCCTCAATTTTTACAAGCTAAAGCAGACCCTCCCCACGTCTGGTCATTATCTTCCAAAAAGGGAGGCAGGGGGACCACGGTTTCTATCGTTAATTGCCTCAGCTGCAAATCTTTTATCACCCCCGCACGAGGCCTTTTTAGGAAATTGGCCGTCGTGGTGCCTCTCCCCGGCCACATACAAACGTCACGTTTAGGCCCCAGATCTCTGTTCACCTTGCTGGCAACTTACAAACTACAAATACACAATTGTAGAATATCTGGAAACCTATCCCACCAATTTACTTGATCCCATAACACGTGTATGAGTCCATCGTCACTTAGAGACGGTTATCAGAAGCCTTTCTTTTGTATTTATACAGTATGAGGTGCAGTGATTGAAGGTTCTATTTCCATGGGTTCATCCCTCTTACAACATGCTGGTACGGAATAAAATGCGGTTATAAGATCACTGTCTACGGGATAACAGGTGCACATGGGATTGGGAAATGACAATGTTATTTCGCCCTTTAAGACACCGATTTTAACTGAGTTTTCTGTTGGGTTATGATAATATACTGTGAATCTTGTAGGGGAATTACTTTGTAGGACTTTGTTGCATACCATGGGTTTTGTTTGTTCCTGGGTTAGGAAACTCATATTATTACTTATTACTGTCAGTCTGATAATTACATTCCTGGCTCATGAGATATAGGTGTGCAGCATGTATAATTCACTGTGGAAATATATGTGGACATTTAAGGATTTACAGGAGTATATCTAATATGGAGAGGTCACCTCAGCTCGATCTATACACATTTTGTTCTGGAATTAGCGCCATTTTCTAGATGGACTTCACTGCCCCATCTATGGCTCAAGTGTATCACCTTGATTGTCAATTTTAGGAAACGTCATCTCGTCCTCGCCTTCCTTCTCTCCATGCTGGCACATCTTCAATGACAATTTCCATGTGGTGAACACACCCTTCTGGCGGTCTATCGGCATCCAGTGATCAAATTCGGCAGAAAACGTCGTCAAAGGGGGCTACCCTTCTCGCGTGTCTAGCCTTCTAACCAATCACGACGCCGTCTCACGCCTACAGGTTCCGAATTGCATTCAATGTAATATCCTTGCTCGGGTGTCCCGACTTCATCAATCCTTATCCACAGCTTTTAGGTGGTATTACTTCGTACTGGAGATTCGCATTTCGCTAACTTCCTCGTTATATACAAGTGTCAAATCGAGCCTCGATAAACTCTCCTGTCCCTTATACCCCCAAATATTAGATAGATCCCGTCTCTAACACAGGTGGCTTTTTGCTGCCTTGTCATAAAATTAAAGCTGTCCACGCGTGCCTCGGGATATCTCAGCTGTCATGTAGACACAAGCTTCAGTCATCTCCTTTTCTTTGAATATATTTAAAGATTATCCCAGGTAGTTGTCATAAGTCAATAGATAGCTCCACAGTGATTAAAGGTGCTCGCGCAAGTTGGTTACTATATCTATTCCTTGAGATTCTGCCATTGGAATGTTAAAACCAGATTTCTACCCATTATTGATTTCAATTAAAAAAAAATTTCACGAAGAGATGGTGATCAAGCTTCTCTCTTCACGGGTACGCTAATTGGTTCTCCATTTCTACTTTTATCTTAAAGCTCATATATTTGTCATTCTCCCAATCCGCTATGTGCTGGAGAAAAATCGATTAACTATCTCTTACAGTGCCAGCCCCAATCTGGATGCAGGCCAGCATAACTTGAAAGAAAGCGCTATAAAATAAAGTTAAGAAATTTGTAGTCGTCAATAATTAAAAGGACTCACCTCTGCTGTGAGAAATCATATCAGGGCTATGATAGAGAAAAAAATCTAAATCATTTCAGTAGACTATTGTAACACATTGATTACCGTTCTAAATTTGAACCATGGAAATCCAGCCTCATCCCCCATACTGTATAAAATAATTTAAGAAAATAAATTAAAATAAGATAAAATTGTAATCAATGGTGCTCGCAACAGAATTTAGAAATGATTGGAACACATAACAATCTAAGAAATGTCCAGAAAGCAGGATACCCAACCACCTTTATATTAAAACACTTCCACAAAAGGTATAACAATCAATAACCCAATAAACAGAACCACAAATATCTATAGGGCGATATGTTACATTCCATACTCACAAACACCTATAGCAATAGCCAACCACTTGAGAAACTTCGGCATCTAAACATATTACAGTAATTCCCCTAACATAGGCTCCACCATTAAAATCCATTATCTAAATAATCCTAATATCATAAAACTCACTAACCAAACAGACATAAAAGGCAATATATTCCATAGGGTGCAACAACTGCTAAGCCAAGTACGTGGTGGAGACAGGAAGGAGAGACATCAATAGAATACATGAACATAGACGCAACGTTATTAATCAAGACAATAGATCTCTAATGCTTCCTACACTGCAAAGAAACAGGCCACACTTTCGCATTAGGAGAACCTAGAAGACAACACTATAACTTAAACGGCAAATACCAAAGGCATATAATTGATTCTTTATTATTCAGGAAACACAATAGCATTAATAGAGGATAGATTTGCCCGAAACATATAACACAACATGTCCTAGCACCTGCTAAATATCGACAGTAATATAAGTAACTTATATGTAATAGCCAATAACTAATATAAAACTACTTAAATAATAAAATTTCTAACCTATAAGACAATTCGTAGAATATAGCAAACGATAGTAGAATATGCATAAGCACCTTAACCAGATAAAAAAAAAGATATATCTTAAGAAAACAAACTATGTGCAAAAAAAACATCCTAATGTATATATATATATGTATATATGTACATAGAATCACTATAGTTTTAGCTTCAGGCGGCGTTATCTTTTCTTGATATATTGCATATGTTTCCCTTGTAGAAGGACAGATAAGCCCGAAAGCTTGATGAGACCTGAATAAAAGATACTCATCCCCATTAACGTTTTTACTTTGATATCAGAAATCAACGATAATAAAGGCTTTGTCACAAATAAAGTAAATCATAAAAAGGAAAACAGCGGCGAGTGATGCGGTAGACATTGCCTCAACTTAACTTTCATTGCCTGATAAAATTGCTAGTGAAACAGGAAGCATAAATTAAAATTCACGATTTAAAATCACATCAGTAGGTGCGGTTAGAAAACTGAAAGGACGCTATGAATAGCTCTTAAAATTAACGGAAAATCACAAGGCGACAACATGACATTCCTTAAGTAAGACAACTGGAAATTTTTGTAAGTCACTTTAGATATAGACTCTTAACTCAGGGTGTGAACTACTTCACCAATTTTATTAATTAAATAATTAAATAGTATGGCTTTTCATTAGGTATATATTTCTAAAGTATTCAAGATGAAATATATACTAAATTCGTGCCCCGCGGCGGGCGCCACTGTCGCGTTCCCTATTTTAGACCTACGAGAACGGAGCATGTAGGGAGTGACTTAGTACAATTCCAATATTAAAATTTACTAGCATAAACTTTCGACAACAATGTCACCACCATCCTCGAAATGCATATTGTGCCTTAGTAAAAGTCTCTAAAAAAAAATCTGTAAGTGTAACGTTTTAACAACAACCCCCCTACCAATCTTCGGGCTAGCGTGTGACATGGAATAGACAAATATATATGACTTAGACAGCTAAGGTTATACTTGAGAAAATAAAAAAAAGGAGTATCAGATAATATATATATATATATATATTATACAGAATGGATCTTTGAGGACTACTCAACTCTAAGTAAAAACTTTCAACTAAACAAGGCGTGGGAGGGACCCTCCAAGAGAGGCCCCGCGGCGGGGAGGGACCCCGTTGACAGGCCCTTCTTGGAATGTGTATAGAGTCGGGTGTTAACGAAGTCTCTGGAATGTAGGGGTCCAACGTCTCAGGGGTTTCAACTTACATCCATTCTCTCTCCTGCTTCTTCTTCCAAAGAAAAAAAAATGGCGGCCCCTTTTCTTGCCTCCCTCGCTATCCCAACCATTGTCTTAAGAGATTCTCCTTCTGGCGATTTAGCCACCCACTGAAGACGCTGGGAGCTATTTCGTAGGGGAAATTATAGCAACAGATCCCTATAATTCCTATAGATCAACTATAAATAGATTCACTATAAGGCGTTTATAACCCAAATTACACAGACAATAGTCAAATAATATACCTGATGGAATGCAACCAATACAACAGTATGTATTTAGGCGGAACCCGACAGACAAATAATAGATAGAATGGATGGGCGCACCAGATCCATAAATAGAAATGATAGCAATTAAACGTACACTTCCTCATATCTGATACAGTAATTCTTGTTTCATTAACCATGTTCCATAGCTAATTCTAATTTCATAAGTTAAATTATTATATAATAGTTTTTTCCTTAGTTTAGAAATATGTAAATGGTCTATACTTAGCATATAATAAGATGTTAATAGTTCCTTTATGGAAATTTTTGTAAAGATGTAAATACATTAGATAAATATATATAGTTTACTGTCGATCCACTATCATCGCGTTATTCCTATAAAAGGATCACCATATCCGAAAGCTTGAGCCTTATTAAGCGGGAAAGGAAAATGATACGCAACCTCGAAGTTTATTATTTCTCATAGAGGCTTCGCAGAGGTTAAGATATTGGAGTTAATTTGCTATCTGGATATATATATATATATATCGAAGTGACCCCACTTGTAAAGATTATACTAGAGTCCAACAGAATAAACTATAAGGCAAATAAACTATAGACTTAATAGTGGTCGGTTCTCCCAAAAGAGAAATTTAGACGCTAGAACGGGTCGGACTCGGGTCCGTGTCGCGCCCGAATTTTTAGTGTCACGTTCTTTGAGATCATACAACGACTTTGGGAGATCTCAGATAAAGATGAACATGTTATTACAAAAAAAAAAAACTAAGATATCCTGAATATAGAAGACCTAATTAACACTCCTATTGAAGTATAATAAGTGGAAATCAATATTTCAGATCAGATATCATGAGGAACCAGATTCAGATTTTATTGAAAAAAAAAATCTGATTGTACATACAGGTATACATTAATCCTAATTTTTATAGTAAAGATTCAACAAGATGCGAAAGGTATGTTATCATCTGGATATATGGGAAGGACTCTATTTATGAAGATTACACCAAAATCTAATAAATAAAGGACAAGCAAACTATAGACTTATACTATTGACATTAATAATCATAATGTATCTAAAACAAAGGTCTTCAATAAAATTATAAAGAGAACAACCTAATGAGTTTAAGACAACGTGGATCTTACTAATCCTTTTTAAATCAACGAACAATATAATGGTAGTCAATGATGTAACATACTGAAACACAGTCACTCACTATAGTGTACATGGCCAACAATTTATGGGAGACTTGATTATTAGCAACATTCCCTTCAAATAGGTAAGAATCATACTATATCTTGTTCAAACAGTGGGGAAAGACAGATTCTTCACATGAGGATACAAGTATTATTAAAACCTAACAGATATATATACCCTCAAGACAGCCATAATAAAGTCATATTTTTGCAACTGTTGCTGTGTCAACATGCCACAGCAAATACACAGTACCCAACTCAATTCCATCAGAGTTGGTAGTCCATATACAGTGGGATTTGATAATGAGGTGGGGAGGTATTACCATAAAACTAGAGAATGAAATTGTATAAAAAAGGAAACAAAACTCTCTGACAAAAAAAATGTATATATAGATGTTTATTAGGCAAAAAAAAATTTTTGGGGACATCTTATACTAGCGGGGCATGCTATTTACATAATGAATTAGGTAGGTGACTTAAGGTTACAAATTCTTCTCTATAGATTGGAGAACATAGATCTCCATCCATTCTAACGGGACAAGGTATATGAACCCTAACATTACTTTAAGTTATCATCTAAAGCCCTTTTAGGGCCTATTCAAAATCTAAGTGTATCTGTTTACTTGAAAACTAAAAAGGGAAGCAGGGCCATGATGGCGGGGCTTACCTTCACTCGGAAAGGGCGGTAAGGTCTGGTCTCCTTCACGTCTCGGGGTCGACTGCGGAAATTCTCTCACTGAGCGACTCTGTGTATCTCTTTTTTTTTTAGTCAAAAACGGCCCTTTTTATCCTAGGCTTTCTTCATTTCCATTCGTTGATCATGCCAAAATTTTTATTGGCTGGCATTTTGATTCGTCGAGAGCAAACACCCACGTGATCAATGGGCATCTTCATTCGTCGGAAGAAAAACACGCACGTCCTCCATGACCACGCCCCCAATTTCCCGTGTTGCCGCGCGAGAAAGAAAATTGTATAATGGATGAAACAAATTAATCCCTAAAAATTAATTCCTTTAGGAATTAATTAATATATATATATATATCCCGAGTATATAAAAATTATTGATTTACATGTTTATATGACAAATTGTCTTCCTTAGGTCACCTACTACCAAAAGGAAATGAGGGGAATATATGTACATATGGTACAGCAATATATGTACATATGGTACAGCAGTTCTCAGCACGGATGTCTCTGGATATCACCCGTGTCTTCCCTCCGCCACCAGGCATCTGCTTTTGGCATGGAAGTCTGGTGTCTTCAGGTGTCTGCTTTTTGTACATCCTTCCAAGAGAGGCCCTGCGTCAGGGAAGGGGGCCTTTAGAGCATCGTCGGCCATCGTTGGGAGTTCTCCACCTAGGCAACAAACACTTCGGCGAGACACTGCGTATATATATGTTTATATGATGTAAATGGATGTTTACATCTTTGTTGGGTTTTGTTTAATGGAAAAACTGACCCAACATCTTCTAGACTGCTGTACAGCCCAGGTAGTTGGCGATTTACGCTCCAGGAGCCCTGGTTATCTCTATTTTCTATCTATTATTTATTTCATAATTTTGTACTAATTTATGCCTTTATACAAGGGTCGCTCCAAAGGTTTTGCAATCAATATTAAATAATTAAAATATTAAAAAATAAATTATACCATTGAAATCTACATGCATTTTTTACCTGACATAAACATTTACATAAAATAATAACAAGAATTACTTATAATGGGAGCGACTTTGTTTACAGCGGCAGCGGTAATTTCTATACATTGCATCTCAGACACAATAGAGTTGACTAGAGAAAGTTTACGCGCCATGATCTTTTATGATTATAAAGTAATTTAACTTCTAAAGAATCCCATGAAAGATCGATGAAAGCTTTAGGAGATAAATCTTCTTCTATTAGAACAATTTTTAATTGGTGTTTAATGAATTCAAATTTAGAAAACCATCTTTGAAGATGAACCTCGTTCAGGTCGACCACAAACAGTAGTAACCCAAGACAAAATTGAGCTGGTAAGATTTGTACTTAGAGAAGATCGAATTATCAGCAGTTGGAGAAAAGTGTTGGCATTGGATCGGCAGCAAACAACACCATCATCAATGATTATTTTAAATACAGGAAACTTGTTAGAAGATGGGTACCTCACAGTTTGACTGAAGACCAAAAACTTGATCATGTTAAATGATGTAATTTAATGATGGAAAATTTGATGAAGGCAAATCAAAGGCTATTTTAATATTATTACAGGTGAAGAAACTTGGATTTAAAATTTTATCCAGAAACAAAACGGAAATCTACTCTTTGGTGCTCTTCAAATTCACCTCCTCCTAAGAAAGTTCGCAAAGCTCAAAGTGTTGGAAAACAAATGGTGGCTAATTTTAGAAAAAGTGGTTTCATTGATATTGTGAAGTTAAAAGATCGAAAGACAGTTAATAGTGACTGGTATACAACAAAATGCCTTCCAGCAGTATTTGAATAAATCAAGAAAAGCAGACCAAGAGCTCAATTTAGAGGAGTCCTTCTTCACAATGAGAATACAAGACCGCACACCTCAGCCCAAACATTAGACTTTTTAGCCAACTTTAGTGTCCAATTAGTCACTCATCCACCATATTCACCAGAGCTAGCACCTTGTGACTTTTTATTTCCAAAAGTTGAGCCATTTTTGAAAGGGAATAAATTTGACACTGATAATGAAGCACTGAAAGCCTTTATCAATTGCGTAAATTCCATCCCAAGATGACTGGTGTAAGTGCTTCGATAATTGGTCTCACAGATGAAATCTTGCATAAGTGCTAAGGGTGAATACTTTGACAAATTCAGAAAATTTTAAAGTTGCAGTTTTAATAAAATAATTGATTCTTTCAAGGTTACCCTTGTAACTTATAAAATCTGTATATAATATACTAGAAGAATGACCCGGCTTCGCCCGAGAAATCCCCTGAGTGAAGTATCATTCATACTGAAAGTACATCAATAATAAATAGTAGAAGTGCCATAGAATAGCAATACAGAAGAAATACATAAACTACAGGAAAAAAGGGTGTAATGGCAAAAATTGGTATATATTAGTGTTTAGGTATTTGATTTCATTATCTTTTGCAATCCATTTAGTTGTTTCAAAATTAATATAGTTTAAATAGACGGCAGCTTTTCCACCAAACCCCCATTAACCTTTGAAATTGCCTGAGTTGAGTGACTGACTGTAAAGAATCCTGACTGCGATGCCCATCTTCTCAGTAAGAATAATAATAAAAAAGGTTTATAAAAAAAATTAATCCAAAATACTGGCATGTAAATATTTTTCTGTAAAAAAATAAAAGAGCATATGGAAATTTTAGGCAAACATATGTGTTCACTAATGATTGCGACTGCATTTTAAACGATTAAAAAAAAAAAAAAGAGATTTAAACAAATAAAGGCCAGAACAAAAATTAATAAAAAATATGAAATCCCTTATTTACATGGCCCTATTTGGGTATTTATTCCATTCACAAAAGCAAACGATGACAGAATTGATTGATGACTCTGATACAACGTAATTATGTAATTAATTTCAATAATAAAAATATAAATAATATATTTTATTTCTCCAAATGAAGTAAATGTACAATTATTTTAATTGAATAAATTAAATTTAATAAAACTGAAAATTCAATGATAAACTTTTTTTTTTTAATTTTTAATTTGACTATCTTCAAAATTTTCAATTTATGTACCCTCCGTTTATTTACTTTGTTTTATACGTTTATTAAATATCTGTTTGTGTGTTTAATATGTCCTCAGCCAATGTAGAAGATGATGACAATTGGCTATATGGTGAAAGTACAGCGAGTAACGAGGATGGATCCCAGCAGGATGCCAAATCTCAAGAAACAGATACTCCTGCCTTGAATGCAGAGAATGGAGATGCCGAAAAGGTAAATTACATATATTTTCACTCCAAAGCATAGTGCAAAATAATTAAACCCTAAAATATACAAACTCAAAGATTTATAAAATATAACGCTCAATTAGATCAGTCTTCTCAAGAACATTAAAAAGAGATTTGAAAATGCTTTTGGAATGTTTTCTTTTTTGTGGACTTAGAAAAAATACTATCTATCTAAAAAAATACATCAAAAACAAATAAAAGTATTTCTCAATATGTATTATATCTTAAGGAATGTATTATTATATTTAGAATTTATATAAATATAAATTGTTTTTCTAGTGTAACTTGTGATCTTTGAAATTTTAATTGATCAAATTTAAAATTAAAAAAATTTAACAAAAAGTAATCAGAAACTTATATTTAAAAAATATATATATAGAATAGTCTATAATAAATAGTATAAGTTTATACACCAAATACATCTATAGCTTCCTTATAAATTCTGATAATATAAGAATGTTCTTCACATGGAAAACAAATATTGAATACACATTTCTTAAACTATCATACAAATGGGAATTCTTCTTCCCAAAACCAAATTTGAATCCATAATGTAAACAATTCATGACTTTATAGACCAGACACCAAACATGTCAGTTCTTTTGTTTCTGTGTTAGTCATGTATATTATATACTTTCTCTTGTATATCCTTTCTTTAACACATAAAACTATAGTTTTGGAAAATTTAGTGATCTTTGTGCACAGAGCTCAAGGCATTGTTTTGACACATTTTTAAATAGCTGAAAATCGGCCTTTTCACACATAAAAAGGCATATATTAGTATGAATAAAAATTTATTCAATCCCCCCACCCCAATACAGTAGAACTTCAAAAAGAGGACACTCCTGCTAGAGGACACCTCTTTACAAAGGACAGTTTTCATTCCCAAAATTACCATTTTTACTATTTAGTAACTCTTCTGTAAGAGGACACCTCTCCCGAAAGGACACTTCAGCTCTGCCACTAGATGTCCTTTACAGAGAGGTTTACTGTATATGCCTTTTTAATGATTTATTGACTCATCTATTGATGAGCTCTACTCTTCCCCGGCAGACACCATCAAAAGTCTCAAGCTTTACAAGCTTGATACCTTAGTGTGATTGAGTGGAGATAAGAAAGAAGAAGAATGATCTAATGATTTAAGTATGGAAAGAGATTGCTCTAATTTTGATAAATAAAATAATCTATACAAAATGAAACTATTGAGATAAATCTTTCTTGAAGAAGGAATCACAAAGTTTACGGCAACAAGTTTCTTCTATTTGTGCTGTATAATCTTGGCAAGCTCTCAGAGTTCCTTTAACAGGTCCTGATCAAATGATATAAGTATGGAAAGAGATTTCACAAATAAAACAATCTCTACAAAATGAAACTATTGAGATAAATCTTTCTTGAAGAAGGAATCACACAAAGTTTTCAGTGACGAGTTTCTTTTTTAATCTTGGCTAGCTTTCAGACTATGACGTCCTTCAACACTCCTGTCATAGTCCAAAAGCTAGCCAAGATTATACAGTATAAATAAAAGAAACACGTCGCCGTAAACTTTAATTCCTTCTTCAAGATGATGTCTGGTTGATTCCTTCCCTTGTAATATATCTTTTCTAATAGAATAAACTTCCAACTGCCCTTCTCTGATGAAAGATAGTGAGGTTGTTGGCTGCTTGAAAGATCCCATTGACTGTATGAGTGAGAGGTTGAAGACATTTTTCAGACAGAGCCCTCTTTCTAAGCTCCTGAGTGTGTACCTGATTTTGACGGCACACATTTGTAGTTGGCTGAAATATAGGAGGATGATGGTGATATGGCTCAAATATACCCTGAACTACTTTGTGAGGATAATAATAATATAATTTTATTTGCGATAGAACGTTGTACTGTACGTATTACAACACAATGCAACGTCAGTCATCTCTGACTCAATGTACCATCTTAGCGACCGTTAAGCCAGTGAGTTTCTTTAATTGGTCCACGAAGCGTGTTGGTAGGCCTCCAGGTATGCTTCGCTCAGACGTCTTTCCGGTCATTATGGTGTACTCCATTCCCCTGAGTCGCGCGATGTGACAGAAGAATCTCAAACAATTCTGTTGTACACACCACAGAAGTCGGTCATTGAAAATGAATTAGCATCCATTATTCTTCTATGACCGACTTGTTAATTATTGAAAATAAATTAGCATCCATTATCTTCCTAAGATTATAGGCAATTAAGGGAGATTCTTGGCCGAATCTGAAACTAGGATTCTCATTTGACATCACATTACAGTAATATGCGATGTAAACATTAAACGTGATTGATAGAAAACATCATTGATACAGCTTTTGTGGGCAAGACATTTGACACGTCACCCCACATGTCATAAAGCTCTGGGGTCACTCACATCTGGGAATAAATCACCAGATGTCTCCACTAAAGTGAGCCACAAGGGGTTGAAAGACCACTGGATTCTAGGCATAGTACGTCCAACAAAGTATGATAAATCACAACTTGGATTATAGCTGCAAGAAAATGAGACCTAATCCAAATAAATAGTGTGTGACCTTTCAGTAACATTGTTGTTACCATCATCAAGAATAAATGGATGCAATTTATTTTTTTTATTCTTTTGTCTGATGATGGTAACAACAATTGTAGCCGTAACACCATACACTATCAATTTATTTGGATTAGGTCTTATTTTCTTGTCTCCAATGAAGTAAGAATAGAAATGTGCCCAGCACTTGCCACAAATTGAGAAGCAGTAAGCTATCAAGGAATATAATTACAATATCCATCTACTATGAGGCATCCTCTTCTTCTTTCTTATCTCCACTCAATCATATTAAGGTATCAAGTTGTGACCCTTGATGGTCTCTGTTTGACGACCACCATGACTGGGTGAAGTAGAATGTGTCTGTCTTTGTCATTAAGATTGGGAACACTACTCAGTGGCAGGCCGACTTAGCTCCAAAAGAAATGGCCACCTTTGACATGAGAAACAGACGTCATGTGCACAGCTGCTCCTAACATGGAGTACAAACGCTGCTCATCCTGTATCCCTGGATTAGGAGCCCTTACAGGGTACTATCAGCCGGGCCAGCTGAGCCCAGGTTTTTTAGTGAGCTTGTTACTGCTCCCCCTCCTCCTTCCTCTGTCCTTCTAAAGGAGTACATAGGAACATATTATGATGCATCAGATCTCCATCTGTTATGAAAATTCGAAACTATTATAGACGCGTATGATTCTTTTAAAAATAAAATAATTTCTACTGCCCTTACTGCAATGGAAAAATTAATGGGAGGGCCTGGCTAATCAGTGGTGAACCCTCCCAGCAGTTTTGCCAGTTTAATTTGATGAGCCAGGCCCTCCCATTAATTTTTACCATTGCAGTAAGGGCAGTAGAGATTGTTTTATTTTTAAAAGAATCATACGCGTCTATAATAGTTTTGAGTTTTCATAGAAACACATTTTTATATGTTTCTTTGTACCCCTGTAGAAGGGAGAGATGCCTGAAAGCTCGAGATTATGTTTAATAAAAATAGAGAATCTCCAGAAACCTGTAGCATTTGGTTGATTAACATCCATGAAATTTAAATCAATTGATATTTGACTGTACATGGAAAGTATCATCCTGAGTTCAACTGACCCGGTTGATGGACTTCAGCTATGGTTCCACTATAGGGATACGGAGGAGCTGTGTCTGTACTCATGTTAGAGTCGGCAGCAAAGGCTTCCATGTTAGGAATGGCCTCAAATTACAGGCAAAGTCAGACTTTCACCAAAGTGTGCCTGGATCATGATGCCATGATCAACGAAAGCTGCACCCCTATATCCCATTCCATGAGATCATGAACGCATGGAATTCGTGTAATCTTTACACAAGGGTATAAGAAACAACAACAACATCATCTGTGTGAATAAGTCTAGAATGACAGCCAGCATTTTAAAAGAGTGTCACCTTAATAAAGCTAAATAACAAAATGCTTCTTTAATTGCTTCTTCTCATTAGTTATTGGGGTCGGTGGAAGGATGGTCTAAACAATTGATTTTCGACCGCAATAACCCGGGTTCGATACTTTTTTTCTGATAAAAAAAAAATGCTCCAATAGCCCCTTCGATTCTTGCAAAAGTGCAACCCCACCAGCGAGTGCAAGTAACCAAATGGGGCTCTGGGCACATTTGTAAGAGCAAAAGTCGAACTGCTTTTCACATGTGTAGACATGTGGTGGTGCACTTACGGTAAAAAGCAGTTGCCTACTTCTATCAACCATGATTATCATGACCTGTACCACATGTACTAAGGATGAGAAAAAAAAAGTTATTGACTTCCTGCCAGTGATCCATGCCTGCATACTGCTGCCAAACTAGGGGACTGACATTTGTGTGACACTATCTTCTGATGGTTGAAATAGAAAATTAGGCTGTAATTGGACAAATTTGCATATTCAGGGGTTGAAACTATGACTGGGCCTCCTTCCAGACGTATCTCTCTATTAGACGAAAAAACATGGTGAAGGAAGACGAGTTTCTTTTATTGATGCATAGGTACAAGCTTTCGGGTAAAAACCCTTATATATGTTAATTAACATATATAAATAGTTTAAACTTTCCTTTTTTATATATATATATTCCTTCCTACCATTTGTACCATAGTTCTTATAAGTCGCGCTCGCCTGTTGAAGGGTTTTTACCCGAAAGCTTGCACCTATTCATCAATAAAAGAAACTCGTCTTTCTTCACCATGTTTTTTTCGTCTAATTTCAATCCGGGAAGAATTCTTTATCTATATTGGTATCTCTCTATATTGTGTCAGAATTCCATCCTGATAGGTCAAATATTGTGGAAATGTATGCAGATGTGGTGAAACTGTTCTATTCCCAGACTTTATCCTAATAGTGTGATGGGAGCTACTTCTATGAATAAAGTCTGGTAAAACCTTGATACAGACGGTGTTTTATCTTCTATATTGATGATCTCTCCCACTTTTTATCTATTCAATCAGCACGTATCATCCACCACGCATGTATATTTTCAAAATTTTGGTTTTCAAACAGAAATAATGTAGTCTTATTTTTCTCTCAGTATATAATAGGTATTTAAAATATGTATATAATAATGTGTATATAAAAATTGTATTTATTATTAAGTTTCTTCAAATAAAAGACACTTCGGCCAGTAAATCTTTTTATTGTCTCGATGTTTCGACAAAAATCTTTTGTCCTTGTCAGGAGCGAACAAAACTTTACTTGCCGAAGTGTCTATTATTTGAAGAACTATGAATGCCGGCCAGGCAGCCTCTATCTTTATGATATTATTAAGTTGTTAACGCTGTTGAAGGACTGACAAGTCTGAAAGCTTGAAAATAAAAAGTTGCACAAGAAACTTAACCCTGGAAGCTTCATTTATTTTATAACTTTATATATTACATTTCCTTATCAAAGTTAACTTTTTCTCAAGCCTTGATCCTTTTGAAGGCCCAAGTTGCATGCTGGAATTGGTTAAGGAAGGTTGCAGACAACAAGAATATAGGATATTAAAAATGAAGAAGGCATATCCTGACCACGAGCACATGTGCTCTTTAGATGACAGAGCGCCATCTAGTGTAGCAAAAATAAACTAAACGTTTATTTAACTTGCTCCGTGATATTTGGCCAAACTTTCGTGGATGACTTTTCTTGATTTGTCAAGAAATTGGGTTAGCCAAATATCACGGAGAAAGTTAAATAAACGTTTAATTTATTTTTGCTCCACTAGATGGCGCTCTGCCATCTAAAGAGAACATGTGATCGTGCTCAGGATATGCTCTCTTAATTTTTAATATCAACACCTGACCCACTTATTTTTTCTAAGAGTATATGATGTAGCAGCAACACAGGGATGTGTGCAGCCCCCGGGTGAAGAGGAGGCCCCTGGGGACAGCAGTCCCACCAAGGAGGACTCCACCAAGGAAGTGGCTGAGACAACAGCCAACGACACCACCTCCGCTGTCAAGGGCTCAGATTCTGAGGAAGAGGAGGATGATGATGACGATGATGAAGTTCAGGTGAGTGTACCTTGTAGGTGTTGCCATCTACAGTAGAACCTCCATGAGAGGACACCCCGCTAGCAGATACCTCTCCACAAAGGACAGTTTTCATTTACAAAATTACTATTTTTACTATTTAGCAACTCTTCGGTAAGAGGACACCTCTCTCTAAAGGACATTTCGGCTCTGCAATTAGGTGTTCTTTACAGGGAGGTAGTTCTACTGTAATATCAAATTTTAATGCACAAATAAAATTTATATTTACAAATAAATTTTCGTGTTAAATCTATATATATAAAAATGAATGTTTGTATGTTTGTTGGTCTGTTGGTCTGTATGCCCGGTATACAAATTCGCAGTAGTTCACTAATTCAAACCAAAATTTCCATACATAGGTAAAAAATAACGGGGATGACGATAGGCTATTTTAAAAAATATATAAATCAATTATTAAAACTATATATTCAAATTATTCTAAATAGCTCACGAGCAGCGCCCTCTAGAACGCGGTGGATCTGATGGCGGGGCGCGCCCATTGGCCGCCTGCGAGCACGTGGCTTCCCTGTGCGCGCGCATGCGCCGGGAAGCCACTTGCTCGCCGGCAGCCGACGGGAGCAGTCACTTGCTCGCCGGGAGTCAACGGGCGCAGACATTTACTCGCTGGCAGCCAACGGGCACATGTTTAATGTGTTTGAATAATACATTTAATCATGTAAACCCGGGCGTTGCCCGGGTCATTCGTCTAGTGTTTCTATATTTAATAACTATTATATATATATTTTTAAAGCTTACTTTCTTTGATAAAAAACTGCTAAAGCTTTTAAATAGCCAGCTCAATGCAGGTCTTCTCTTTTCCTTCAATTTTCCAAACATCTTTTCTGAACCATTTTGCTCTCTCATGTGTCTGAAGTAGGTCGGTCTTTGTCAACATAGTTGGGATTCAAGGGAGCTAGCTACCAGGATTGATTCCATTTAAGATTGAAATATTTGTCCATGGCACTCTTTATCCATGTCCACATTTCAAAAGCTTCAGTTCTTTTTCACTTCTTTTCTGAAAGTTCAACTCTCACACCCATAAGTGACCACAGGAAATACCAATGTTGCTACAAGTTATGCACAATAGATAATATGCTTTAAAAAAATTTATATTTTTTGCCAAAAAATTAATTAACCTACATATATATGAAGAAAATATTTAAAAAATAATAATTTAGATTTTTTCTCTCTCTTTTTCACAAGTATGTTTGGAGCACAAAGTGTGTGAAGACCTTTGTTATAAGGGAAGTTCTTGCTCTTTCGCCTCTGGTCCAAACTGTGTACCTCCTTTCTGGTAACTTTCTCCATCTAAGTGTTGACTGGTTTGGAATGTTTTCTACTAAAGATTAAACTATTTTCAGGTTTAGAAGTAATTCCTATATCCATCTGAAGAGTGGTGTTTGTGTAAAGTGAAATCATGTATTTTGGATAAAGGGGTCGGTGGAAGGATGGTCTAAACTGTTGGTTTTCAACCGCTACGACCCGGGTTTGATTCCCGCATTGGGCACTTTTTTCTGATTAAAAAAAAATGCTCCAATGGCCTCTGTTTCTCGCAATAGTCCAACCCCACCAGCGAGTGCAAATAATCAAACGGGGGCTCTGGCACATTTGTAAGTGCAAAGTCGAACTGCTTTTCATATGTGTAGACATATTGTGCACTTACAGTAAAAGCAATCACCTACTTCTACCCACCATGATTATCGTGTCCTGTACCATGTGTACTAGGGATTAGCAAAAAAAAAAAAAAATTGGATAAAAACATAACCTGAGGCGGAGAAACAAAATAAATTTTACATACCACATAGAAGAAATAGTAAATCGTACAAAACGTTTTAAAAATTATCTCTTCTCAATTTGCGGGAAATCTTGGGGTCTAAGCACCCAGAAAAGGCTAACTTTATATAAATCCATTTTCAGACCAATACTTACATATGGAGCCGAAATTTGGTTCAAATATTTAAATAAAAAATGTTTACAAAAACTAAATTCAACCCAATATCAAATACTGACATGGTGTATACAAGCCTATAAATCCACATCATATAGCTGTGTTCATAGTTTGGCCAACATTCCTCTGATCTCAGACTTTATCGAATCCAGAATCATGATATCTGATCTGAGAAACTTATCCCCAGATGATCAACAAATTTATGACCCATTTATTCCAGGAATTATAGATACCTTTCTCAAATCAAGAATGAATGTTCTGAAAAACGAAGCAAATAATACTTTCTTAAGCTTTTTTCCCCAAGAAATCCCTAAATACTTTCGTCCAAATTTTTATAATACTCAATTTGTTACAAACCACGGAAATTTCAAAAGTTTTCTAAATAGAATAAAGGCAGTGGAGGATTCAAGTTGCTTTTGTGGTATGGAGGAACAAACCTCAAGACATCTACTGATCGATTGCCCAGCATTTCAAGATTATAGAATGAAGAATGAACTAGTTGTTTATAATTTAAACGATTTGATTTCCGATAAAAAATCATATCTAAAGTTCAATTCATTTTGTAAATACATTCTAAAATTTCTACAAAATCTGAATTTCTAATGTTTTTATTCGTTGAATAATGTAAATAACTTATGTAAACAAACTTCTCTCCTTGTTTGGCGCAAGTATCCCTTGCGGGATATAGCGCTTTGGAAATAAAATAATTGTAATTGTAACCTGAGGCCTTTTGTAGCACTGTAAGGAATATATGAGGATAATCAATAGGGGTTTTAACAAAGGAGATGGTACATCTTGATTAACTTCTGAGTGTTTACCCACCTACGCAGATTTCAGAGTTATCATCTTCTCTGAGAATGAAGAATTTTCATAATTAGACTCTCTGAAGATAGGCCATAAGTCTCAGACAGAAAAATGTCAAGTCATACCTTTTATAATAATGATGTAACATCTTCAACACTCTACCCCATCTCACAGGATGCTGGGGCGGCTTAATGCTGTAGAACATGTTGGTGACAAATATTGAATGAATGATAAGGTACAATTTGGATTATAGATTTGAAACACAAGTCTGACGATGGTAACATTGCTGTCACACACTTATTTATTTGGATTTTGTCTTATTTACCTTGTGTGACTTACTGTGAGAAAATTTTTTAACGCCTTGCCAAATGCTTTATTGACGTGACAACGTCTTAAATTAGGTTGCGGCTGGGAGTCACTTATGAAAAAGTGTAACGCCCGGTAACGTTACGATGAGTCACCGAACGAGAGTGCTGCGCGCGCAGCTGCGTTTATAGGTTATGTCATACTATTGATAAATGTTGATAGTGTTAAGTAAATTATTAGTTTAAAATTAATTAATTATTATTTTACAAATTTTAAATAGTTTCAAATTTATTTAGCAAAAATTTGAACCTTCGATCTGAATAAATGTTTTGATTTTCGAATTGATTCTTTAAAATTACAAATATTAAGAAAAAGTGGCAGATATAAGAAAACTTTATTTAAACTGTGTTGAGCAAGAATTTTAACATCTAATTTAAGTAAATGTTTTAATTTTCAACTTCATCATTTACAATTACAAATTTTATTTAATTTCAAATTTATTTAGCAAAAATTTGAACCTTCGATCTGAATAAGTGTTTTGATTTTCAAATACCAACGCGGCTGGTGAAGTGGCGATCTATCGTAAATTATCATCGACATCTACGGCGGAAGTGTTCCAAGTTGCGATTACAGACGTAACTCGTGTCATTAAAACCAAGGGTGACATGTGCATGACTGAAGTTACTTGCTTCGCCGCTAATACTAGCTTCAAGTTTATACTCGGTGCTGTATATATTCATCCAGGAGCTAGTATGCAGGATATTGGAATGTTACTATGGCAAGGACTCGGTCCGTACATTCACAACAGCCAGTACGTGCCACCGTTCGTGCAAGTTGATTCTAGTATACCGATTCTTCTGTGTGGTGATTTTAACAAAAACGTAAAGCCTGACAACTCGTTTCTTAATTTCATGAAAAATACGTATAATCTTGATTGCGTATCAAACGTTTCTAAGTCAACTACGTTAAAAGGAACAACTATCGACTTGACTTTCGCAAGACACATTACAGCAGAAACACTTCCTTTCATTTCATATTTCTCCTATCATCGTCCTATCCTCAACAAAATCACTCAAATAGGAATTAGTTAAGTTTAAGTTTACATGTACAATGTTTTAGTAAACAAAATATATTTCTATAGTTAAAATTTGTGCAATTCTTATTTTCATTCAATTCCTTGTTCCTATTGTGCAATTTAATTATATTCATATCAATAAATATTCTACCGTTGTCACGTAAAATCTTCGCCCGTAAAACCGACTTTACAGGCAACCATTGCTGTATAAAACCATTGCTTTATATAAATCAGAGCACAAATAAGTGATGCTTGTTTTGAAAATCGTTGACAATTCAAGATTGATAATTTTCACAAAGTGATACGTATTTAAAAAAAAGAAAATTTGCAAAAAAAAAACTGACATTATAGATGAAATCAAAAGCAGTTATTAATTAATTAAATTAGTTTCCATTATATAAAATATGCAATAGAATACATAAGTTTAAAATCAAACGATAATATATAATATCAATTTTTTTTTATTTACTTCTCCTGACGAAGACAAAAGATTTTTGCCAGATGCTTTATTTTTATTTACTTCTCCTGATGAAGACAAAAGATTTTTGTCGAAACGTTGAGAAAATAAAAAAACTCTAACTGGCCGAAGTGTCTTCATAGAATTCATTCAATTTTCATAGAAATATTACTGTAAGTTATTAAAAATATATATTTTAAAGTACTTGGGATAAGTCATTTATTCACTTATTGTATATTTTATTTGTAACTTAGTATGTAATCCATAATTTCCAAGAGAAGCATATTGAACATATAGAGTGTGTGGCCACAGATCACCATTGGGGACATCAAGAGCACTCCGCCCCAGTACTCCACCAACTACACCCCCACAGCTCCCCCGCCCCCCGTCAACCTCAACCTCAAGAGGACCACCACCTCTACCACCTACAGCTCCGGGGAGCGAAGCAAGTCGATGCGGAGTGCAGGAGCCCTGGACTCGGACTTGGTAGGGTCCATCAACGGCATTGCCCTCTACGAGTTCAACCTGGACTCCCTGGAGGACAAGCCATGGCGTAAGCCCGGCGCAGACATCACAGACTACTTCAACTATGGCTTCAATGAGGACACCTGGCGCAGCTACTGTGAGAAACAGAAGAAGCTTCGCACAGAGAACAATACCCATGTGAAGGTGAGGGCTCCACTTGGTGATAACAAACTCCATTGTAATCTAGCTAATTACATCACTGCCATTTTTTTAAAGATGCATCTTTTATTTGTCTTTGTCTTTGCTGAGGCTTAGCATGGTTGACTGCCTGCTGAATTCTAAATGACTTGGACTCTTTTTATTGTTATTTTAAAATGTGTATTGAAGATTTATACAGTTAAACCTGTCCATAGCGCCCCCTCTAATTAGCCCCTTCCTCTCTATAGCACCTGATTTTAAATATGTAGTACGATGCAATATACATTAAAAGTGACCTGTCTATAGCACCCCCTCTCTATAGCACTCTATTTTGGTGAGTCCCAAGAGGGGGCACAAGAGACAGGTTTAACTGTATATTCAATTTTTAAATCTTTGTTTTCTCTACTTATTGTAAAAAAAGGCTTTTATCCATTAAATGCAAATACTATTTCATGCAATTTTTAAAATTTATGGCATTTATGAAATTCGGGTAAAATTTACCAACTGAATTAAACATTGCTTTTTTAATGGTGAATAATGAAGAATATGAAAAATAATTTTTAGAAACTGTAGGTCCAAGCACTAAACCATGGCAGAAAACTTGGGCAAATTCCCCGGTGTCACGATCTTTTCCTCAGTTTCTGGACTTCTGTTCAACGTATTCTCTTGATAAGGCACAATTTGGATTATTCTATATACAGTTACGAGCGTCATTCTTCATCAGTCGTCTCTGTCACCGTTTGCTTTTTTTTTTTTGGAATGGCGCCCTCCTATTGGTCGGCTACGATCACGCCACCTTTGCCCCCCATCATGCCCCCCCCACTCGCTTTTTCGTTTTTGTAACCATTGTGTTGGAGCGGGTCGCTCCTTAAATAAATGCATATATTAGTTAATAACCAAATGGAATCCTCCCTTTCTTTTTCTCAGTAAGAGACGCCTACGGAAGCCAACAGTACATAGACAGATAAAGCACATAGGCTATAGTTATTAACTAACATATGCATTTATATAAGGCGCCAATTTATAATTGTAACAAATAGTATTTGAATCAAAACATTCAATCGGGTAAAACACGGGCGTTGCCCGGGTCATTCGGCTAGTAGATTATAAACACAAGGTAATAAGACCAAATCCAAATAAATAAATAGTGTGTGACATTTCGGCATTGTTACCATCTTCAGACAAAAGTACTGAATGAGAAA
Source organism: Cordylochernes scorpioides (assembly GCA_030710605.1). NCBI lineage: Eukaryota > Metazoa > Arthropoda > Arachnida > Pseudoscorpiones > Chernetidae > Cordylochernes > Cordylochernes scorpioides. Next base: position 69,594,607 of record CP092881.1, read on the forward strand.
TTTTATTATTTATTTATTTAGGTAACCCAGATTCCTGGAGCATACTAAAGAGAGAGAAATGATAAATTTTACCACAGCATGTTTTTAAATAGTTACTGTTATCAAGTGTGTAAACAAGATAACAGATAAGAAGATCTGAATAACTATCTTCTTCTTATCTGTTATCTTGTTTACACACTTGATAACAGTAACTATTTAAAAACATTCTGTGGTAAAATTTCTGATTCAATACTTTTGTCTGAAGATGGTAACAACGCTGTTACTGAAACGTCACACACTTTATTTATTTGGATTTGGTCTTATTACCGAAATTTTTTCTCTGCTCACTGGTTTGGAGCAGTTTTTTTTGTTTTCTAGTGGCTTGCTAACTTTAGCCAGACCTTCTGGGTGAACCTAACTACAAGTTCAATATGGCAAGAAAACTTTCCACAGATTTCCTTCTATATAATGTCTGAAGAAGTCAGCTGTGATGTAAAATTTGTACAAATGACATCATCTAAGTAATGTGTGTGTTGGTCAAAAATTCTCTAAATACATATGTCTTGCCGTGCAAAATACTCTTCAGATCAACATTAACCTTGGGGGTCGGTGGAAGGCTGGTTAAACCGTTTGGTTTTCGACCACTACGACCCGGGTTCGATTCCCGCATTGGACACTTTTTTCTGTTAAAAAAAAATGCTCCAATGGCCCCTCGATTCTTGCAAAAGTCCAACCACACCAGTGAGTGCAAGTAACTAAACGGGGCTCTGGCACATTTGTAAGTGCAAAGTCGAACTTCTTTTCACATGTGTAGACATGTGGTGCGCTTACAGTAAAAGCAGTCACTAACTACCCACCATGATTATCATGGCCTGTACCACATGTACTAGGGATAAGCAAAAAAAAAAAAATTAACCTTTGTAAAGTATACATATAGAATCCCCATTACTTCATGCTTTGAGGGTCTTATCAACTAAGAGACTTTCCACTCTTACTGACATGTATTTGGGTGGAAAAAAACTTTCTCTTATGATAAGGCACAATTTGGATTATAGATTATAAATATATGTTTATAATTTAACAGTAACTATTTAAAACATGCTGTGGTAAAATTTCACATTCAGTACTTTTTGTCTGAAGATGGTAACAACGCTGTTACCGAAACATCACACACTGTTTATTTATTTGGATTTGGTCTTATTACCTTGTGTTTATAAGCTTTCTCTTACTTTTGTCCGATAAGAATATATGATGCACTAGCGCGTGCCATCTGTTATCAAAATTCGAAACTATTTTAAGGGTGTAAGATTCTTTTTGAAATTAAACAATTTCTACTCCCCTTACTGCAATGGAAAAATTAATGGGAGGGCCTGTCTTATCAGTGGTGAACCCTCCCAGCGGTTTCGCCAGTTTAATATATCATAAGGCTGTTATATTGCATTTTTGGAACTTCCTTTTATAGTGTTGTTGTTGTTGTTTCTTATCCCCTTGTGTAAAGATTACACAAATTCCATGAGTTCATGCTCCTCGAGCGTCCTGGAATGGGGTGTAGGGGTGCAGCTTTCGTTGATCATGGCACCATGATCCAGGCACACTTTGATGAAAGTCTGACTTTGCCTGTATGATGTAGCAGTTATGTATGTTATGATGATGTAGCAGCATTGAAAGATGTCTGTTTATTTTGGTCTTGTTACTCTGATACCAACATTGCTAGAATCTCACTTTGTAAGGAAACAGCCTCTCCATTGCATCAATGATACAAACAATAGAAGGTTACTGTAATGCACAATTTGGATTATAGATTATAAACACAAGGTAATAAGACCAAATCCAAATAAATAAATAGTGTGTGATGTTTCGGTAACAGCATTGTTACCATCTACTTTCAGTACTTTTGTCTGAAGATGGTAACAATGCTGTTACTGAAACGTCACACACTATTTTATTTATTTGGATTTGGTGTCTTATTACCTTGTGTTTAATAGAAGGTTACATAGACAGAGATCTACACATGTCCCACAACAAGAAACTGTATGTACAGGTGGTGGCCAACTCAGGGAAGGACAACCTTATCACCATCCCCACTGTGAATGAGAACAGCAAGTACGCCTCCCACCTGGGACTGAAGAAAGCAGGTCCCCCGCCAGGCCGCAAGATGTCCGGTAACATTGATGTCATCGGAGCTGCTTCCTTGCCTTCCCGTCGGCCCAGCAGCCGCAGTGACAATGTCATCCAGGTAAGTGGCTGATATCAGTGGTACTACTTGGTAACTACACTCAGGTATAGATGGAAATTTTGCCGGGAGGAAATTGATCTAAAGGGTCGCCTCTCCCGTCAAAACAGACATCTAAAACAAAACGCCATCTATTGACCTAGGTGGATGCATTCTCTAGGTGAACACTTTTCAGTTTGCCAAAGCTGGTGTTGTGGCTTTGTCACCGAGCTGCGGCCGCTAGTTGCGGCGACGGTCAATAGATGCCGTCTGGTTTTAGATGTCTGTTTTGACGGGAGAGGCGACCCTTGTCTCTTTACACTCTGGCAGCCCTACTTCTACTGTGATAGGACTACCTGCCTTCCATAATTGGTGCTTATTTGGGAATCTTGTGTTATCTTTTATATTTCTCTAATTCTCTCTCTCTCTACAATTTTAACTAAATTCGAAACTATTATAGACGCGTATAATTCTTTTAAAAAATAAATCAAGCTTCTACTGTCCTTACTGCAATGGAAAAATTAATGGGAGGGCCTGGCTCATCAGTGGTGAACCCTCCCTTTTAACTAATTAAAATAGCTTGAAACTACAGTAATCTCTCATGAGCCACTCACGTCCCATGAGCAACTATCTCTCATGTGTGACCATCTTGTAATTTCTCATGTAAGCCTACTATAGTGAGCTCCTATGAATGACTCTGACTCTGTGAACGACCAGTGACCACTGAAAAAATCATTTTTTTTAGTCTCTCATGAGAGGCCATTAAAAAATAAAAATTAATAATTCATGTTGAAAAAATAATAAATTTTTGAAATTATTCAATATAAAAATTTTTGTTGTTAAATATTTTGCGATGCAATTAACGAGCGCTTTTTGAACAAAGGACTATACCTTCTTTGTCATTTTAAAACATTTCATTTGTTTTCTAATCTTATATCTCAAATAAAAGGTTATTTATTCACTTCAAGATTCAATCTTTATTTTATATTTTATTATATTAAATTATGTAGATGGAGATTTTGCCGGGAGGAAATTGATCTAAAGAGACAAGGGTCGCCTCTCCCGTCAAAATAGACGTCTAAAGGTCTCTAGGTGAACACTTTCAGTTTGCCAAAGCTAGTGTTGTGGCTTTGTCACAGACCCGAGGCCGCTAGTTTGAGGCGACGGTCAATAGATGGCGTCTGGTTTAGACGTCTATTTTGACGGGAGAGGCGACCCTTGTCTCTTTAGATTAAATTATGTATAAAGGTTTATAACTTTTTCAATTAACAAAATGTTTTGACATTTGGTGTTAGCGATCGACAAATTTCAAAAGAATTAGATATTTTTAAAGCCCAATTTCAAAATTTTATTAAGAAATAAATCATTCAAGAATTAAAAAAAAAAGGATTATTATATAAAGAAAAAATAATTTATATCTGAAAATGAAATGGAGTTAAAATACAAATGGCTGATATGCGATTCAAAATGTTTCCAATACTATCACACGACTGAGTCTCTGATGAAAGACTGGGGTTGAAGTGTTTTTTTTTGGGTGGTCTTTCATGGGAGACTCTACTGTAGATCTGCTGTTAAACTTCAGGCCTATATCAATTCCATCTGTAACAATTTTTGATAAAATGCTCTTGTAAAACCTTTTCCCTTGGACATCCAAGTACAAGTTCTAACTGGAAATCAAACAGATAGACCCTGCAGAACTTTCAATTTGAAATGTAGACCTCCACACATAACCAATAACACTCCATATATGATTAGTTATACCAAACTATAACAAGACTTAGAACAAAACAGGGAATGACAATACATCCAGATGGCACAAAAACCTATAGGACATGTAACAACTGTCCTGGTGTGAAAATAACACCTACTCACATATTCTTATGCCCAGCAATGGCTGCAGCCTTGCAGAAAATTGACATGGACCCAGAGCAGCAGCTTTACACACTCAAGATAGTGGACATTGTGACTGCTGTGATAGAGATGTATGGAGACATCTAAGGCTCTTCTTTGGACACGACAACAATAACAACAACATTACTTATACCATCTTGAAGGAGCCAAGATTATGAGATATCCGGGAAATCCTTCAAGATTGATGTAATCAGAGGTATTGCTGCTGCCTCGATCTAACAGGAGAAAGGCCAAATACAAGTGTTGTTTCACCATTTATAAATAATCTGGTGTGAGAGATTCACATAAGTGCTATGTTATTATCATGTTAAAAACTGTATCTCTGATTAAATCCAGGACTGAGAATGTTTGTGTGTGTGGATACAGGTGATGGGTGGTAGGAAATACGAGCTGCCCCTGGGTCTGCCCCCTCTACACCTGCCCCCGCCCCACTACCACCCCCCTCCATTCATGGCCCCACCCCCTGATGTGACAATGCCACCTCCCACCCTGGCTCCGCCCCCCATTGTGCCGCAGACTGTGATTGGCACCACCTCCTCCTATTCCAGCAGTAGCAACAACGAGATGTACAGTGAACAATACGGCTCGGAGGAACAGTCCAGCTATTACAACTCCAACTGGTCTTCCAGGGACACAGAGAAGCACCGCTATTCTTCCTACGATAACGATGATTATGACCGCAAGAGGCACCGGGACCACGATAGGTCCAAAGACAGGGATCGGTATGACAGAGAAGATCGGTATGAACGAGAACGCCGGCATCGTAGTGATCACCGTAGTGACAAGGATGACAGGCGGTCATCACGCCGTAGGCATCACCATGACGATGATGATCACCGGTCTTCACGCCACAAGCACAAGCGCAGCAAGCGTGACAGGGACGAACCCCAAGAATCCAAGTCCAAGGACTCCTCAGTGCCTAAAGACACCATGCAGGAAGACACCACGCTAGAAGAAGGAGAGGAGAAAGATTAAATGATGAGTTAGCCCTTGTTGTAATTATTTTACATCCCTCTGATAACAAAACTACCAAAAAAAATTATGTTTAATGTTTTTTTAACCCCCTCAGTTTTTTATTGTATATATTTTAAGCATGTCATGTACCTGTACATATTTCTTCTTCCCCCCCAGCTCCATTATAAGATTAAAATAATCTTTTGAGAGACCGCCCTGCACTACACTTGTTCCATCCACACAGTCTTGTCAACTCACTATCCTCTCTCCTATATATTTTTTAAATCCATGCCTTCAAAGTCAACAAGTTCTACATTACTTTTTACTAGCAACTTTGTTTTTTTATTATCCCATTGTATACAAGGTCTTGGAGACTGTATTCATTGATGATAAGGCACAATTTGGATTATAGATTATAAACACAAGGTAATAAGACCAAATCCAAATAAATAAATAAATAGTGTGTGACGTTTCAGTAACAGTGTTGTTACCATCTTCAGACAAAAGTACTGAATGAGAATTGAGATTGCTGTGGTAAAATTTCTCATTCAATACTTTTGTCTGAAGATGGTAACAATGCTATTACCGAAACGTCACACACTATTTATTTATTTGGATTTGGTCTTATTACCTTGTGTTTATATTCATTGATCAAATTCACAATCTAGGTAGGGTTGGAATATAAGTCCTGTCTTGAGGCTCCCATACATTCCAAGAGGTAGTCTGGTGAGGTTTCTTTGGTCCTGTAGATGGTGCATTGTGGGAAGACACCATCCTGGAAGAGAAGCGGTCTTGTATGGCTGCCAGTTTTAAGCCTGGAGATACAGGTTGCTGCCTGTCAGTTCATCCCACATTCCAGAATAGCTTCAGGCTTTTGGTTCAGATACCAATGATGGGATGTTGACTCCTGTATTTTTGCTTGGATGTTTATTTCTGTATGTGTTTTACAAAAACATTGTAACATTATAAGTTATAGGACACTAGTAGCAATGCTTCTACACAGATATTGCCTGAGAGTTTTAATTTTTAAAAGTTGATATTTTCAATATCCTTGTGTATCTCCATGTATCTCTTCACATTGTGACATCAGTGGTTGGTCTGAGCATGGTTTCTATTTCTCCAGAATCCTTGTTTCTTTTGACTCTTTGTAAGACTTTAGGGAGTCGAGGATGGACAATCATTCTCAAATGATAATTATTTAATACACAGTAGAACCTCCATGAGAGGACACTCCAGCTAGAGGACACCTCTCTACAAAGGACAGTTTTCATTGTCAAAATTACATTTTTACTATTTAGCAACTATTCGGTAAGAGGACACCTCACCATAAAGGACACTTTGGCTCTGAAATTAGGTGTTGTCCTTTACAGGGAGGTTCTACTGTAATAGATATTTTATACTGATTGTTGATAACAAAGGAATTAATAGACTGTACACTGACTGCATTTTACATGAGGCAGACAAATGAATCAACTCTATATAAAATATCTCTATTATATACATCTCTTCAAATGTTTATAATATTATAACTGGGACATTATTTTATTCAAAGGAAATTAGGAGATTTGTGCAACCATCATGAATAGAGCTCATCAATAGACTATATTGACTCATCCATTGATGAACTCTACTCATCCCCGGCAGACACCATCAACAAGCTTTACAAGCTTGATACCTTAGTGTGATTGAGTGGAGATAAGAAATAATAAGAGAGATTTGTGCTCCACTGAAGTACTACACAAATCTCATCTATGGCGAAACCGCTGGGAGGGTTCACCACTGATGAGTCAGGCCCTCCCATTAATTTTTCCATTGCAGTAAGGGCAGTAGAAATTGTTTTATTTTAAAATAATCATACGCGTCTAAAATAGTTTTTCGTATTTTTATAAAAGATGGCGCGCTAGTGCATCCTAATATAGATTTATAAATACAATTTAAAAAGTTAACATTACCCACTCAATCATATTAAGGTATCAAGCTTGCAAAGTTTGAGACTTTTGATGGTGTTTGCCGGGGAAAAGTAGAGCTCATCAATGTATGAGTCAATAATGTGTTTTGGGGTTGCAGGTTGACACTTAGTACATAGTGGGAAAACCTTGCAACCATTAACAAATTAACATTAAGCATAAATAGTAAAATTTATATAACTTTTTTTTTGCTTATCCCTAATACACGTGGTACAGGCCATGATAATCATGGTGGGTACTTAGCGTTTGCTTTTACTGTAAGCGCACCACATGTCTACACACGTGAAAAGCAGTTCGACTTTGCACTTACAAATGTGCCAGAGCCCCGTTTGGTTACTTGCACTCGCTGGTGGGGTTGGACTTTTGCAAGAATCGGGGGCCATTGGAGCATTTTTTTTTAAACAGAAAAAAGTGTCCAATGCGGGAATCGAACCCGGGTCGTAGTGGTCGAAAACCAAACGGTTTAGACTATCCTTCCACCGACCCCCATATAACTTTTAAACAATATTATATTACTATTTTAGACTATGTATATTAAAGATATATACAATTAGTTTAACAATTGTATCATTTAAAATTCTCTCATTCAGTACTTTTGTCTGAAGATGGTATCAACGCTGTTACCGAAACGTCACACACTATTTATTTATTTGGATTTGGTCTTATTACTTTGTGTTTATAATCTACAATCCAAATTGTGCCTCATCAATTGTATCATTTCTCATAGGTTTTAGAGTTCTATAATAAATCTCTGTAGTTCAATGAATTGCCAGTTATCCTTCATAAAATTCTCTAACTTAAATGGCCATTTCATTCTTTTTAATTTAGCAACAAAATAAAGAGAAGCTCTTTGATTGTAATATTTGAGACACTCAAATATTATATGTTCTACTGTTTCTCTGCTCCCAAACCACATTCATATTTATCTTTTTTCCTATTTTATATTCTAACATAGAAAATTAGGAAAGACAAACTTCAGAATGGCCTGACAATTTATTTAAGACCAAAAACAAAATTAGCATTGATACAAGATAAGCAATGAGGGAAGTTTCCAGAGTATCAAAATATAATTAAACACAAGGTAATAAGACCAACTAAATAAATAGTGTGTGACGTTTCAGTAACAGCGTTGTTACCATCATCAGACAAAAGTATTGAATGAGAAATTTTACCACAGCAGGGTTTAAATAGTTACTGTTATGTTATACTGTTTTAATATTGTAAACATGCTGTGGTAAAATTTCTCATTCAGTACTTTTGTCTGATGATGGTAACAACGCTGTTACCGAAACGTCACACACTATTTATTTATTTATTTGGATTTGGTCTTATTACCTTGTGTTTATAATTGTTAGGGAGCTAAGACTTTCCTATTCTACAATCGAGCAGAGTAATCACCAACAACTCTAAGAAATTAATACTTTTAATTTCCTTTCATAACTAACTAATTTACATCATTTAAAACCAAATATATACATGTAAAGTCGTCCGGTCATCTGGTCAAAATATAAATATATTAATCTATGAAAAACAACTTGTAAAAATGCTAACAATAATCTATAATGCAAATTGTGTCTTATCAAAATATAAATAACATAAATACAAAAAAAGATATCTGTAGATATAATAAAGACTGCTACAATTAAGGTAACTAAGAAATTAAACTATTTTGGATGCCTATGATTATTTTATTTATTCAAAAATAATTATTTGTGTCAAAAATAGTTTCTTATAACAGATGGCAACTCCGCCTTTGCCGGTCCCAAGCCCGGATGAAAAAGGAGGAGGGGGAGCAGTAACAAGCTCACTAAAAAACCTGGGCTCAGCTGGCCCGGCTGATAGTACCCTGTAAGGACTCCAAATCCAGGAATACAGGATGTGCAGCGTTTGTACTCCATGTTAGGAGCTGCTGCACATGGCGCCTGTTCCTCATGTCAGAGGCGGCCATTTCATATTGGAGCTAAGTCGGCCTGCCACTGAGTAGTGCTCCCAGTCTTAATGACAAAGGCATTCTACTTCACCCAGACCATCAACAAGATCTACAGGCTTGATACCTTAATATGATTTAGTTGGAGATAAGAAAGAAGAAAACAGATGGCATGCTAATGCATCATATAGTTAACAATTAAAGGAACCATGTTTAAAATATATTTTGTGTAGTATTGTAACTATGATTGATTTATTACTTTCTTCCTTCTTTGTTGTAAAAAGGTTCCAGAGTCTGGGATCTGTTTCTACATGTAATCCATTGTTCGTTCCATTCTGCAATTGTTTCTAATATAACTTCTTGATTCTTCTTCTTTCTTATCTCCACTCAATCATATTAGGGTATCAAGCTTGTAAAGCTTAAGACTTGAAAACCATCATGACTGGGTGAAGTAGAATGCCTTTGTCATTAAGACTGGGAGCACTACTCAGTGGCAGGCTGACTTAGCTCCAAAGGAAATGGCCGCCTCTGACATCAGGAACAGACGCCATGTGCAGCCGCTCCTAACATGGAGTACAAACGCTGCTCATCCTGTATCCCTGGATCAGGAGCCCTTACAGGGTACTATCAGCTGGGCCAGCTGAGCCCAGGTTTTTTAGTGAGCTTGTTACTGCTCCCCCTCCTCCTTTTTCATCCGGGCTTGGGACCGGCAAAGGCGGAGTTACTTCTTGATTGATGTGGCTAATTGGAGTCTGCTTAGTCCACCTTTTGCATCGTTCTCACTACCTTAGCAAGCATATCAGTGAGTTCATTCCCTTTAATTCCTGAATGTACTTTAACTGGGCGCTGTATTGTAAGAGATAATTGTCTTAATTATGTTGTAATCCCATGTGTGTGGTGTTTACATTTGTTCTAGAAATTGTTTGTTCCTGTGATTTTTCTCATTTTTTGAGGTCTCTTTCCAAAGGGAGAGAAATGTTAGAACTTTCCTTAACATGTGGGCTACTCAATGCCACTTAACAGGCAAGTAATACTTACCCTGAATAAGGTAGTACAGTAGAACCTCCATGAGAGGACACTTGGGTTAGAGGACACCTCTCTACAAAGGACAGTTTCCATTGACAAAATGATCATTTTTACTATTTAGTAACTCTCCGGTAAGAGGACACCTCTCCTTAAAGGACACTTTGGCTTTGCAATTAGGTGTACTTTACAGGGAGGTAGTTCTACTGTAATGTTAGATATGTAATCTAGATTGTACTAGGGATTAAAGAGAGTGGCACTTCTTGGAGCTCCTGTTATCCAACCACATAGTACCACACTTCTTGTTGGTTTAGTTGTTCATCTGTATTGTATCCACAGTTTTAAATGGCATTTCAACTCCTCTACTGTGAGGCAGAATAAGTGTTTTATTGTAACTCATAATTTCAGGTATTTTCAAAATTTGGAAGACCAATGAAAACTGGGCTTCAATTAAAAATATTTCGGGTTTGCCTTATCATTTTAGATCGAGCTTAGCCTCTCCTTCAGGAATAGAAAGACTATCCCGCCATTAGAGATAAGTTGGCGAGCTTCTCCCAGGACCAGAAGAAATTAATTTTTTAAGGGCGTCTAGGCGAAGCATGTTGCATCAAGCATGTCTACGCCCAGAATCTGCTTTGCCTAGACGCCCTAGAAAAACTTCTTTTGGTCCTGGGAGAAGCTTGTCGATCTTTCTCTAATGGCGGGAAAGTCTTTCTACTCCTGAAGGAGAGGCTAACTGAAACCTCGATCTAACACCAAACAATTTCAAATTCCGATAAGTGTGAATGATAGTCATCGAAATGTTGTGAAAATGAAGAGTTTTATCTGGCGTAGAGATCCTTTTTTTTTTTTTTGCTACGGAATATGATTTTTTATTTGTCAGGAACAAACTCAGCTTTAAAAGATTCTCACCAGGTCATGGACATATAAATAATCTAATGGAGGAAATCACAAGAGAACTATGCAAAAACTTTTAACACTCGCTCAGTCCAATGAATAATGCAAGTGTACAATTTTTCAGACTTCTGGGTGGTCGGATGGCCAGGAATGAAAACATTTCTATATTTCTTTTTAAAGCCTATGTGTGGCACGAAGTCAAGTTGGAAACTGTTGGAAGTTGCGAATTGATTTTTTCAGCGATTGTTCAAGACCTCAAACGAGTTAGAAATCCCAATATTCAGGTTCCTATTTAAAACCTCCTTGGAATTACAAGCAAAAACTGTCAAAATTCAATAAATTTAATAGTTAACCTGTTATAATTCAGTAATCTGATTTCAATATCATCACGCATATATTTATATTCATTATATATTTTCATATATATGATAAAACTCCGCCTTTGTTGGTCCCAAGCCTGGATGAAAAAGGAGGAGGGGGAACAGTAACAAGCTCACTAAAAAACCTGGGCTCAGCTGGCCCAGCTGATAGTACCTTGTGAGGGCTCCTAATCCAGGGATACAGGATGAGCAGCATTTGTACTCCATGTTAGGAGCAGCTGCACATGACGTCTGTTCCTCATGTCAGAGGCGGCCATTTCTTTTGGAGCTAAGTCGGCCTGCCACTGAGTAGTGTTCCCAATCTTAATGACATGGCATTCTACTTCACACAGTCATGATGGTTGTCAAATAGACACCATCAAGGGTCACAACTTGAAACCCTGATATGATTGAGTGGAGATAAGAAAGAAGAAGACTTCTGAATCTCCGTGTTCAAGGACATATTATCCCGAAATCTTGAGAAATAAAATAAACGAGAAACCAAACCCTTAATTCCCTATAGATTGTGTTAAAATAATCCATTATGTGTCTGTAACTTTGTAATTTATTTATTGAATTTATGGTTCCCCCCCAAACCAAAAGTAAAGAGACATATTTCAGTTAGGCTTTATCTTCGTACGAGGAATTGGCCAATCTACCGTCTATTTAAGGCCTAATCTCCAGTGATAACGATTAAAAAGAACTTGCTTCATTTTTTTTCTGTCTGTCTACACATTTTGTAATCAATCAGCACGTAGAAGTCTGAAATTTTGTACTTATTCGAACCTGATGACAATTCAGGTTGACAAATTTTCAGACTTCTGGTTGGTCAGAGTGGTTGGAAATGGACTAATTTCCGAATTGTCTTTCAAATTTTAACATACTTACAGACTACATGGAAGTCTGAAATTTTGAACACTCGCTTAATCACACTACCATTGTACGTGTGCGAATTTTCAGACATCTGGCTGTTCGAGAAAACTGTTGGAAATAGCGACTTGAATTCTTCAGTTATTATTCAAGACTTCAAAGAAGGAAGAAGTACAAATATTCAGGTTCTTATCTGAAACCTCTTTGGAATTAAAAGCAAAAATATGTTATAAATAAAAATAAATCTATTTATCTGTTATAATTAAGTAATTTGTTTCTAATATCATTATACACACATTTATATTAAATAAACCTATATAGGAGCACAACTTTTATAAATATAAATGGGTAAATCTTTAACAACGGAGGTTTAGAAATGACTATCGTTATAGACTCGCTCGTAGAACGGGATAATTGATATATAGCTAGCAATAAATATGTATATATATATATATATGTTTCTATGAAAATGTTAATCTGCAAGACGCAGGTTATCATCATCTTTGATTTGTTGTTATCACTTTTTGGCGTTTCGCAAAACAACAAAAATGCTGTATCAGACTTTACTAAGACAATAAAGATTTGCTACAAAATAAAAGTGTACTAAGATGCTGCATTTGGCGACGAGGATATAAGAGTAAGTACCCTCGAATTTTGAAGTAAATATTTTTAGAAATTATCTTTGATTTTGCATATAATTGAAAGTTATTTTTAAAAGACTAAAATTGCAAAGTTTTAGGATGCAAATTAAAAAAAAAAAAAAGTGAAATAAAATGGCTAGTTACCAATTTAAGGAATATAATGAAGAAACTGAAACTTTTGAAACGTTTTATGAACGATTGGAACAGTTTCTCATATTGGAGGAGGCAGGGGATGAGAAGAAAAAGGCTTATCTCCTAACCCTCATGGGAAGTAAAACCTATGGTGTTTTGAAGAATTTGTGCAGTCCTATTCTACCTAAAAATAAAACTTTTGATGACCTAATAGATATCTTGAAAAGGCACTTCTCTCCAAAGCGCTCAATTGTAGTAGAGAGGTTCATTTTTTTTAAAAGAATGCAATTAAAGGAAGAAAGCATCTCAGACTACTTGGTGGAAATTAAGCGTTTGGCTTCCTCATGCAACTTTGGAAATTTTCTGGAGGATTCTTTACGTGATAAAATGGTTTGTGGGTTATATAATGCCAAAATACAAAATAGAATTTTGTCGGAGGGTGACATTTCTTTAGCTAAAGTAATTGAGATAGCATTATCTATGGAAGCGGCTGAGAAAAATACAAAATTATTCCATTTGGAGCAGGAGGCGATATGCTTTAAGTGTAATAAAAAAGGACACATTGCCTCAATATGTTGGAGCAGTAGAAGAAATCTAAGGCAACATCAGAATCAGCCGGGAAATATACATCAGATAGGAGACCAAGAAGAGGAGGAAGAGTATGTCCCGCCAGGCCGGAAGATGTCCGGTAACATTGACGTCATCGGAGCCGCTTCCTTGCCTTCCCGTCGCCCCAGCAGCCGCAGTGACAATGTCATCCAGGTAAGTGGCCGATTAGCAGTGGTACTACTTGGTAACTACACTCAGGTATAGATGGAAATTTTGCCGAGAGGAAATTGATCTAAAGAGACAAGGGTCGCCTCTCCCGTCAAAACAGACATCTAAAACAAGACGCCATCTATTGACCTAGGTGGACGCTTCTCAGTTTGCCAAAGCTGGTGTTGTGGCTTTGTCACCGACCTGAGGCCGCTAGTTGCTGCGACGGTCAATAGATGGTGTCTGGTTTTAGATGTCTGTTTTGACGGGAGAGGCGACCCTTGTCTCTTTACACCAGTGTCGGGCAACCGGTGTGCCGCGGCACACTGGTGTGCCGCGAAGAATTCTAGGTGTGCCGCAAACATTTTTGTAGGTATTTAGAACTTTTGATTAAATTTAAAAATAATGTTTCAAAAAATATTTTTTATAATTTTTATTCAATTTTAATAATTTTTTTCAAAAATTTTCATATAAAAAATGAAATTAAAAAAAGGCAAATTTCATTTTATATAAAACTTATTTTGGTATTATAATTACAACAGTTTGCATAATTTTATATTTCATATAACGTATGTACATAATCTTGACGTACATAACTGGCACGTGCCATTATTAAAAAATAAAAATGCAAATAGGTACGTACCTATTTAAAATCATAAGTTAAAAAAAAACAATCCGCGAAAACAACTTTATTTAATAAAGTTGAATACATACTGCGGGAAAATAACTAATTTTTAAAATAATATGTCCAAACTTAACCGTCATTTACAATCTTTGTCACAGCTGTTTATTAATAGAGACTCAAAGCTACAAAGCTTAAAAAAAAAAAGAAAAAAAAAATTATAAATTTATTTTAAAAATTTATTCGGAGTTTTCGTCAAAGTATTGCTGTAGTAATTCTTCATTTTTTTTGCATGTTGTAAAACACACACACATTCACACAATAAGTTTTGTACACCGTAAAATCTGTTGGTTAAAAAAGGAAAAAAATATTTTTGTTACGAAATTCTCACAGGTGCGCCGCGAAAAAAAGAAATTAAGCTTAGTGCGCCGCAACTCGAAAAAGGTTGCCCGACACTGCTTTACACTCTGGCAGCCCTACTTCTACTGTGATAGGACTACCTGCCTTCCATAATTGGTGCTTATTTGGGAATCTTATCTTTTATATTGCTCTAATTCTCTCTCTCTACAATTTTAACTAAATTCGAAACTATTATAGACGCGTAAGATTCTATTTAAAAATAAACAATTTCTACTGTCCTTACTGCAATGCAAAAATTAATGGGAGGGCCTGGCTCATCAGTGGTGAACCCTCCTTTTTAACTAATTAAAATAGCTTGAAACTACAGTAATCTCTCATGAGCCACTCACATCCCATGAGCAACTATCTCTCATGTGTGACCATCTTGGAATTTCTCATGTAAGCCTACTATGGTGAGCTCCTATGAACAACTCTGTGTCTCTGTGAACGACCAGTGACCACTGAAAAAATCGTTTTTTTTTAGTCTCTCATGAGAGGCCATTAAAAAATAAAAATTAATAATTCATGTTGAAAAAGTAATAAATTTGAAATTATTCAATATAAAAATTTTTGTTGTTAAATATTTGGCGATGCAATTAACGAGCGCTTTTTGAACAAAGAACTATATCCTCCTTTGTCATTTTAAAACGTCTCGTTTGTTTTCTAATCTCAAATAATAGGTTATTTATTCACTTCAAGATTCAATCTTTATTTTATAATTTATTATATTAAATTATGTAGATGGAGATTTTGCCGGGAGGAAATTGTCCTAAAGAGACAAGGGTCACCTCTCCCGTCAAAATAGACGTCTAAAGGTCTCTAGGTGGACACTTTTCAGTTTGCCAAAGCTAGTGTTGTGGCTTTGTCACCGACCCGAGGCCGCTAGTTGCGGTGACGGTCAATAGATGGCGTCTGGTTTAGACGTCTATTTTGACGGGAGAGGCGACCCTTGTCTCTTCAGATTAAATTATGTATAAAGGTTTATAACTTTTTCAATTAACAAAATGTTTTGACATTTGGTGTTAGCGATCGACAAATTGCAAAAGAATTAGATATTTTTAAAGCCCAATTTCAAAATTTTATTAAGAATTAAATCATTCAAGAATAAAAAAAAAAAAAGGATTATTATATAAAGAAAAAATATCTGAAAATGAAATGGAGTTTACATACAAATGGCTGATATGCGATTCAAAATGTTTCCAATACTATCACATGACTGAGTCTCTGATGAAAGACTGGGGTTGAAGTGTTTTTTGGGTGGTCTTTCATGGGAGACTACTGTAGATCTGCTGTTAAACTTCAGGCTTATATCAATTCCATCTGTAACAATTTTTGATAAAATGCTCTTGTAAAACCTCTTCCCTTGGATATCTAAGTGCAAGTCCTAACTGGAAATCACAGACCCTGCAGAATTTTCAATTTGAAATGTGGACCACCACATATAACACTCCATATATGATTACTTATACCAAACTATAACAAGACTTAGAACAAAACACTATAAAGGAATGACAATACACCTATCCCCCGATTTACACGGTAGATACGCTCCTGAGAAAAACGTGCAAATCGAAAATTAAAAATTTTAAAAAATTAGAAATACAGACACACTTTGCGTGTGCAGCAAGTCAGCACATAAGCTCGGGATTCCTCGTGAGATGTGTACACAGCACCTGTGTTCAATCACAGTAGCATTTAGTATAGTGCGATAAAAAAAAAAAAACTTATTTGGAAAACCGTGTAAAAGCGAAAATGTGTAAAACAAGTACCGTGTAAATCGGGGGATAGGTGTACATCCAGATGGCACAATAACCTACAGGACATGTACCAACTGTCCTGGTGTGGAACTAACACCTACCTACATATCCTCATGCCCAGCAATGGCTGCAGCCTTGCAGAAAATTGACATAGACCCTGAGCAGCAGCTTTACACACTCAAGATAGTGGACATTGCGACTGCTGTGATAGAGATGTATGGAGACATCTAAGGCTCTTCTTTGGACACGACAACAACAACAACAACAACAACATTACTTATACCATCTTGAAGGAGCCAAGATTATGAAATATCTGGGAAATTCTTCAAGATTCATGTAATAAGAGGTATTGCTGCTGCCTCCATCTAACTGGAGAAAGGCCAAATACAAGTGTTGTTTCACCATTTATAAATAATCTTGTGTGAGAGCTTCACATAAGTGCTATGTTATTATCATGTTAAAAAACTGTATCCAACCTTGTATTCCCTGATTAAATCCAGGACTGAGAATGTGTGTGTGTGTGGATACAGGTGATGGGTGGTAGGAAATACGAGCTGCCCCTGGGTCTGCCTCCTCTACACCTGCCCCCGCCCCACTACCACCCCCCTCCATTCATGGCCCCACCCCCTGATGTGACAATGCCACCTCCCACCCTGGCTCCGCCCCCCATTGTGCCGCAGACTGTGATTGGCACCACCTCCTCCTATTCCAGCAGTAGCAACAACGAGATGTACAGTGAACAATACGGCTCGGAGGAACAGTCCAGCTATTACAACTCTAACTGGTCTTCCAGGGACACAGAGAAGCACCGCTATTCTTCCTACGATAACGATGATTATGACCGCAAGAGGCACCGGGACCACGATACGTCCAAAGACAGGGATCGGTATGACAGAGAAGATCGGTATGAACGAGAACGCCGGCATCGTAGTGATCACCGTAGTGACAAGGATGACAGGCGGTCATCGCGCCGTAGGCACCACCATGACGATGACGACCACTGGTCTTCACGCCACAAGCGCAGCAAGCGTGACAGGGACGAACCCCAAGAATCCAAGTCCAAGGACTCCTCAGTGCCTAAAGACACCATGCAGGAAGACACCACGCTAGAAGAAGGAGAGGAGAAAGATTAAATGATGAGTTAGCCCTTGTTGTAATTATTTTACATCCAGCCCTCTGATAACAAAACTACCAAAAAAAAAATTCTGTTTAATGTTTTTTAACCCCCCAGTTTTTTATCCTTTATATCTATAAAAATGAAATGCGCAATCGATGTTTGTTATCGCATCACGCAAAATCTACTGACTCAATCATTATGGAATTTCGCATGTAGGTAGCTGAAGATTTCGTTTAACATATAGGCTATTCAAAAAACTAAAAAGGTTAATGTGCTTTTTTTTAAAAATAAAAAACCAAAAAGCTTTAATTCAGGCCTTTTACCGCTTGGGCGCAGCACTGGTCGCGACGATAAATGAATTTGATTGGTTAATAATTTACACGTGGTTTGTAAACACGATGAATCTTATTTGTTCACACGATGATTGTTTTTAAAAGGTATGATTATCCAATCGCCGTGAAACTTTAGGAAGTTATTTACTATACTACTGGGAAGGTTTCTGGTATGAATTTGATTTGAAATAAATATTCTTTGTAATTTTATTTGCAAATTTTCTACTTTCACTCGCAAGCAGCGCCTCTAGCGGCGTCTGGTGAAATTTTCTTTATAAATTGTAACAATGCTTAAAATGTGTTAAAAGTATAATAAATTTAATTTGAGAAATTTATTAATATAATATTCCAATGACGTAAAAAAAACTTGGCGTTTTAATATTAATATTTATTTAAAGAAAATATTGTAACATTTTTGTGTTAAATGTTAAAATGTAATGTTAAAATATATTTTTACATTGTTAATTTAATTTGTTGTTGTTTTATAATAATAAAGATGCAAATTACATTGTTGTTGTTGTTTATTATCGTTTGTTTATAAAAAAAAATTACATTGTATGTGATGATGATAACAAAAATGAATTTTTAAATAAATATATATAATTCATTGAGAAAAAAAGAAATAATTAATTATAAAATTCATAAAAGTGACAATATCTTATTTAAAATATAATAAATGTTTTAAAAGAATTATGTGTTTCAAAAATATATTTAAACGCATATAACAATATTTATATTTATATACGTTTATAAATCAATATATACGAGTAGGTGGATTGGATGTTTTCTAGAATCGTTTTAACAAATGTTCGTTAGGCAAACTTTTACTCGGATAAAAACCGGACGAAGCCGGGTACATTCGCTAAATACAGTTATTTACAAATCTTCGTTTGTAGCAAGATACTATTCCTTCAACTTTAAATTACCGAGTGGACCAATTAATACTGATTTTTTTCAACTTATCGAGTATTTTTCAAGGAAACCGGAAAGGTTTCAAATTATTGAGAGTATAGACAAGTATAGATTCAGTAGGGATTGGATGTTTGCTAGAATCGTTTTAACAAATGTTTGTTAGGCAAACTTTTACTCGGGTAAAAATCGGGCGAAGCCGGGAACTAATCTCGCTAAAATTTGAACAGGACAGAGAATTATATCTGGAAGAGCTTTTTGTCGCACTTTTAACCAAGAAAAATTATAATTAGCCAAGTACTCAGCAAAAATTATTTTTTAGTCAGAAATGATTATGACAATATTGCTGTATCATGCTTGATTGACATAAACAAAATTCTTTAGGGGAATATTCACTAAAGCAGTCCACGGGCGAAGCCAGATAATAATTATTAGTAAGCAGGAACAAAATTCTACCAGCGAAACATTCATTCGAGCAGAAGACACACGAAGCCAGGTCTTCTCTATATATAAAATATCGTTTCTCGGCCTTTTGGCTAAGATCATTTAGTATATCTCTAGATATTTTTATTTATATATATCTTTTTTTAAATCTATTCAGTAGAGAGAGAGAGCATATGTTTGATCGGAAAATATATTATATGAATATATAATGTAATGAATATTATTATCATCATTATCAATAATATTCGTTAGGCAAACTTTCACTCGGATAAAACCCGGGCGAAGCCGGGTACACATCTGCTAGTTGTATATATTTTAAGCTTGTCATGTACCTGTACATATTTCTTCCTACCCCCCCAGCTCCATTATAAGATTAAAATAATCTTTTGAGAGACCGCCCTGCACTACACTTGTTCCTCCCACACAGTCTTGTCAACTCACTATCCTCTCTCCTATTTATTTTTTAAATCCATGTCTTCAAAGTCAACAAGTTCTAAATGACTTTCTACTAGCAACTTTGTTTTTTTATTATCCCATTGTATACAAGGTCATGGAGACTATATTCATTGATGATAAGGCACAATTTGGATTATAGATTATAAACACAAGGTAATAAGACTAAATCCAAATAAATAAATAGTGTGTGACGTTTCAGTAACAACGTTGTTACCATCTTCAGACAAAAGTACTGAATGAGAAATGAAGATTGAGATTGCTGTGGTAAAATTTCTCATTCAATACTTTTGTCTGAAGATGGTAACAACACTGTTACCGAAATGTCACACACTATTTATTTATTTGGATTTGGTCTTATTACCTTGTGTTTATATTTATAGATCAAATTTACAATCTAGGTAGGGTTGGAATATAAGTCCTGTCTTGAGGCTTCCATACATTTCAAGAGGTGGTCTGGTGAGTTCTCTTTGGTCCTGTAGATGGTGCATTGTGGGAAGACACCATCCTGGAAGAGAAGCGGTCTTGTATGGCTGCCAGTTTTAAGCCTGGAAATACAGGTTGCTGCCTGTCAGTTCATCCCACATTCCAGAATAGCTTCAGGCTTTTGGTTCAGATACCAATGATGGGATGTTGACTCCTGTATTTTTGCTTGGATGTTTATTTCTGTATGTGTTTTACAAAAACATTGTAACATTATAAGTTATAGGACACTAGTAGCAATGCTTCTACACAGATATTGCCTGAGAGTTTTAATTTTTAAAAGTTGATATTTTCAATATCCTTGTGTATCTCCATGTATCTCTTCACATTGTGACATCAGTGGTTGGTCTGAGCATGGTTTCTATTTCTCCAGAATCCTTGTTTCTTTTGACTCTTTGTAAGACTTTAGGGAGTCGAGGATGGACAATCATTCTCAAATGATAATTATTTAATACACAGTAGAACCTCCATGAGAGGACACTCCAGCTAGAGGACACCTCTCTACAAAGGACAGTTTTCATTGTCAAAATTACATTTTTACTATTTAGCAACTATTCGGTAAGAGGACACCTCACCATAAAGGACACTTTGGCTCTGAAATTAGGTGTTGTCCTTTACAGGGAGGTTCTACTGTAATAGATATTTTATACTGATTGTTGATAACAAAGGAATTAATAGACTGTACACTGACTGCATTTTACATGAGGCAGACAAATGAATCAACTCTATATAAAATATCTCTATTATATACATCTCTTCAAATGTTTAGAATATTATAACTGGGACATTATTTTATTCAAAGGAAATTAGGAGATTTGTGCAACCATCATGAATAGAGCTCATCAATAGACTATATTGACTCATCCATTGATGAACTCTACTCATCCCCGGCAGACACCATTAACAAGCTTTACAAGCTTGATACCTTAGTGTGATTGAGTGGAGATAAGAAATAAGAAGAGAGATTTGTGCTCCACTGAAGTACTACACAAATCTCATCTATGGCGAAACCGCTGGGAGGGTTCACCACTGATGAGTCAGGCCCTCCCATTAATTTTTCCATTGCAGTAAGGGCAGTAGAAATTGTTTTATTTTAAAATAATCATACGCGTCTAAAATAGTTTTTCGTATTTTTATAAAAGATGGCGCGCTAGTGCATCCTAATATAGATTTATAAATACAATTTAAAAAGTTAACATTACCCACTCAATCATATTAAGGTATCAAGCTTGCAAAGTTTGAGACTTTTGATGGTGTTTGCCGGGGAAAAGTAGAGCTCATCAATGTATGAGTCAATAATGTGTTTTGGGGTTGCAGGTTGACACTTAGTACATAGTGGGAAAACCTTGCAACCATTAGCAAATTAACATTAAGCATAAATAGTAAAATTTATATAACTTTTTTTTTGCTTATCCCTAATACACGTGGTACAGGCCATGATAATCATGGTGGGTACTTAGCGTTTGCTTTTACTGTAAGCGCACCACATGTCTACACACGTGAAAAGCAGTTCGACTTTGCACTTACAAATGTGCCAGAGCCCCGTTTGGTTACTTGCACTCGCTGATGGGGTTGGACTTTTGCAAGAATCGGGGGCCATTGGAGCATTTTTTTTAAACAGAAAAAAGTGTCCAATGCGGGAATCGAACCCGGGTCGTAGTGGTCGAAAACCAAACGGTTTAGACTATCCTTCCACCGACCCCCATATAACTTTTAAACAATATTATATTACTATTTTAGACTATGTATATTAAAGATATATGAGCCCCTCAATGCACAGATTGATTAACTCCATAAATAATTGGGAAAAAAATGTTTAATTTTTGTTGAAAGTCTAAAAATCTATATGTCATATAGATTTTTAGACTTTCAACAAAAATTAAACATTTTTTTCCCGATTATTTATGGAGTTAATCAATCTGTGCATTGAGGGGCTCATATACAATTAATTTAACAATTGTATCATTTAAAATTCTCTCATTCAGTACTTTTGTCTGAAGATGGTATCAACGCTGTTACCGAAACGTCTCACACTATTTATTTATTTGGATTTGGTCTTATTACTTTGTGTTTATAATCTACAATCCAAATTGTGCCTCATCAATTGTATCATTTCTCATAGGTTTTAGAGTTCTATAATAAATCTCTGTAGTTCAATGAATTGCCAGTTATCCTTCATAAAATTCTCTAACTTAAATGGCCATTTCATTCTTTTTAATTTAGCAACAAAATAAAGAGAAGCTCTTTGATTGTAATATTTGAGACACTCAAATATTATATGTTCTACTGTTTCTCTGCTCCCAAACCACATTCATATTTATCTTTTTTCCTATTTTATATTCTAACATAGAAAATTAGGAAAGACAAACTTCAGAATGGCCTGACAATTTATTTAAGACCAAAAACAAAATTAGCATTGATACAAGATAAGCAATGAGGGAAGTTTCCAGAGTATCAAAATATAATTAAACACAAGGTAATAAGACCAACTAAATAAATAGTGTGTGACGTTTCAGTAACAGCGTTGTTACCATCATCAGACAAAAGTATTGAATGAGAAATTTTACCACAGCAGGGTTTAAATAGTTACTGTTATGTTATACTGTTTTAATATTGTAAACATGCTGTGGTAAAATTTCTCATTCAGTACTTTTGTTTTTGGTCTTATTACCTTGTGTTTATAATTGTTAGGGAGCTAAGACTTTCCTATTCTACAATCGAGCAGAGTAATCACCAACAACTCAAAGAAATTAATACTTTTAATTTCCTTTCATAACTAACTAATTTACATCATTTAAAACCAAATATATACATGTAAAGTCGTCCGGTCATCTGGTCAAAATATAAATATATTAATCTATGAAAAACAACTTGTAAAAATGCTAACAATAATCTATAATGCAAATTGTGTCTTATCAAAATATAAATAACATAAATACAAAAAAAGATATCTGTAGATATAATAAAGACTGCTACAATTAAGGTAACTAAGAAATTAAACTATTTTGGATGCCTATGATTATTTTATTTATTCAAAAATAATTATTTGTGTCAAAAATAGTTTCTTATAACAGATGGCAACTCCGCCTTTGCCGGTCCCAAGCCCGGATGAAAAAGGAGGAGGGGGAGCAGTAACAAGCTCACTAAAAAACCTGGGCTCAGCTGGCCCGGCTGATAGTACCCTGTAAGGACTCCAAATCCAGGAATACAGGATGTGCAGCGTTTGTACTCCATGTTATGAGCTGCTGCACATGGCGCCTGTTCCTCATGTCAGAGGCGGCCATTTCATATTGGAGCTAAGTCGGCCTGCCACTGAGTAGTACTCCCAGTCTTAATGACAAAGGCATTCTACTTCACCCACACCATCAACAAGATCTACAGGCTTGATACCTTAATATGATTTAGTTGGAGATAAGAAAGAAGAAAACAGATGGCATGCTAATGCATCATATAGTTAACAATTAAAGGAACCATGTTTAAAATATATTTTGTGTAGTATTGTAACTATGATTGATTTATTTCTTTCTTCCTTCTTTGTTGTAAAAAGGTTCCAGAGTCTGGGATCTGTTTCTACATGTAATCCATTGTTCGTTCCATTCTGCAATTGTTTCTAATATAACTTCTTGATTCTTCTTCTTTCTTATCTCCACTCAATCATATTAGGGTATCAAGCTTGTAAAGCTTAAGACTTGAAAACCATCATGACTGGGTGAAGTAGAATGCCTTTGTCATTAAGACTGGGAGCACTACTCAGTGGCAGGCTGACTTAGCTCCAAAGGAAATGGCCGCCTCTGACATCAGGAACAGACGCCATGTGCAGCCGCTCCTAACATGGAGTACAAACGCTGCTCATCCTGTATCCCTGGATCAGGAGCCCTTACAGGGTACTATCAGCTGGGCCAGCTGAGCCCAGGTTTTTTAGTGAGCTTGTTACTGCTCCCCCTCCTCCTTTTTCATCCGGGCTTGGGACCGGCAAAGGCGGAGTTACTTCATGATTGATGTGGCTAATTGGAGTCTGCTTAGTCCACCTTTTGCATCGTTCTCACTACCTTAGCAAGCATATCAGTGAGTTCATTCCCTTTAATTCCTGAATGTACTTTAACTGGGCGCTGTATTGTAAGAGATAATTGTCTTAATTATGTTGTAATCCCATGTGTGTGGTGTTTACATTTGTTCTAGAAATTGTTTGTTCCTGTGATTTTTCTCATTTTTTGAGGTCTCTTTCCAAAGGGAGAGAAATGTTAGAACTTTCCTTAACATGTGGGCTACTCAATGCCACTTAACAGGCAAGTAATACTTACCCTGAATAAGGTAGTACAGTAGAACCTCCATGAGAGGACACTTGGGTTAGAGGACAACTCTCTACAAAGGACAGTTTCCATTGCCAAAATGATCATTTTTACTATTTAGTAACTCTCCGGTAAGAGGACACCTCTCCTTAAAGGACACTTTGGCTTTGCAATTAGGTGTACTTTACAGGGAGGTAGTTCTACTGTAATGTTAGATATGTAATCTAGATTGTACTAGGGATTAAAGAGAGTGGCACTTCTTGGAGCTCCTGTTATCCAACCACATAGTACCACACTTCTTGTTGGTTTAGTTGTTCATCTGTATTGTATCCACAGTTTTAAATGGCATTTCAACTCCTCTACTGTGAGGCAGAATAAGTGTTTTATTGTAACTCATAATTTCAGGTATTTTCAAAATTTGGAAGACCAATGAAAACTGGGCTTCAATTAAAAATATTTCGGGTTTGCCTTATCATTTTAGATCGAGCTTAGCCTCTCCTTCAGGAATAGAAAGACTTTCCCGCCATTAGAGATAAGTTGGCGAGCTTCTCCCAGGACCAGAAGAAATTAATTTTTTAAGGGCGTCTAGGCGAAGCATGTTGCATCAAGCATGTCTACGCCCAGAATCTGCTTTGCCTAGACGCCCTAGAAAAACTTCTTTTGGTCCTGGGAGAAGCTTGTCGATCTTTCTCTAATGGCGGGAAAGTCTTTCTACTCCTGAAGGAGAGGCTAACTGAAACCTAAGCTCGATCTAACACCAAACAATTTTAAATTCCGATGAGTGTGAATGATAGTGTCCGAAATGTTGTAAAAATGAAGAGTTTTATCTGGCGGAGAGATCCTTTTTTTTTTGCTACGGAATATGATTTTTTATTTGTTAGGAATAAACTCAGCCTTAAAAGATTCTCACCAGGTCATGGACATATAAATAATCTAATGGAGGAAATCACAAGAGAACTATGCAAAAACTTTTAACACTCACTCAGTCCAATGAATAATGCAAGTGTACAATTTTTCAGACTTCTGGGTGGTCGGAGTGGCCGGGAACGAACACATTTCTATATTTCTTTTTAAAGCCTATGTGTGGCACGAAGTCAAGTCGGAAACTGTTGGAAGTTGCGAATTGATTTTTTCAGCGATTGTTCAAGACCTCAAACGAGTTAGAAATCCCAATATTCAGGTTCCTATTTAAAACCTTGGAATTACAAGCAAAAACTGTCAAAATTCAATAAATTTAATAGTTAACCTGTTATAATTCAGTAATCTGATTTCAATATCATCACGCATATATTTATATTCATTATATATATTCCTATATATGATAAAACTCCGCCTTTGCCCGCCCCAAGCCCGGATGAAAAAGGAGGAGGGGGAACAGTAACAAGCTCACTAAAAAACCTGGGCTCTGCTGGCCCAGCTGATAGTACCTTGTGAGGGCTCCTAATCCAGGGATACAGGATGAGCAGCATTTGTACTCCATGTTAGGAGCAGCTGCACATGACGTCTGTTCCTCATGTCAGAGGCGGCCATTTCTTTTGGAGCTAAGTCGGCCTGCCACTGAGTAGTGTTCCCAATCTTAATGACAAAGGCATTCTACTTCACACAGTCATGATGGTTGTCAAACAGACACCATCAAGGGTCACAACTTGAAACCCTGATATGATTGAGTGGAGATAAGAAAGAAGAAGACTTCTGAATCTCCGTTTTGAAGGACATATTATCCCGAAATCTTGAGAAATAAAAGAAATGAGAAACCAAACCCTTGATTCCTTATAGATTGTGTTAAAATAATACATTATGTGTCTGTAACTTTGTAATTTATTTATTGAATTTATGGTTCCCCCCCAAACCAAAAGTAAAGAGACATATTTCAGTTAGGCTTTATCTTCGTACGAGGAATTGGCCAATCTACCGTCTATTTAAGGCCTAATCTCTAGTGATAACGATTAAAAAATAACTTGCTTCATTTTTTTTTCTGTCTGTCTACAAATTTTGTAATCAATTAGCACGTGGAAATCTGAAATTTTGTACTTATTCGAACCTGATGACCATTCAGGTTGACAAATTTTCAGACTTCTGGTTGGTCAGAGTGGTTGGAGAGAAATGGACTAATTTCTGAATTGTCTTTCAAATTTTAACATACTTACAGACTACATGGAAGTCTGAAATTTTGAACACTCGCTCAGTCCAACTACCATTGCAGATGTGCGAATTTTCAGATATCTGGCTGTTCGAGAAAACTGTTGGAAGTAGCGACTTGAATTCTTCAGTGATTATTCAAGACTTCAAAGAAGGAAGAAATACAAATATTCAGGTTCTTATCTGAAACCTCTTTGGAATTAAAAGCAAAAATATGTTATAAATAAAAAATAAATCTATTTATCTGTTATAATTAAGTAATTTGTTTCTAATATCATTATACACACATTTATATTAAATATACCTATATATGTCAAATTTAGTAAATACATATATGTCATAATTTGTACAGAGCTGTATACAACCCCGACCCAATATGTATGTACAATGTATGTTTCAAAGATTTAATAAAGAATAAGGTAACTGGAGGACAGAAAGCGTAGAAGTAAGGCCTAGCAAAGAGGCTTAAAGTTAGAACAACTATTAATAAAGTTACAGCCAATTTCATGATCGTGGAAATCATAAAAGTTGAGTTTAACGACCAGTATTTCCTGGGCAGGGCCGGATATGTCTTACGACAAAGAAATCAGCAAGGACCAATTAGGAAGCAACACCTAAGTAGGTCAGCCAATAGAAAACGGCCACGTGACATCTTCCTACCAATGGGAAAGAAGAAAGGTCTTGGTGTTAAATCGAGAACCTAGGATTTTTAGTCTTCGACTCGCTTCCATCGGGACAACACCTATAGTAGTGCTTTCGCTCCCACCGGGACAGCATGTAGAAAAGTCTTCACTTCGCTCCCACCGAGACAGCATCTAGAATAGTCTTCGACTCGCTTCCATCGGGACATCACCTATAGTAGTGCTTTCGCTCCCACCGAGACAGCATGTAGAAAAGTCTTCACTTCGCTCCCACCGAGACAGCATCTAGAATAGTCATCGACTCGCCCCCACCGAGGTAACATCTGCTCTCGAGACCTCCCCGTTCATCCCAAAGCTAAGTCCAATCATCGCCATGTGAATCAATAGGCCACTAATCAAATCCGCTTCATCTTCTCAAAAGCCTTTCTTTCCTCCGACCAGTTGCCTTTATTTCAACAATCAATCGTGTCCTGGTTTATTTCCCTTGTGTGTAAACCCTTCTTACTCAGCCACCACGACTGCGCCACCACCTCAACAATCACCAACCCCAAGAGTAAGGTGTCCCAGCATAGTATATTACGATATATATTGAAAGTCGACATAGCATATTACGATATATATGGGTAAAACTTTAACAAGGAGGTTTAGAAATGACTATCGTTCTAGACCCGCTCCTAGAACGGGATAATGATCTAGTTCTCAATATACATCTAGACCATGTAGATGTCTGGTATTTTATAGGCTGTTTCATTTCTGCTAACAATGCAAGTTTACAGAATTTCTAGGCGACCATCGTGCTATGGAATAGATATTAGAGAATAGAAATTATATAGTTCCTTTCAAACAAAGCTGTTTCTGTGATGTAAAGAGCAGCCAGCATTCTAAAAAAATGTGGTTGGGAATGGACAAATTTTTCCATGTTTCCTTTCAATTATTGTGATCGATTTTTGATATAATCCTAGACCACATAGAAGTACACCTATCCCCCGATTTACACGGTAGATACGTTCCTGAGAAAAACTTGTAAATCGAAAATTAAAATTTTTTTAAAATTAGAAATACAGACACAGTGTGCGTGTGCAGCAAGTCAGCTCATAAGCTCGGGATTCCTCGTGAGATGTGTACACAGCGCATGTGTTCAATCACAGTAACATTTAGTATAGTGCGATAAATTAAAAAAAAAACTTATTTGGAAAACTGTGTAAAAGCGAAAATGTGTAAAACAAGTACCGTGTAAATCGGGGGATAGGTGTATTGAATTTGGTATATTCGCTTGAAAGAGCTTACAAAGCAAAAGTAATAAATATCAAACTTTTAGTTGACTGTAGATGCCAGGTATAAGACATACTTTTTTAATTCCCTTTAAAATGAAGAAAATAAGAACAGCAGTTTCTGTTATGTAATGAGTGGCTGATATCACGAATATTCAACATTCCAAGAAGAAGCCTTGGTTCTTTAGGCGACTAAAGCTAGCCAGATTTTCCCACGTGTAAACTTTCGAATTGACTCAGACTGCCAATTGACTCTTTCTGTCATATGCAGTCCACCCCACTATACACCCAATGTTCAATTCTGCTGCGTCAATGATCACAGCGGTATTCTGGTAAATGAACTAGCAGACATAAGAGTGGGTCATCTCTTCTTCATCTTCTCCGCTTTTTGATAACAATGATATCAAACGGCCATTCTCCTATGAATTATAAATCTCAACCTGGAATCAATGAAAAGTATCCCTAGAAATAAATCTGCTTGACATTTGCGAATAAAACCAAAAAGACTAAGTCTCTGACTGACAACACGAGTGGTTAGAGATATCTTTTAATGGTCTAAGGAACCAGGATTAATTACGTATACACCAATACCTCGCTTTGCGTCGTTTCGTTTTGCGTTTTTTCGAAGTTGCGTCGCTGCTTATTTTTTACTGATTTTCATTGTGCGTCGTTAGATTTTCGAAGTTGCGTTGTTTTGGATTCGAGTCTTTAATTTTTTTTTTGATTTTTTCCCCCTAAAATATGACAACACCTTTGTTTTTGATTGCGCCTTCACATATTTTCAATTTGCGTCGTGTTTTTTTGGAACGTAACCCCGACGCAAAGCGAGGTATGGGTGTATGTTGTAATATAATAGTGTGTGAATGGTTTTATAAGTATAATAGATAATAATACTGGGTTTTTAATATGGAGATGTACATATTTAAATATTTTGGTGAGATTTCGTATATACTTTAACTTTTGATTCTAAGTTTTGTAAATGCTGTTGGAAAAAAAAAAGAAGAATAGTAAATCAATGATCTTGAAATACTTTTAGACTGACAACACTGTAATATAAAAACGAGAACAAAGGAGTGTTGGTTTTGTTTTACAAAATTAGTAATTGTAATGTAAATTGTTAAATGTTCTTTTCTATCTCTCTTTGTGAAAATAATAAATTTAAAATACTTTCATAAAAGGTAAAATCGCCTAATTCTTTAAAACCACTTCAGCTGTTAGTAAACTTGTTATTTGTTGTTTCATTGTCTGAACCATAAAAGATTCCCAACATGGTAGCAGAGCGTGGTTCTTTTTGAATCGCGGTAAAATATATATATAAAATATAAATAAAAACAAAAATGGCTGTCAGCGAAGATATCGCAAATATTGTGAGGCTTAAAAATCCTGAAAATTTTGATTTATGGAATTTTCAGATAACAATTATTTTCAAAGCAAATGGCCTTCTAGATATTGTAAATGGAAAATCGTTGTTTGAAGACTTGAAAGATGAAACTGGAAAAGATAAATGGAGCCTAAAAGACGTCAAAGCACAAAAATACATAATGTTAACCATTGAAAAGAATGTTTTAACACATATTCTAAATTGCAAAACTTCAAAAGAAATGTATGAAAAACTAGTAGCCATTTATCAAAGAGAAGATGAGCAATTAAAATGCAAATTACTACAAGAATTTCATGGATTCAAATTTGACAAAAATACAGATATGGCAACAAATATAAGCAGAATGCAAAATTTAGTATTCAAACTAAATAATGTAAAACAAGAAATTGAGGAAAGCTTTGTAATTTCTAAAATATTGAGCATTTTGCCAGACTACTTTAATTACTTCAGCACAGCATGGGACTCGACACCAAAAAGTGAGAAAACGTTAACAAACTTAATATCAAGACTATCACTTGAAGAAACTAAACAAAAAGTAAAGCCTGAAGAGGGAATAGCCATGAGTGCTACTAAAGTAAAGCAGTGCTTTAACTGCAAAAAGAGCGGGCACTTAGCAAAATATTGTAGACTAAATAAAAAATGGTGTACCATCTGTAAAAAGACAAATCATACTCAAGACCAATGCTTCTTTAAGAAATCTCAAAATAAATTCCAGGAAAATATTCCTTGCCGAATTTGTAAAAAGACAAATCATAAAGAAAAGGATTGCTTTTTCAGAAACAAAAATGAAGAAAAATTGTCCTTTTTTTGCAGGAGAGACTTTAAAATGTAAAAATGAGGAATTGCTAGAATTCATTGTAGACAGTGGCTCAACAAGCCATATGATAAATAGTAAAAGGTTTTTACTAGATGAAGTAGATTGCAACTCAAAAATATCAATAGCAAAAAAGGAAGAAACTCTAATAGCAAAATCAGTCGGAAAAATTCAAGGGAAAAAATGTGATCTCAAGGAGGTGAGGTTTGTACCAAACTTGACAAATAATTTACTATTGGTAAGTGCCATTACCAGAAATAAAGGCAAAGTAATCTTTGAAGATGAAAAGGTATTTGTCGTAAAAAATGGAAAAAAAGTTTTAGAAGGAGAAAAACAGGAAAATGGACTCTACACAATAAATATAGAAACAGAAAATCCCGAAATTGAAGAATCTCACCTAACAGCTACCCAAAATGAAGAAATGCTAAAATGGCACAGAAAAATGGGTCACATAAGTTTTTCAAGCTTAAAACAATTAAAATCTATGGTTAATGGAATAAACATAGAAAAAATAAGTCAAGATGAAATTTGTGAAACATGCATTAAAGCTAAACAGGTAAGAAAGCCATTCAATTCCATTAGAACAAAATCAAAAAGGCCTTTAGAAATAATCCATACAAATGTATGTGGACCTTTAGATCCCACTACCCATGACAACAAAAACTATTTTCTAACATTTCTTGATGACTACACACATTTTTGTCATGTGTATTTGTTACAAAATAAATATGAAGTAAAAGGATATCTAAAAGAATTTATTACAGAAGCAGAAAACCAAATGAATCTAAAAGTTCCAAAAATAAGATGTGACAATGGCGGAGAATATGTAAATGAAGATATAAAATCCTGGTGCAAAGCTAAAGGAATCATTATGGATCTCACCATACCTCACTCACCTCAGCTAAACGGCAAAGCCGAAAGATTAAATAGAACCCTGATGGAGAAAACTAGAGCTCTTTTGATTGATTCTGGTGTAGAAAAATACATGTGGGGAGAAGCTGTAAGGGTTTCAGCCTATTTGCTGAACCGAAGCCCTACTCAAGAATTAGAGAAAACCCCTGCAGAACTTTGGTTCAACAAAAGACCAAATTTGTCAAACTTACAACTTTTTGGTTGTGAAGCTTATGTCAAAACCCTAAAACACATAAAGAAATTGGAAGACAGAAGTGAAAAATATACCTTTATAGGTTATGCACCAAATGGTTATCGCCTTTGGGATGAACAAAGCAAACTAATCTTTACAGCTAGAGATGTAATTTTTTTAGATAAAGGATGTATAAATAAAGAAGAAAAAATACCTATTGTCGAACCAGAAGAAGAATCTGAAGACCAACTAGAATTAAATGAAGAACCAAGTCTACCAGAAGTCTCTGAAGACAAAGAAGATATCCCTACAAAACCAAGTACTTCAAAATATAATCTTAGACCAAGAAGTAGTTTACAAACACCATCAAGATATGAAGACTTCTATTTAGAGCAGGATGGAACAACAGAATCAGCTCTTCTAACTTACTCTGAAGCTATATCTGGTCCAAATCAAGAAAAATGGAAAAAGGCAATAAAAGAAGAAAAAGAGTCTCTTGCCAAAAATTAAGTTTGGGAAATAGTAAAAGAAAATGAAGCGTCAAACAAGAAGATTCTGACCTCTAAATGGCTCTTTAAAGTGAAAGAAAATGGTCGCTACAAAGCAAGACTAGTTGTAAGAGGCTTTGAACAAGAAGCAGGCATTGATTATAATGAGACATTCAGTCCAGTTATAAGCACTGTCTCTTTAAGGATATACTTTGCTCTAATGGCTAAGAGAAGGTTTGTTTTTAAAACATTTGACATAAAAACAGCTTTTCTATATGGGTTTTTGGATGAAGAAATATATGTTCAATTGCCAGAAGGTTATAAAGGGAATATATGTAGGTTAAGAAAGGCATTGTATGGTTTAAAGCAAGCCCCATTAAAATGGAATGAAAGATTAAAAACCTTTCTCAAATCCCAAGATTTCATACAACTAAAATCAGAGCCATGTCTTTTTAAAACCAACAAAGGAAATATGTACCTTGCAATATATGTAGATGATGGTATCTTAATGGGAGATAATGAAGAAGAATTAAATAATATTTTAGAAAAACTATCCCAAGAGTTTGAAGTTAAAATAAACAATGATCCAAGAACTTTTTTGGGAATAAATTTGTGTTTTGAGGAAAAAAATAAAATTTTACTTTCACAAGAAAATTATGCAAAATCAGTTCTTGAAAGATATAATATGCAAAACTCAAAACCAGTACCCACTCCCATTACAGATGTAGCAAAAGAAGTAGACAAAAACTTAGAAATATCAAATGATAACAAATTTCCCTACAGACAAGCAATTGGAAGCCTTTTATATTTGACAAACAAAACTAGACCAGACATGACCTTTGCCACAAATTTTGAAAGCAGGTCAATGCATGATCCTACAACTCAAGATATTATAAACATCAAAAGAACCCTAAGATATTTAAATCACACCACCAATTTAGGCATATCATATGATGGAGAGATGCCATTTGAATTAAATGTGTATTGTGATTCTGACTTTGCTGGAGATATTAAAACTAGAAAAAGTACCACAGGATATGTAGTTTACTTATGTGGAGGTCCTATAAGTTGGTGCTCCAGAAAGCAACCTGTAATTGCCCTTTCCAGCACTGAAGCAGAGTTCATTGCTGCAGCAGATGCATGCAAAGAAGTGTCATACATAAGATCCCTATTAGAAGAATTAATTCCAGATAATTTTGATATAAATCTCTATGTTGATAACCAAAGCACTATAAAAATTATAAAATCAGGCCAATTCACCACTAAAACTAAACATATTGATGTCAAATATCATTTTGTGAAAGATCAAGCTCAAAAGTTTAACCTGATATATTGTCCAACAGAACACCAAATTGCAGACATCCTAACAAAACCTCTAGCCAGACCAAAGTTTGACAAATTCAAATCCCTTCTTATGACAACCATTTAAAACATGAGTCAAGTGAAGAAACTGTTGAATGTGATAAGATCACTGATTTAAGAGGGAATGTTGGAAAAAAAAAAGAATAGTAAATCAATGATCTTGAAATACTTTTAGACTGACAACACTGTAATATAAAAACGAGAACAAAGGAGTGTTGGTTTTGTTTTACAAAATTAGTAATTGTAATGTAAATTGTTAAATGTTCTTTTCTATCTCTCTTTGAAAATAATAAATTTAAAATACTTTCATAAAAGGTAAAATCGCCTAATTCTGACGCGAAAATAGGTACTTTTTGGACCAACCGAACAGTGGCAACACGGCCCGGCTGCCGACCCCGCGCATGCGCGAGCAAGAACAAAGAATTAGCCCAAAAAGTTCCGGTAAACAAAGGCTGCTTTTCGACCTAACGTTTGGTTTTGACGGGCCAGAAAAGGAACTATCCCTCATAAATTTTAATAATTGCTTTTTGAATAACATTTGTATTGATATTAATTTGTGTGATTTTTTAAATAAATATTTCTTTCAATAAGTATTAATTCTTCATCACTGTTTACTAACTTAGGCCTCGTCATCCAACGTTGTGACACTTCTACTGATCCCTGCAACAAAGGTATTGATTTACCAATTTATAATTTTCAAGTCAGTTTCCAGCATTACTGTAAAGCTAGGAGCGTTTAGTTCAGGTTAAGCCATCGGGACCTTGTATTGTCTTTCTTTTTTTCAAATTTAAGACAAAGACAACATTTTGGCGCAGTCGACAGGATCAAGATTGAAGAATTACTGATTACACAAAGGTGCAACTGTGAACCAGTGATTACTTCTCAGGATGGCTGACCAACCAGTTAGTAGTGATGAACTGAAAAAGCTTAGGACGCCAGTGCGTGCAATGTTCACCAAGGCGTTCAATGAGCTCGAAACAGAGATCAAGAAGAAGGAAGTCAAGAAAGCAGATGTAGAGAAAATCCTCCGCCGACTCCAGACCCACCATGAAAAGCTTTTAATATTGAACATGAGGATGGAAGAAGCTCTGCTACGAGAATCAGCGTCTGAAGACATTTTCACTGCTGAGTACGAATCCGTTTGTGAGTACGAAGATAATTTCAGTAACATTATCACTGATTACGAGGCTCTTGCGGAAGAGGATGACGTTAGTACTAGTACAATCAGCGGCACAGCAGCAATGAACTTTCGACTACCGAAGCTGGAGTTCAAGAAGTTTGGGGGAGAACCAAGAGAATGGATTACATTCTGGAGTCAGTTCAGCACGATTGACCGGGATCCACAGATGCCTCCAGAAACTAAGTTTCAGTATCTCTTTCAAGCCACTGCCGCCAACTCCGAGGCAAGAGAAGCAGTCGAAAGTTTTCCACCGAGTGCCGACAACTACCCTAAAGTCATCGAGTATATCAAATCACGTTTTGGAGAGGATGAAATGCTTGTTGAGATTTATGTGCGTGACCTGCTTCAGAATGTGCTTCAGAATGTGAGAGCCGAAGGTAAGATGTCTGTAGTGAAGCTTTACGATAGACTGGAGACACAACTGCGAGCATTAGAAACATTGGGCGTCGCTCGTGACAAGTTTGCGGCTATGCTGTACCCACTCGTCGAATCAGCGCTACCAGAGGACACCCTGAGAGTATGGGAACGAAGTCAATATACGGTGAGCGGAAGAGGAGTACAGGATAAGTTGACACAACTCATGACGTTTTTGAAGACAGAGGTGAAGGGCGAGAGTCGAGTGAATATGGCCAAAGCAGCGTTCAAGATCGACAACAATCAAGATACGAAGGATGATCGATCAAACAGGAAATCTCTTTCTAAGAAGAATACTGGAAGTAAAATGCCGACGGCTACTGACCTCACCAACACCACTCAGATCGCCAACACCACTCGGATGCGAAACAACTGCATCTTTTGTGGGAATGGTCACCCGAGTCAAGAATGCTACAGTGGACAGCGGATGCACCTACCAGAGAAGAAAGATAAGGCTAAAGGGAAGAATGTTTGTTTTTGGTGCCTGCTTCCTGGCCACGCATTCAAGAAATGCCGGATTAAGCCACGTTGTCCTGTCTGCGGAGGGAAGCATTACGCCATTATGTGTCCTACTTTGGAAGCCCTGAAGACTTCTCATCTCCAAAAAGCGGAACTAAAGGTTTCAGGCGAAAGCCCTGCAACAGAGCAAGAGACCGCCAATCAATTCACGTCAACAACTTTGAACAACGCTACCGTGGGAGGAGTCTATCTACAAACTCTGATAGTCAAGATAAGCGGACCAAAGGGGAAGCATAATGTTCGAGTGTTGCTTGACTGTGGATCCCAGCGGTCCTATATTTCAAAGAGAATGGTGGACGCACTGGGCCTAAAGAGAGTGCAGCAAGTTACACTTACCCACAATCTGTTTGGAGGCGGAGAAATTCGTCAAAAGAAGCACAATGTGTACAAAGTAAATGTTTCCAGCCTCAACAACGAATACATGGATGATCTCAAATTCTTGGATCAGGAAGTAATTTGCGGACACATCAGTCAAGTACAGGATCATACTATACTCAATGAGTTAAAAGCTCAAGGGATCAACTTGACTGACATATACCAAGGCGAAGAGAGACCGATCCACATGTTAATTGGTTCGGACTTGCTCAGCGGCATTCTGACAGGCAGAATGCAAATATTGCAAAGTGGAGGTGTGGCGACAGAAACCAAGCTGGGGTGGACAGTAATGGGACCAGCAATAGGGAACGACATGGAAGATTCATGCCTGATCGTGACTTCACTTCACGTTAACAGTTTCGACGTTCAGGATTTATGGAAATTAGATGTGCTTGGAATCATGGATGCAGCAGAAACAAAATCTAGGAAAGATTTAATCGAAGCATCCAACACTCATTTCAAGGAGACTGTGAAACGAGACGAAAGCGGAAGGTATATCGTGTCACTACCATGGATAGCTGGACACCCACCAGTTCCGATCAATCGCCGAACTACAGAAAATAGATTGCTGACTACAACAAGGAATGTCCAGGGCAAGATGCTGTATGAGGAGTATGATACTATTTTTGAGGAGTGGGAAAAAGAGAAAATCATCGAGGAAGTTGAGGATAAATGGGAGGAGTGCAATTATCTCCCTCATCGCCCAGTGCTCAAGGATAGTCACACCACTCCTATTCGTCCAGTATTCGACGCAAGTTGCAAGAAAAAGGGGCTCCCATCATTAAATCAATGTCTGGAAAAAGGAGACAACCTGATTGAGCTCATTCCTGATTTGCTCTTGCGGTTTAGACTTGGAAAGTATGGCATCATTGCAGACATACGAAAAGCTTTTCTCCAGATTCAGGTTCGAGAAGAAGATCGTGAATTCCTTCGGTTCCTTTGGTGGAAAAAGGACCAGAAGACACTAAAATTTTACAGGCATTGCCGAGTAGTCTTTGGCCTTACCTCAAGTCCTTTTCTGCTAGCTGCAACCATTAAGTATCATTTGAGCCTGCCGCAGTTTCAAGATAATAGGTGCGCAGAACTTCTTGCCCGAAGTTTTTACGTCGACAACTGCATTCTTAGTTTGTCATCTACACATGATGTCAAAAAATTTATCAAGGAATCCTCCGACATCATGATGCAAGCCAAATTTGAGTTACGAGACTGGATGTGGAATGAACCTGGAATCACAGAACAAGATCCAGCCTCTATGTTTGGTATGAAATGGCACCTTCAGACTGACACTATTGCCATTAATGTGCAGTCATTGAAAAATATAGATGAAGAAAAATCAATCACAAAGAGAAGTATCTTGTCAGCCTGCCATCGCATTTTTGATCCGATTCAATTTACCTGTCCAGCTACAATCAAGATTAAGAAGATGGTTCAAGATGCTTGGAAGGAGAATAAATCATGGGATGAACCGCTGAACGAAGACAGACGGGTCGAGTTCATAAAATGGAGGAAGAAAGCTTTAGAATTGGATCAGATCAAGATACCTCGATGGATCTTACCTATCAAAGGAAGAACAACATTGCACGTGTTTTGTGACGCTTCAGCTATAGCGTACGCAACGGTGATCTTCATGCGAATAGAGAATGCGTCAGTCATAGTTGTGCGATTCGTTGAAGCAAGAAATCAACTGGCAACTATTAAGAGGATCACGATTCCACGACTGGAACTATTAGCCTGTTTGATTGGAGCACGACTGTTGGTGCATGTTCTGGAAAATTTAGAAGAAAGTCCGGAGAAGATTCAATGTTGGACAGACTCCAGTCCTGCCCTATACTGGATACAACAACAAGAGAATTGGGCTCAGTTCGTTTCCAACCGTGTCAAGGAGATCACAACTCTTACGAAGAGTGAAGATTGGAACCATGTCGCAGGGGAACACAATCCAGCAGATCTTCCATCCCGTGGTGAATCCCCATCGAAATTCATAAAATCCGGATGGTGGGAGGGACCAAAATGGCTTCAGGAAAAGAAAGAAGACTGGCCAGTATCAAAAGTACAGTATGATCTGGAAGCCATTGAAGAAGAGAGGAGGAAGACTGTGGTGGCTGGATTTGTAGCCAAAAAGCCCGAGGAGAATCCATGGTATCTGAATCTATACGAGGGAAAACGTGAAGTGACTCTAACACAAATACTGAGAGTAATCGCGTGGATGCTACGTTTCAAGCCCTCTGAATACAAAGGAGATATCATCTCACAAGAGGAGCTAGACAGTGCTGAAAAGTCCCTAGTTAAGATAATACAGAGTGAATCGATCGGTGAGGAAGATCCCAAGATGAAGCAGCTACACGCGTTCCAAGATAAAGAAGGATTATGGAGAGTGAAAACGAGGATAGTGAATCGAAATGACGATGAACTGTTCCGATTGCCAATTTTGATCCCAACGAATCATCCGGTCACAGAGCTAATTGTGAAATCAGTCCACGAGAAGATGTACCACTGTGGAGCCCAGACGCTGCGATCAGTACTAAGAGAGAAGTTCTGGATTCCAAAAGCTCAACAACTAGTTCGTCATGTAATTCATAAATGTCCTCGCTGTCGACGATTTGAAACCAAGCGAGTCGACGTACCAGAGGCATCGTTGCCTCAACATCGCGTACGAGATGTTGTGGTTTTTGAGGTGACAGGAATTGACCTCGGAGGACCTTTATATCTGGAAGATGGACAGAAGGTTTGGTTCGTCATCTTCACCTGTGGTGTATACCGTGCGGTCCACCTTGAACTGGTGACTTCATTATCGACGGAAGCATTGGTGGGAGCAGTAGAGAGGTTCGTGGCAAGACGAGGTTGCCCTGCAGTCATCTACTCGGATAATGGGACGAATCTAGTTGGACTCCGGAACGAGCTTTATCGAGTTAATTTTGGAGTGAAATGGAAGCTAAATCCTCCGGCAGCACCGTGGTGGGGAGGTTGGATCGAGAGAATTGTTGGACTCACCAAAGAACTGCTTCGAAGATTGCTGGGAAAACGTGTTGTCAACTACGAAGAAATGGTGACGATCCTCGAAAACTGTGAACGAGTTATCAACGCGCGACCACTCACCTACATTGCTGAGGACAATGATGACCTTGTGCCATTAACCCCAGAGATGTTTCTCCGAGAACCAAGAGCTGAAGGAGAGATTGATCTAAATGAATTCAGGTGTAACTTGGGGAAGAGCTATGAGAAACGCAAGCGACTCCTGAAGGATTTCCGTAAGAGGTTCAGAAGCGAGTACCTAGGATTGTTGGTGCATCACGACAATCGCAAGAAACAACGACAGTTAAAAGTTGGAGATATCGTCCTTGTGGAGGTTGAAAACAGGAAGCAAATAAACTGGCCTATGGGAAAGATTACGAAGGTGTCTCCTGGAACTGACAATGTGCGAAGACTTGTGGAAGTTAAGACTAAGTCTGGATTCATGAAGCGTGCAGTGCAACGATTGTTCCCACTTGAAGTACCATCTGAGGACGTAGAGCAAGGCGACGGGGAGCTTAAGCCAGCGGAGGATGAGATCGTCAGGGAGAAAACATCCGGTGTGGAGTCCACGTCAGCGCAAGAGAAAACTACTCCAGTAAAAGTAGGGAAGTTTACACGCGTTCTGGAAGAGAAGTCAAGTTACCGATTAGGTTTAATTGAAGTTTGAGAGAAAATTTAATCATAAAACATTCTGTTAGATTTGAGATAATTCCTTCTTTGTTTTTTTTTTAAATTAATATTGACCTTATAGCAAAGCTCAAAAGGTCAAGGTGGGAGAGTGACGCGAAAATAGGTACTTTTTTGGACCAACCGAACAGTGGCAACACGGCCCGGCTGCCGACCCCGCGCATGCGCGAGCAAGAACAAAGAATTAGCCCAAAAAGTTCCGGTAAACAAAGGCTGCTTTTCGACCTAACGTTTGGTTTTGACGGGCCAGAAAAGGAACTATCCCTCATAAATTTTAATAATTGCTTTTTGAATAACATTTGTATTGATATTAATTTGTGTGATTTTTTAAATAAATATTTCTTTCAATAAGTATTAATTCTTCATCACTGTTTACTAACTTAGGCCTCGTCATCCAACGTTGTGACACTTCTACTGATCCCTGCAACAAAGGTATTGATTTACCAATTTATAATTTTCAAGTCAGTTTCCAGCATTACTGTAAAGCTAGGAGCGTTTAGTTCAGGTTAAGCCATCGGGACCTTGTATTGTCTTTCTTTTTTTCAAATTTAAGACAAAGACAACAAATTCTTTAAAACCACTTCAGCTGTAAGTAAACTTGTTATTTGTTGTTTCATTGTCTGAACCATAAAAGATTCCCAACAAATGCTCATGAATAAAAAGTAACTAAATAATTAATAAATAAAAATACCCCTTTTAAAAAAAGCTTTTATTTAAATGAACTAAAAAGGAAAAAATAAAATACTTTATCTTCTGTCATTTTTTTTTGAGCAATTAGATGTATCTGAGAGAAAATAAAAGCGGCGGGGGACGATCATATTTAGAGAAGAGGTAAAAATATTTAGCAAACACTTATAAAAATCTCTAGTCACAGTTGCTACATATTAAATCACATTAGGGTCGAAATTCATGATGATTGTCTCCCGCCGCTTTTATTTTCACTCAGATACATCTAATTGCTCAATGGTAATT
Organism: Cordylochernes scorpioides; assembly: GCA_030710605.1. Lineage (NCBI taxonomy): Eukaryota > Metazoa > Arthropoda > Arachnida > Pseudoscorpiones > Chernetidae > Cordylochernes > Cordylochernes scorpioides. Next base: position 69,635,379 of record CP092881.1, read on the forward strand.
TTTTTTTTTAAATTTATTAATCAATCAACCAGGCGCGATATTTTGAAATATTTGCGCCTAATACAGAGGAAACCAAACAAACAAATTAGAACTTAGAACCAAATATTTACAAATTTACATGTATTATTCGACAAAGTTCATAAAATGTATATAGACAAAGTGGCTGAGGTAAAAGAGTTAGATCAGGGAACAAACGATGTCTTACTTCTGTAAAGTTCGGACATAGATAAGGTGAAGAGCAGTTTGTTCAGTTTCTCCGCAGGAACAATTTGGTGTTTCTGATAGGCCTCTTTTATGTAAGTATTTCTGGCCGTGTGATGTGACAAATTGAGTGATTATAAAATTTGGATGGAACTGTGTAGGAATTCCATTTGGAAAATTAGTGCGAATTGTATAATTAGCATTAGGAATGGTAGAAGATGAGAAATAGTTTATTTTTTAGTGAATTTAAATAAAACCTTTTAAAAAAGGCATTTATTAATTATTTCAAAATAAAAACACAAGAGTATATTAGAACATAGAGATGGCCATGGCTCTCATGCCACAAAACCTTTATCGTTCTGAGGCCATTGTCACGGCCTTGTGCCACCGCGTACCTTGGGACAGCTCAATACAATCTGCCCATGTGTGGCAAGCGCAGGATCCATTAGCCGGCTAATTACCATCCGAATGTGATCCTTCTGATTAATGGAACTGATGTCTGGCTTGTGGATCCTACCTCGCAGGTACCCAGTGGGTTTTCTAAATAACTTGTTTTAAAGGTTAAGTTTTGTGCAGAATGCTGAAATTGGCTGTGTGTGATGAAGGTGGAAAGGGTTTTCAGATGTAGAGAGGTTGGCTGCGTTATCTATAAACGGTACTGAGTAGATTTGTTCAATGAACAGGCGTAGATCAGTACTAGTAGTTCTATCAGGGTGTGGTTGTACTACGACCTAATCAAATGTTACATAGACCAGTGTCGATGCTATGGCATGGCAGGTTTCGGATGGTAAGAGACAGATGGAGTTTCTTAGTCGGCATACCGACAGTGATTCCAAGAGAAGAAGCAAAACACCGATATCAAACCAAGGACAGATACAGCTCTTAATCGACAACTCATCTGAACTTGATAACCTCCTATATTTAGTTCGCGGGGCCTTATCAGCCTTAAGTCACATCATAGAACGTTGCCAAGTGTCAAGATGGCACTAAACCAGGGATTGGCAACCTTTTGAGTAGAAAATTACAATTTACAAATGTAACGTTTCCTATTTAGAAATAAGGGATAATCACAATACTTTAATACGAGGGTTGTCCGTTAAATAAGTTCCACGGGGCACCACTGTCATGAGGATCGCCTTTAGGCGTGAGCCGACTGCACGGGCTCGTAGCTTGTTCTCCCCACTCCAATTTCCCACCAAGGGCACGTGGCAGTTAAGCTTAGTCTAAGCTGAGCAGCCGTTAGTGATGGAGATTCCCCTCGTGTCTCCTGCCAGCTGTGAATAATTGTTGTGCGACTTTATGCGTCGGGGTACAACAATCAATTCCGACCGGTACTGTGGGACCTTAAAACAAATTTGACGCGCGATTAAGAACAAGAGAACAGGGATGTTAACCAAAGGGGTGCGTTTTCACCACGACAACGCTCGGCCGCACACCGCACGTCAAACCACTGCCCTCATCGAAGAATTTGGATGGGAATTGGTGTCACACCCACCTTACAGCCCGGACGTAACTTCTAGTGACTTTCATTTCTTCCCCGAGTTGAAGAAAAACCTGGGTGGAACCCAATTCCAGGACGATGACGAGTTGGAAGAAGCGGTTTTAGGCTTTCTACGCGGCCAGGCGGCAGAGTTCTTTGACTCTGGGTTCCATAAGTGGGTGTCCCGAATGCAAAAATGCGTCGAACGAAACGGGGAATATGTAGAAAAATGAAAAAGTCTGATATTTTCGAAAATGTATAGTTCAGGGCAAATAAACCTGTTTTTCTGTATGAAAAACCTCTGTGGAGCTTATTTAACAGACAACTCTCGTATTTATTACAACAAGGTTAATAAAAATATATAAACAAAACAAACTTATGCAAAATTACGAAAAAAAAAAGAAAGTACAGTGTTGCCGATAGCTTAACTATGAAGAAAAATCAAAGAGAATAATGAAATATTTTACATTAATAAATACAAAGCATGTTACAACAAAATTTAAAAGTTTTTAAAGAGCCATTAAATTTCTTCTCTCTCTCTCTCTCTTGCTAACAATAAATAGTGTTCACATAAATTAAAACAAAGCAATAACGCGCCCTTCTTTTATACATAATACAAACTTCTACTGCTCTTACTGCGATGAAAAAATATATTGGGAGGGCTTGGCTCATCAGTGGTGAACCCTCCCTTTAAATTGGCGAAAGGGGTTCACCACTGATGAGCCAAGCCCTCCCAATATATTTTTTCATCGCAGTAAGAGCAGTAGAAGTTTGTATTATGTATAAAAGAAACATTCGTGCTTTTAAATCCTTTCATTTTATAGTGTTCACATAAATAAAAATTTTATTTATATGAATACTACACGCGCAGCTTCACATCCAAAGATCCGTACGTTGCTCATGAGCCGCAGGTTGTCAAACCCTGACCTAGACACGATGATGAATAAAACTTGACTGATACAAGTACAAGTTGTAATACACAGACCACATTTTTATAGGTATTCTGATAGTTAGGTGCAAGCGATCAAAACTTTTTGTTGCACCATCAGTGTATAACTTTTTCTTGAATTCTCCATCTGATCCCAATACATTTTAACACGAGGTAATAAGACCAAATCCATAAAAATACACATTCAAGAGTAGGTCATTGAAGTCCAATGGCCCCCGATTCTTGCAAAAGTCCAACCCCACCAGCGAGTACAAGTAACCAAACGGGGCTCTGGCACATTTGTAAGTGCAAAGTCGAACTGCTTTTCACATGTGTAGACATGTGGTGCGCTTACAGTAAAAGCAGTCGCTAACTACCCACCATGATTATCATGGCCTCTACCACGTGTACTAGGGATAAGAAAAAAAACAACCAATTCCACTATTTTATCATTAGAAACACAAAGAAATAGCAGGGATAGAACGCTGTTCATCCTGTATCCCTGGAGCCCTTACAGGGTACTATCAGCCGGGCCAGCTGAGCCCAGGTTTTTCACTGAGCTTGTATCCCTATTATATTAAGCTTGTTTATAAGAAGAACGATCACCTCCTCCGTCAAATTAGCTTAAAAAACTGAAACCTCTCTAAAGCGTCTGAAATCTAGCGGATCTCTGGTCTGGGATAAGGTCTCGACACCAACTTAAATTCCGAGCGGCTCACCAGGAGGAAAAAAAAAAGCCAGACGATAAAAGCCAGACCTTTTGATCTCTGGGTCTTGATCTCCTGATCTTGATCTCTGAAATATCCCTTAGTTATTTTTGAAGCCTGCGGCGCCTTAGTTGTGCTTGGTGCTGCCTTGGTTCCCTCATAAACGGCGCGCACTCGCCCTCTTCTCCCCCGGGGTGCCCACTGCCCTTCCGGCGCCTCTCCAGCCCTCTCCTTGGCCCTCCAGTGCGGCGGGCGCTTGGAGACTCGCAAATATGTTGCGTCTTAAAATGCTTACCAGAATAGCATGTAGAAGACGGATTAATTGATACGGCTCACCAGGAGGAAAGTGTATCTTGCTAATTGTCCTTATCAATCAAAGTCGTACTTTGATTTCATGAAATAAACAAGGAGAGTTTTTGAAACCTTCAGAATTACCCAGAGGTGTTAGCTATCGATTATTGAAAGATTGATCTTATTATGGGCAAATAAATTTTTTAAAAACAAAAGATTTGGTAATATATTGGGAGGACCCCACATTGCAGTAAAGACAGTAGAAAATTGTTTTATTTCGAAACGAAGCATACGCGTCAGAAATGGAATAATAAATCTTATAAGAGATGGCGCGTTAATGTATCCTATATACATATTATATAATCTAAAATACAAATATTTTATTTTTTTTTAAAACATATATTTCATTTTCATTCATTGACTCTTGTATTTTTGACCATAGATTCAGAACTTACCACTTTAATTATTATTGTTGCAAATATGTATAGTTAACCCTACCTTTTTTTAAATCACGATTATAGAATTCATTCTATAAATTCTATATTTTTAAAATTTTACACAAATAAATTTACTGGCAATGCGTTTCTTTTTAAATATCATCAAATATTATCTCTACAGACCTTACTGTCTGTAGAGATAATATTTGATGATATTTAAAAGAAACACATTGCCAGTAAATTTATTTGTGTAAAATTTTAAAGATAGATGGCAATTAAATTTAATTGATTGAAAATTATATAAGCATCTATTTTCTAGAGCATCTATTTAAATTCTATATTGCTGTGATAAATACTTTTATGTGTAATTTTACTTCAAGTAATTCAGAATAAAATCTACTTGAAAGGTAAATAATTATCTTTACTTTTCCACGACTGCACCTCTTTTCAACAACAAAACACAAAAATAACTCTAACACAATATACATATGTGAAAAAATAAGAAAAATTGAAGAAGGCTCAGGTCAGGAAAAAGTCATATACTGATAGCTCACATGAGATTTTTTTTTATGTCAGAGCGCCATTATAGGAACAGCTTAATTATGCTAATTTAGCCTTAAATATCCATTTTTGATTTCTCAGGAAGCCTCTAGGACCAAAATTTTGGTCGTAGAGGTACAGCTTGCACCACGCTGACGAGGGCCAACAACCTAAAACGCGTTCGTGGTTGGCTTTTCTTGATTTATGAATAAATCAGGTTGGCCAAATATTACGGAAAACGTTAAATCAACGTTTAGTTGATTTTGTTCCACTAGTTGGTAGAGCATTTTTTTCCCCATGAACATCGTATTTAAGCAAATTTGGCCTTAAATACCTATTATTGATTTCTCAGGAAGCCTCAAGGACCTACATTTTGGTTGTAGAGGTACAGTCTACACCAGGGGTGGCGAACCTTTTTATATTAGAAGGCCAATTTTCATTTTACCATTTTTGAGAAGGCCGCATATTTATATATATATATATATATAAATATTATTTATATTATATAATATATGACATTCGTATTAGATATTTTCAATAAAATAATGAAAGTAATTGAAAACTGCGAAACAAAAATTATAGTTTTGAATTTAAGAAAAGGCCACAACTTGGGCAAGAAAAGGCCACATGCGGCCTTAAGGCCGCACGTTCGCCACCCCTGGTCTACACCATGCTGACGAGAGCAAACAACCTAAAAGGCGTTCGAGGTTGGTTTTTCTTGATTTATAAATAAATCGGGCTGACCAAATATTACGGAACAAGTTAAATCAACGTTTAGTTGAATTCTGTTCCACTAGTTAGCAGAGCGTTTTTTTAAAACATGAACAGCGTATTTATGCAAATTTGGCCTTAAATAACCATTTCTTGATTTCTTGATGTAAATTAGTCCGTTCCGACCACATTTTTATAGAATTCTGGCTGCTCTTTACACCACAGAAATAGCCTCATTTGGAAGGAACTGTACAATTTCTATTCTCTAATCTATTCCATGGCACGATGGTCACCTAGAAGTCTGATATTTTGTAAACTTGCATTGTTAGCAGTAATGAAACAGCCTATAAAATACCAGACTTCTACATGGTCTAGATGTATATTGAGAACTAGATCATTATCCCGTTCTACGGGTCTAGCAAGATATAATCATTTCTAAACCTCCGTTGTTATAGTTTTACCCATATATGTATTTACTAAAGTTGACATAAATATAGGTTTCAGCTACATGAACTCAGTAGAATTTAGTTAAATATATAAGGATTAAAAGATTACATGAGGAGCTTCTTTTTAGATTTATTGCGAGTTTTCGAACCTTCTGGTTCTTCAACGGGCATGGATAGCATGGATATCCATGCCCGTTGAAGAACCAGAAGGTTCGAAAGCTCGCAATAAATCTAAAAAGAAGCTCCTCATGTAATCTTTTAATCCTTATATATTTAACTAAATATAGGTACCAAATTTGGCCGTTAAGGTAAAGCCTGCAGGGCCAACAGCCAGAATATTGTCCTCAGTACTATTGTCGAAAAAGAATAGTCCATCATAGGCCTGATGATGAGCTAATGCTTTAAAACTTGCCATTTTTAACTGAATAAAGAAACTTGTTGCAATTATCCTTATTGATAAAGATCCTTATTGTAAAGATAGAGGCTGCCTGGCCGGCATTCATATCTCTATGAAAAATAGACACTTCGACCAGTTAGAGTTATTTATATTTTTTGATTTCTCAGGAAGCCTTTTGGACCAAATTTTGGCGGAAGAGGTACAGCTTGCTGAAGAGGGCCAACAACCAGAATATTGTCCTCAGTAATGTTGTCGAAAAAGAATATTCCAATAAAAACTCTAACTGGCCTAAGTGTCTATTTTTCATTGATGTAGTTGTTTAATTTTTGTCTTTTTTTTATAGGAAATATAACTTTTTTCGTTAATGTCGTATATTTATATTTTAATTATATAAAATATAATATTGTATATAATACACAGTCTAGCCATAAATTCTGTTACAAACAATTTTAGGAATAAGATGATTAAAAACAAAACCTAATGGAATATAAATACATATTTTATTAGCCAATAGGACATAGATATTAAATATATACAATCATTCAAAATGTCCTTCCTTATTTTTGACACAGGATCTCAAACGTTCGGGCCACTGATCTATGGCGGCACGCACCTTTTCTAAGGGTATTTCTTTCATTGCTCTCACCAATGCTGATTTCAATTGATCCGAATTATGATATCTTTTAGAGCACACCTTCTCCTCTAAATATGCCCACAAACTGTAATCAAAGGGGTTTAAATCAGGGCTTCCAGAGGGCCATTCATTGGCCTTTATGAACTCCGGAACATTCGTCTCCAACCATTGTCGAGTTAACTTAGCTTTGTGAGCAGGAGCTGAATCTTGTTGAAATATCCAATGTTCTCCATTAAACATTTTTTGTATTCAGAGGCTTTACTATTTGTTCCAAAATATCTTCTTGATAGTTTTTAGCTGTAGGTTTTACCCCTTTGGCTCAGAAATGGAGATCTGTTACACCTTGGCAGCTAACTCCCCACCAAACCATGACAGAAGAAGGATGGTGACTTTTTCAAGTCTTCTGACTTTCAAAGAAGCTTCTAGAGAGCTACGAGCATATGTCCTATCATTCTGACGATTAATCCTTTTCTCGACAGTTAAAATTTTCTCGTCTGTGAAAAGGATTCTCTCATGCGACCGACCATCATGCCGCGCCATCAACATTTTTGATCTAACCCTTTTAATATCTCTAAGAGCAGGGGTTATCAAATGACCTGTGCGTCGTTTGAAAGCTCTCAGTCCAAGGTCTTCGTTGATTATCCTGGAAACGGTTCTTGGAGCTAAATTCATCTGCTTTGCTAAGATATTTTGTTTGCGGCGTGGATTTCGACGAATTCTTTGGCGTATGGCTTTTATAGCTGCTTGCGTTCGTTGCATGCGCGGTCGACCAGATCTTTCTAGGTCATTAATAGTGCCAGCCTTGTTGAACCTTTCAATGGTTCAATAAAAAATTGACGCGTGATTTTCAAATTTTGTAAAAGTTTAAAAATGAATGAAGAACTTTGGCCTACCTTGTGTAAGGCTATTACAGCTATACAGTTTTCTTTAACACCCCAATCCATTATCAAAAAACAAATATATTCCGTTTTTTTTCTAAACACGTGTGCACTAGATATTCAAATAACAACTTCTGTATTTTGTAAACTTCACGCGGTCAAATTAAAATTTTTATCACTGATTTGGTTTTGTAACAATATTTATGGCTAGACTAAGTATATTAATATAATAATAATATTATATCCACATATTATTATTCTGCGATATATTGTATATATATCATAACATATAATTTATCATCATATAATTCGATTGTTAACTTGTAATTCTTAAGCTCGCATCTAATACGGTGTAATATAATAAAAACCATTTAAATAAATAAAGCCTAAAATATATTTCTACTTTTAAATCAACCTAAATACACCACAGTTAAACTGGCGTTCATTGTCACGCATCATTTTTGGCATCAAATGTGACCAGTATTTTGGGGCTCTAGTAAAATTGTATTCAATATACACTGCATGACATTGAAAATGGAACACCAAGAAATAGTGGCCAGAAAGTGATGAAACTCGGCAGACAGAGAGAGACAGGGACGAACAATAAGTGATCTTTATTTCAAAATGATAGTCATAATACAGAGCTAGAACGGCGTCGGCTTAGTAGCAAGTAGGACCACCGCGGACGGCGATGCACGCAGCAACACGTCTAGGTAGAGAGTCAATCAGAGTACGGATGGCGTCCTGAGGGATGACTCTCCATTCCCTCTCAACCATTTGCCACAGTTCGTCTTCTGAACGCGGCTGTGGCAAGGCATGTAAACGGCGTCCAATGATGTCCCAGACGTGCTCGATTGGTGAGAGATCAGGAGAGTACGGTGGCCAGGGAAGCATCTGTACATCTTGCAGAGCTTGTTGGCTAATGCGAGCAGTGTGCGGTCGGGCGTTATCCTGCTGATAAAGGGCATTGGGTACCCCCTGAAGGTAGGGGAGTGTCACCGGTCGCAGCACATCATCAACGTATCGTTGGGCCGTCATAGTGCCCTGAATACGAAGTAAAGGTGACCTGGAATCATACGCGATTGCGCCCCAAACCATGATTCCACGTTGTCTCAAGGTGGGGCGTTCCACAATTGCTGCCGGATTGGACCTTTCTCCACGTCGACGCCACACGCGTACACGGCGACTATCACTGGACAAGCAGAAACGCGACTCATCTGAGAACACGACCCTGTGCCATTCCGTCATCCACGTCAATCTAGCCCGGCACCATTCCAAACGTTGGCGCCTATTCGGTGGGGTCAATGGCAGTCTTCTTAGCGGACGGCATGAGTGCAAGCCATTAGCACCCAATCGACGGGAAATGGTTCTGGTCGAGGTGGAATGATCTAGGGTGTCTTGCACATGTTGCAGGATGGCGGTACAAGTGGCTTGTGGGGCCGCCACTGCTTGTCGAAGGATACGCCGATCCACACGTGCTGACGTCACTCTGGTTGCACCGACATTCCTATAAATTGCCACATTTCCTTGTTCCAACCATCTTCTCCACAGTCGGTGCACCGTGGACGCACCAAGGTGTGTATCAGCTGCGATTTGACGTATGGACCAACCTGCCCTTTTTAGTCCGATCACCATGCCCCGCGTAAAAGCGTCTGTCTGCTTGAACTGCCTCCGTTTACGATGACCTGGCATTCTCTGTTATTACACGTGTCTTTTGACACAAGAACAAAATTTCTACAATGATTTTCCTTGAAGAAATAACGACACGAATACTGTCCTTTCTGCAAGTTCCTTCCCTTATATCTTACTCCATGTGCGCACGAGAGCTGCGCATTTTACATCATTTGCATAACTCGGTTAGGCGCGTCTACCCTGAAATTTGCATAATTTTCTGGCCACTATTTCTTGGTGTTCCATTTTCAATGTCACGCAGTGTATGCATCGAAGCTGAGTTTTTGCAGGTTTCATTATTCAATTGAAGAGATGTCTACTTCAATTCAAGTAAATTAATCGATATTATTTTAATTCGATGCAAATATTTGAATATAATTCTATTGTTATATAAGCTTATGTCCATAGTTTGCTTAAATACCATTTCTAAGATCACATCCTTCAGTGTAGCATATAAAAGCAGAATGATCCAATACAGTTTTGGAGCTCTAAGGAAGCGGTCTGGTAGATTAAATTGGCGAAACCGCTTAGAGGGTTCACCACTGATGAGCCAAGCCCTCTCAATGTTTTTTCATCGCAGGAAGGACAGTTTAAGTTTGATGTATTTGTGAAAAGAAACATTCGCGTCTTAATGTTTTCATTCTTTAAAAATGTAAGTTTGGTGACTGCGAGAATTTAGCTAGGATCTAGTATGTCGTTTGGTGGCTATACATTTTTGGCTCCTACTTTGAATTTTCTATGTTAAAAAAAGCTTCAAAAAATTTTTGATGATATACTTTCAGACAAGCTCTTTTAGGACATCTGATTAAAATCTAAGATACTTCGGCCAGTAAATCTTTTTTATTATCTCGACGTTTCGACAAAAATATTTTGTCATCGTCATGGGCGAACAAAAATGAAAGAATTTGGCAAGGTGTTAAAATTTATTTTTATAATTTTTGTTCGCTCCTGACGAGGACAGAAGAGATTTTTGTCGAAACGTCGAGACAATAAAAAGATTTACAGGCCGAAGTACAGTCTACTCTCGATATAACGCCACCATCCGGATTTTGCAAAAAAGCGGCGTAAGGCGAGGGTGGCGTTGTATCGAACACGTTTAAAATGTGAAATTTAAAGATACAATAAATTAATTATAACAATTACTAATAACAATTTATACTCTAAGTCAATATATAAAATGCCGGCATTAAATAATTAATATGATAAATAGAAAGCATTAATTTATTTTTATTCATTAAAAAGTAATTACATTTTCTCAAAAGAAGTCTGTAATCCCAACTTGCCTTTTCTCTCCCTAACTTATGGCATAGACACGGCGTAACAAACCCGCAGATAGATTGACATCGTCAGATGTTGCTCTCTTGAAGTGCTCAAGAAACAACAAAACTGTCTCAGCAGCTGTTCTGGCTTCCCTTAACGATGGTAGGCGCGGAGTCACTGTTGCATCATCATCCTCGCCAAGTTCTTCTTTCGCTGTAACAGTGGACACCAGAAATTTGTCATCTGTTAGCTTCATTTCCGCCTCCTGGGAAACATCAACCAGTTGAAACTCCCTTTCAGTCATCAAATTCTCTGGTGTAATAGCGAAGATGTCGCGATCGAGCAGATTTCCATAATTAAGAGGCTCAACTGCAGCAGTAGAAGTGAAGCGAATGCTCGTATGATTCCAGCAGTTGCCCAACAGAATCCCAAGCCATTTTACAATAGCGCACAGCGTAATCCAGACGTAATTCTGTGGGTAGATGGGCATCCGCCAATTCCACCATTTTCTGGAGTTGAAGCTTGCGATATTGAGCCTTGAAACTTTTGATGATGCCACTATCCAGTGACTGGGAGTCATATTTGGTGGAAGGAATCTTTATGTTGCTGAGAACATCATTAGGGACGCAGTGAGACGTTATCTAACAACAGTAGGATACTTCAGAGACAAGCTGCTTGTTGAACTGCAGTAGCCATTATTGAAAGATGCTAAAGATTTGCTGTTAGATGTGTAAGTGCAGTAGAAATGTGGACTAAAGTTTCTGAAGCATCGAGGCTTTGCCAATTTTCCTATAATCAGCAATCGCCGCTTGTCTGTTACAGTAGAGTTGCAGCACAATAGAACAGTGATTCGTTGCTTCATCCTTTTGACACCACGGCAGTTTTCATATTTGTGAGCAAGTGTTCGGTCAGGAATGAGCTGAAAAAATAATCCTGTTTCGTCTGCATTGTATATGTTGGCTGGGTCATATCCGGAGTTCGCCAGCATACTTTTCAAATTTGTAAGGTGTTCATCAATGATAGCTGGAGAAATCGATGCGCCTTCCCCACAAAGCCGTCGTTGCGAAATATGGAATCTCCCTTTAAATCGCTGCAGCCACCCACTGCTGTACGCGAAATTTTCTGGTACGTCCAACTGCTCGCCAAGTTTTTTTTTGCCTTTTATCTTAGGAGGTCATCAGTAATAATAATATTATTGGCACGCTTTTGGGTAAACCAGTTGAAGAGAGCGTCTTCCAAGTCACTAAATTTTACGACTCTTTGTCTCTTTGAAGAACCAACAGTATAATTTTCCCACTTCTCAGCCTGAGTGAGAATATCACGGACAGTTGTTCGTGGAAGTGAGAAACACTCTCCACTCTCATTTTTTGACATCGTAGGGTTATTTCTTGCCAACTAGCTTATCTCTTTCTTCTTTTCAATGGTGATCGACTCACGCTTACGCTTTTGGGAACTCATGATACGACAATATGGTTGTGGTGTTGACGTTAGCAAAGGATGAAGCGACTGTTTATGTCCCAGGCACAAGAAGGAAAAGGGTCTGCTGGCTGTTCACACAATCTGTTGTATCAACAGCAGGCAAAGTCCGGTGCCGCTGGCGGAAAAAAATGCAGACAGGAAAAGGGGAGGGGGGGTTGAGGGATGTTGTGAGCAGCGCTATAACGAGTGGTTTTTGCTACTTGGGATACGAAAAATCAGCGGCGGAAGGCGAACAGCGAGGGAGTGGCGTTATATCGAGAAAAATACATTGATGTCGATTGGGACAAAACGAAAAAGCGGCGTAAGGCGAGGGTGGCGTTATAACGAGAGTAGACTGTATCTTTAATTTGAAGAACTATGAATTTTCCGCCCCCCGGCCAGGCAACCTCTATCTTTTACAATTATTAAAATCGGTTAAGCCATTTCAAATGCTTTGTCAATATAACACATCCACAGTTATGTAGTTTAGAGCTATTACTTTTTTTTTTGAAAACTTCAATGTCAACCGCTATCTTTTTTTTGCGATGTTTTTTTTTTATGGAACCTTAATTGCTGAAGATTTTCTCCTTCATCTACTATTGATGTTCGTGTTGGGATTTTCCTTTTTTTTCGAAGTGGACAGATAATTGACCTGTTCCATCTAACTGAGAAATGGGATAACTCTAGTGAAGATTTTGTAAGGGAGGATGTTACATAACTTGGGAATAATTTAATGTATTTTTTGGGGGGTGTTTCGTCAACCCCATGAACTCTTTTATTTAGTAACTTGTTAATAATTGCGTTAGGATGTTGCGTAGTACTCAATAGAGGTTATTGAATCTTCTATTTTTGGAATTTGGTTTGGAACATGTAATAATGATTGTTGGAGCTTGGTTTCTGACAATGTTAGCCAGGACTTCCTTTAGCTCCTTCAGCCTCTAGTCTGGTCTCAGGAGATGACGATATGTGGCAGAGCTTGTTATTGACTGTACTTTACGAGACCAGACCGGCGGATTGACTACTGCGAATCTTGTCCCTTCGCAAGCTGCGATGTAGCAAGCTGTTTGAATAGAGAAAGGACACCTTACTCGTTTTAGCTGACTGTCTGACTTTATTGAATCTTTCACTCCTTTTATATACATATATATTTACATAATTAAAAGAAAGAAATAAAAATTTACATGATTATAGAACAATGCAGCCTAGCAAGTTATATCCATAACTAGGCGCAAACAATGATTCATTATATTGTTGGAAGATTGTCTGATACCATTTCGTGCTTTGGATTAATACTTTGGGATGAGTTGTTAGAGTGGAGTTGTTATTTCTTGTTGAGAGTCAAGAGTAATTTCATTAAATGAGCTATTGTCAAAATATCGGTTTGATCCCCGTTTATAAAAGGTTATCCCCAAAAGTTGGTGCTTTTTCTTAAAACGTTGTGTTTCTTATTAATTTTGGCGAATAATATTATTACGGCGAAAACATAATAATACAATTAATTCATACATAATACAAAGACATTATACATAACGGTGATTAATATTGGTATTTCCATTTTTTGCAAGTATTTACGAACTTTTGGAACAACCTTGTATATATATTTGACTAGCCGAATGACCCGGGCAACGCCCGTGTTTTACCCGATTGAATGTTATGATTCAAATACTATTTGTTACAATTATAAATTGGCGCCTCAAATAAATGCATATATTAGTTAATAACTATAGCCTATGTGCTTTATCTGTCTATGTACTGTTGGCTTCCGTAGGCGTCTCTTACTGGGAAAAAGAAAGAGAGGATTCCATTTAGTTATTAACTAATATATGCATTTATTTAAGGAGCGACCCGCTCCAACACAATAGTTACAAAAACCAAAAAGCGAGTGGGGGGGGGGGGGGGGGGGGCAAAGTCAAAAACAAAGTGTCTCGCGTAGTGGCGGCGCCATCGTAGCCACGTGATCGTAGCCAACCAATAGGAGAGCGCCATTCCAAAGAAAAAGCAAACGGATGACGCATGACGCTCGTAACTGTATATAGAATGATATAACAAACATAGAGCCAAACGGGGCTCTGGCACATTTGTAAGTGCAAAGTCGAACTGCTTTTCACATGTGTAGACATGTGGTGCACTTACCGTAAAAAAGCAGTCGCCAACTCCTACCCACCATGATTATCATGGCCTGTACCACGTGTACTAGGAATAAGCAAAAAAAAAAAAAAAAAACAGACATAGAGAACATCATTGTGAAGAAGTAGTAGAAAAGTGATATTCTTCCCCTGCTTCTCATTTCTTTTTAGATTCATTTCTAACAGGAGAATCGTCTGTATAAGACGGAATGTCTTAATAAAGGCTTGTATCTGTGTGTATAAAAGTGATATTGTACAGGGATCAGATGGATACATTAATAAAAATACATCTCTTGATTGTGAAACTGAAAATTTCTGATGGATTGCGCCATCAGTATGTGGTTAGCTTTTCTTGATGAAGAAACGATATTTAGCCAATTCTGGAATAATTGAAAATCAACGATTGGTTGATTTTTATTCCGACAGATTACGCAAGTCATCAGCAACTTTTTGTTGTACGTTCAGATGTCTTTCTCTTCATATTTATCATTGATCCATGTTTATTTTTAATAACGAGTTTTCATCTTTCAGATTTGAAGCGATACCTTCGGTTCGGTTCCAAGATCACTATATTAGGTACCGCTCAACAAGAGCAACCTAGTTTATGAGAATTGAAACAATGAATAATATGTGAAGGTTATTCACATATTAAACAAAATGATAACGCGGGATTCGATCCCGGTTTATGACTGTCGGGAATCGAGGGTGGTACCCACTCGTCCACCTGAAGCAATACCTTACAAATTCAAGGCTATATGTAAAATTGAAGAGTGCGCGAATATTCACTATTGACTTGAAAGTCTGTTTTTCCGGGCGGAGTTAGGGATGATCTTTATACTATACCCAAGTTTTGGATAAGAGAAAAAGCGATATATTTTTGTCGTGGTTATTAAAATTCTGAAGATTGTATTCCTTCCCTTGAGAAAAATTGGATCCTTGAGGTGAAATATCAGGCTCTCTTTTCCAGAGATAGGTTTCTTTTAAAGAATTTAATTCACAAATCTCACAAATTCCCATCCCTGGACACTTTTATTTTTCCGTTCATCATTACTCTTCATAATTCACCCTTTCATAAAGGTTAGAAATAGTCAATATTTCACCTTGAAATAAATTTTGATTTTTCATTGAGAAGAAACTCATGCGGTGTAACTTCAAGTGTTGTTTTACAAATCTCTTAAGTTTTCGGGAATGAAAGTCCTTCTATAGGAGAAAACATGATACAACAAATCGCCGATAGGAAACGAATACACCTATCCCCCGATTTACACGGTAGATACGTTCCTGAGAAAAACGTGTAAATCAAAAATTAATGAATTTTTATGCGAAGAAATACAGACACAGTGTGCGCGTGCAGCAAGTCAGCACATAAGCTCGGGATTCCTCGTAAGATGTGTACACAGCGCATGTGTTCAATCACAGTAGCATTTAGTATAGTGCGATAAAAACAACAAAAAAAAAAACTTATTTGGAAAACCGTGTAAAAGCGAAAACGTGTAAAACAAGTACCGTGTAAATCGGGGGATAGGTGTATATTGTAGCAAAGTATTTATTATTTTATTAACAGATTATTTTTATTTTGATATATTTTATTACTCTGCGTGAACTTCACTAATTGCTTCTCCTATATTTTATCAATTTTTAGTTTGTGCTTGTACCCGGGTAGTTGGCGTTCTGTGCTCCAGGAACCTGAGTTATAAATCTCTCTCTCTCTTGTGGCTTAAATAAATTGCTATGTCTGATGTATATAGTTGTTTATTTGTTTTGCATATTTTTCATTTATAAATTAATATCATAATTTAGTCTGTGAAAATAAAAATATTGGACTGGGAACAAAACAAAACTGAAAATAGATGGCTTAATGTTATGTAGTTAAGATATATAATTAATTGTAATGTTTATGTAATTTTGATCTTCATTGAATAAAATATATAAAGTTCAAATGTGTTTTAAACTTTAATAACAAGTATAAAACAATGTCATTCTGAAGTTTGTCTTTCATAATTTTCTATGTTACATTTTGGTAGAGATGCTGCGTAGATTGGGGAAGACGTTTAGACGTAGAGATGGCACTTAACATTTTATACAACGGTTCTCACATTAAAAAAACGTATGTGTAAAATTTATGTTATGTTTTTTTGTTTTAGGATCAAACATGTCAGCGGTTTTTTGTTAAAAAATTGTCTTTCTTTCGGCGTAATCCAGGTGAATATATTTTCCGACGATATTTCAGAGTAGATCACTCATGGACGCAGCGCTGCATACTTGAACTAAAGTTGCGATCCCACTAATGGAGAAGGATTGGAATATCTTCACCCTAGAGTTGTGCCATCATTTGAGAATGTCAAGGTCAAAGACTTTTTGGAAAATGTTTGGAAAAACATCCATAGATCATGATTAAAAATAAAATATTCTTGGCATATTTTATATTGAATATTGGTAAAATAAAAAGAGTAAAGCACAAAGATTTGTTGAATAATTCAATCTATGAAAAGCTTCCGACATACAAAGTTGGCAAAACTCCAGGAATTGCGGTTCAGATCCTTCTACCAACCAGTATACTTTCTAAATCTGACTTCAGAGACTTCCTCAACCTAAAAATGTTTAAAGATTGGGAATTGTCGTGGTAATATTGACGTCATTTCCTTCCTGTGAAGGACTATTTTACTACTATTAAAAAACTGAATAAATCAGCTATTATCTCCCTTCCGTCAAAAATCCCCGTTGCGTGCAAAGGAGTTGATATGTAGAAAAACTGAATGTTTTGGATATTATTTTATTTTACTTCTAATTTATATTTTATCTCACTCTCTCTATTGAGGTAACCGGGATTCCTGGAGCTACCACGTACTAAAGCCGCCAACTATCCGGGTTGACATATCTAATGGTGGACATCCAGTTTATCAGATGTACTGTACTTGGTTCTGTAGGTCTTCAGGAGTAAATATTCCTAGGAGGAGGGCTGTTTGGAACCTATGAAGGTGGTAGGTCTGTGGTGGTCGACAGTTTGGTCTTCCTGGTGGCAGTGTGGACAGGTAGCACTTGTAGCATTAATGTTTTTTTCTTTCTTGAGGTAACCCGGATTCCTGGAGCCACCACGTACACCAACTATCCTAGTTGACACGTCTAATGGTGGACATCCAGTTTAACAGATGTACTGTACTTGGTTCTGTACAGGGGTAAATATACTTATTCCTAGGAGGGTGGCTGTTTGGAATCTATGAAGATGGTAGGCGGGAGAGATTATATCTATTTTGATCTCAATCTTGGTTCTTGTATATATTATAGAAAAATATTTATTATTTTATGAACAGATTTTTATATTTATATTTTGTTATTCTGTAAACTTCTTTCATTACCTCTTTGGTATTAAACTTTTTTGATTGGCTTAGAGCTTCAAATAATTTGCCGCGTTATTTATAATATTCTGCTGTCTGTTTTTCCTAATTTTCTACGTCACTCTATTATTATATATTCTTCATGATATTCTGAATTCATCTACAAGGCCACAGTCACCGTTCGGAGGAGATTAATTGAATCGCCGAATGTCGTGGTCCATTTGGATGAGGAAAGTGAAGACTATAACGCGGCTGATTCCACACTAGCCTGTTCAGTGATTCGCTAACTATGACGTATGTACGAAGGAACGTGTGGCCATTGGACATGCGTCGGACCAGGAGGCTGTTGTTGGGTGCTGCGCTGCCTGGAGTATAGGAACTCCATCTATTATTTCTTCCTGGGGTGAATCTGTATATGACCGCTGGTCTTAATAAAGCTTTGTGTGTGTGTGATATTTTTAATTTATTGGATTATATCGAGTTTTTGTTTCATATATACAGTATAACCTTCCTGTAAAGGACACCTAATTGCAGAGTCTAAGTGCCCTTTAGAGAGAGGTGTCCTCTTACCGGAGAGTTTCCTAATAGTAAAAATGGTAATTTTGAAAATGAAAACTGTCCTTTATAGAGAGGTGTCCTCTAACTGGAGTGTCCTCTTATGGAGGTTCTAGTGTGTTGCATTAGATATTTTCACACTTTGTTATAAGTGTGACCAATATGTCTCAGGATTGATGAAATCAGAGGAAATATTTCTGATCATCAATAAAATGGTCTAAACCTTAGCGCATATGCCCGCTTCATTACTATATATAAGTTATATATATATGAAAAATTAATAGAAAAAAATATATAAGTGGGTCAGGTGTTGATATTAAAAATAAAGAAGGCATCTCCTGACCACGAGCACATCGTGGATAGCTTTTCTTTATTTATTAAGAAATTGGGTTGGCCAAATATTAACAGAGCAAGCTAAATAAACGTTTAGTTTATTTTTGCTCCACTAGATGGCGCTCTGCCATCTAAAAAGCACATGTGCTCGTGGTCAGGAGATGCCTTGAGTTGAGTGTTGTATTGAGGAATACTTGGTGTGGTAAGACCTCTGTTTCTATTCGACGTTCCACTGGTGAACCACTGACACAGAAACTAATTCAAGAGTACTAACGTCGGTTGGTGAAATACTATCACACAAGAGGTTGACAAGAGAATCCAGCAATATATCTAAAACTAACCTTCAATACTATTAGGTTATAGAATAGTTATGGGGGGAGGGCTAGAAAATTATTAGGTACTGGCCGAATTACCCGTGCAACGCCCGGGTTTTACCCGATTAAATGTTTTTATTCAAATACTATTCTTTACAATTATAAATTGGCGTCGTGGATGTCACTCTTGTGAAACGTCCCGCTCCAAACTTTGTGTGTTTTTAAAATATAAAAATGTAAAATTTTCACAACGATATTTGAAAATTATATTATTTTGATTTTTTATATGAATATATTTTAAATTTGATATATGCATAAAATGATAGCAAGTGATTTCTTGTCTCTACGCTGTCATTACATCACTCAAGGTCACTATCCAATCCCGTCGCGCCGTGTGATGGCCCCACGTGGTTGTTTACTTCTCGAAGTTACCGCAGTGAGGCGCTGGTTGCGAGTGAAATAGGGAAAAATTGTTGCTAGTTTGTTAATAACTCCGAGAATATTCGAGATAGAAGCCTGAAAATTTGGCTATAAGTTTTTCCAGATTCAATTCTATATAATGTTAAAATTTTAGCCATAATAGTTACGTATTGTGGACGTGTATAGTCGACAAACAAACATACATACACTGACTTTTATATATATAGGGATTTGTAATACTTAATTCTGGTAATTTGTTTCATTTCATATATATCAACAATCTTGTTTTATCTCTATAGACCTTACTACAATGATAAAAGTTTTCATTGAAGTAAGGTCTGCAGAGAGATAATGTTTGATGATAAATATGAAAAAAAAAACACATTCCCAAAAATTATTATTACAAATTTTAACGATAGATGGTAATTGAATTTATAAATGTAATTTTATTATTTGGTATTTTTCAATAGAAATGTTATTTCGCGTATTTCTAATGGAAATTTATTGACAAACAACAACAACAACAACTTTATTAGGACATTTCCGTCCTGTAAGGACTCGCCATACATCATTTTCACGGAGAATAGGGGAAAAAAAAAAAACATAAACAAAGGAGAGAAGGGAAAATGAAATCAAAGTATTCAACATAACTATACAAATTAACTATGGAAGGAAATTGTTCTGTAATTTTAGTTCTTAGAGATTACCTTGTTCTCTAACGCTTTATGAAAGTTAAACAATTCTATCGCTATATATTTTCTCGGACATTATTCTGATTAGCTGAACTGGGTTCACGTAGACTTGGATAATGTTCTTTAAGATCTTATTCCGTTCCTCGTTAACAATAGTGCATTCAGAGATGTAGTGGGTCATTTCTTCTATGATTTCAGTTCTAATGGAAATATATTGGATTTAATTCTCTGATAGAAATAGTATATTAGGTATAGCTCTGATCTATTACGTAATTAGCTAGCATTATACCTTGGTTAAGCTACCGCTCTTAGTTGCATGGGTCAGGAGATGATAGCGGCTGGCTCATCCTACTTATCCACTCAACGTAGATAATACTTCTTTATTCTGCCGACACAGAATGTAATTTAGAGAATATGGAAACAATTAACACAATTTTATTGATAGCTTGTCAATACAGGGGGAAAAGTGCACAGTCTGCACTATTAGAACAACAACAAAAAGGCTTTTATTAGGGCCCATTGCCCTGTATGGATTCGCCATATATATACAACAACAAAATAATACATTAAATATTTCCTCCTTTTCCCCATGTGCACGTGAGCCTTTGTTTGAAAAGGGATTTATTTACACATCTGTTCTAAAACTTTCCTCGCTACCTCTTTTGCGTATGAATCTATTTACAATTTATCTGTAGAAATTGTAGAGTTCTATTGCTATATTTTTATTTCCTGAAATAGTTCTCAGCGTCTGCAGTGGGTTGCTAAATCTCCAGAAGGTGTTTTAAGAGTTTTTTCTCTTTCCTCATCTAAATATTTGCATTCTATGAGTCTGCACTATTAAAGTAATGATAAAGAGAAATTTACAATGATATAGGGAAAAATGAACTGAAAAGTAAATTCCTGTGGCAAAAGCTACCTTTACTGACATTTGTAACCTAAACGAAACGGTATATCCTTTTATATTGGAACTTCAAAAGTCAATAATAACCGATACAATAAGAATTGAACATTTCAAATAGATTAATCATTCTTTATCAGCGCTCGAGCTCTGATTTTTTTATTTGGGGATGAAGGAAGAGGATATGGAGATATATCTAATCGTTATGTCATATTGACAGAAATCACAAGTCATGAGCTAGAGATTGATGGAATTCTTTTTGTAAAAGAATAAGAAATGGCTAATTTATCGGCGAAACTAGGAAATTTAATGGTAAATAAGAGTTTGCTAGGCAACAAGGAGAATAGGCAAAGATTCACACAAATATTCCTGCTGGATGAATCGGGAATACCTTCACCTCTTACCCCTATTTTACCCATGTTCCGCATATATAACGCGTAACTGCCGAAGATTTTGCGTGAACCTTGTTATAGATAAAAAAAAAAATAATTGTTAATATTGTCGCTGCAAATTTGGCAACATAGTTTTTTTTTTTCGGGTTGAGTTTTAACGAAAATGCTTCTTTTCTAATTGAAGTATGGCGATTTGGACTTTCTACGCCACTTCTTAGCAATGAAGCTTATTCACATTTTGAATTATAAAGATTTATACTTTTCCTCTCACTGTGATAGCACAGTTTTATCTTTCATTGAAATATGACAAATCTTTTTTCATTTTGAGTTATCGTGGTGAAGTTTCTTGTTTATTTTCTAATTGAAGTATGATAGCATTTTCCTCATTCAATTATAGTGATTTAGTTCTTTCCTGAGTTAGCTATAGCAACGGCTTTTCTCATTGAAGTTTGGCGATTTCATCCTTGAGTTAGTAAGGTACAGTTTCTTTTCATTGCGGTTGGAATACGATATGGAGAAACAGCATCTTCTGTCCGTTATATACGGTGTGATAAAGTTTCTGTGTTTTGGCAATGTATATTATTTTCACTGGACTCTACGTAGAAGGCTTCATATAAATCGTTAATTAAAATAATTATATTATTTTCAACTCTCTTCCATTGTTGAGTTTCACACTTCTGGTTGCATGGGAGCCTCAAGACAAGACCTATATTCCAACCCTACCAAGATTTTCTTCGTCTTCTTCTTTCTTATCTCCACTCAATCATATTAGGGTATCAAGCTTTTAAAGCTTGAGATCATGACAGGGTGAAATAGATTGCGTCTGCCTTTGTCATTAAGACTGGGAGCACTACTCAGTGGTAGGCCACTGACTTAGCTCCAAAAGAAATGGCCGCCTCTGACATGAGGAGCAGACGCCATGTGCAGCCGCTCTTAACATGGAGTACAAACACTGCTCATCCTGTATCCCCGGATTAGGAGCCCTTACAGGGTACTATCAGCCGGGCCAGCTGAGGTCAGGTTTTTTAGCGAGCTTGTTACTGCTCCCCCTCCTCCTTTTTGGCTTGGGACCGGCAAAGGCGGAGTTACCAATATTGTGAATTTAATCTATGAATTTATTCTCCACATGAGCTTTGATAATTACACAATTGGATAATAATAATAATAATAATAATAAAAAAAAACACTTCTGGTTAAATATTTCTCTGTAAATATCGATTTAAAAGAGAAGAGCATGCAACCTACTTGTACAGAAAACTTTGCGAGAACCAAGACTTTACTATTTTATACTTTAAGGAATTCTGAGAGTATTAATGATAAAAAATCGCGAAATCATAAGGCGAAGGGTTTCATTTAAAGTTTTTTAAAATTATTTTCCCGAGTTTTTGAGCATTACTGCCCCCTTACACAGGAGAAAAGTAGGAAACGTAGAAGATGAATTGTTTATATACATATCTGCATATTTACATATATTAGAAGATTTGCATTTAAAGAAAAAGGAACAACAGAAATATATAATTATAAGGGTATACACCAATACCTCGCTTTGGGTGGGGTTACGTTAAAAAAAAAACACGACGCAAATTGAAACGACGCAAAGTGAAAATATGTGAAGGCGAAATCAAAAACAAAGGTGTTGCCATATTTTAGGAAAAAAAAAATTAAAGACTCGAATCCAAAACAACGCAACTTCGAAAATCTAACGACGCACAGTGAAAATCAGTAAAAATTAAGCAGCGACGCAACTTCGAAAAAAAAAAAAAAAAAAAAACGCTAAACGAAACGACGCAAAGCGAGGTATTGGTGTTTATGTAAAATTGTATTTGGTAGAAAATGAACTATGGAGAAAATTGTACAATAGCGACTAATTTGTTGTATAATTAAATAAAAATCAATGAAGGTTGTGACAGAAAGATTTGTGTTAAACTACAAGGGGGGATCAATAAATAGGGTGAATTTTCTTATTTCTTAAAAATTAAAAAAGCAAAAATAATTTAAACCACAGAATATTAAAATATAACATCGAGAGACTATTCAAGGTGTTCTGTTCTTTTTTTCCCACGCGCGGCGCGAGACTTATAAATAAACTAAAATGGAAGCGTCCTTGAAGGATTGCACCACGCTTGAACAACGTGCAGTTATTCGTTTCTTGAATGCTGAAGGTATTCAAACATCTCAAATATGCAAAAGAATGAAAAATATCTATGGTGAGTCTTGTTTGTCTCAAAAAGACATTTATAAATGGGTTAACGAGTTCAAAAATGGACGAATTACATGTACCGATATTGAGTGACCTGGACGACCAAGTGTTACAGCGACGCCAAGCACGATAAATGCGGTTGAAAACTTAATTTTGGAGGATAGAAAAATATACATTTTTACCATAGGCAACGTATGAACAGCGACCTTTATTGTGACATTCTTGTAAATAAGCTAAAGCCCGGTATAAGAAACAAAAGAAGAGGGAAGCTTAGTAAAGGTGTTCTCTTCCTTCATGATAATGCAAGGCCGCATACATCATGTAAACTGCATCTACAATCATTAAATTAGGTTTTGAAGTTTTAGAACACCCTGCATATAGTCCAGACCTAGCCCCCTCTGACTATTTCCTTTTTGGACTACTAAAGAAGGAGTTAAAGGGAAAGCGATTTGACTCGGATGAATATGTCCAGAAAGTGGTGCAATATTTTTTCACACGCTTCCTAAGAGTGCCTATAAAGAGGGTATTTACAAGTTGCCAGAACGATGGAGACGATGTATAGAAAGCCAAGGTGATTATTTTGAATAAATCAAGTCCTAATTTTTAATATCGTTCTTATTTTTTTTTAAATAAATTATAATTCACCTTATTTATTGATCCCACCTTGTATTAAGGGAATATATTGGTCAGGGAGTTCAATACTTCTATTGATGCTTTTGGGTCCTTTGGACACTATTGCCTCTAATATTAGACGTTGGTGTTTGTTTTTGATATTTGTGTAGCGGGAGGTGGTTTGGGAAAAGTTGAATGAGTGTCCGATGGAATTTATATGTTGGAAAATTTGATATCTATTGTCCTGAACAATTGATCCAAAGCTATGAAAACATTTATACGTCTATACTATAAGTTCAGCCTATGTTGGCCGGCTTCCCAAGTTGATATTTGAAATGGTTTTATCGACGATGGAAAGCGGGCTAGTGGGAGAGGCCATGCCCTTTTATTTCATGCCTAGAGATTGTCTGACCTCCAGATATATGTAATGAATGAATATTTATTGGATATATAATTTATTTATGAATATATAGACAAAGAATGCTATGATGTTTCTTCCTGTTTACATTTACTTCATCGTACGTGTCCCTATTTTTTATATTTCCGAGAATTTCTAAAAATAACCATTTTTTCTCCTTGAGAAGATTTATGAAGGTGAATCAATTGGTTTTTTTGCTCTCCCAGTTCTATTTATACGATGCTGGGCAGTCAACGACGCTGCCAATACTAAGTGGCTTGAACGCCAAGGTCCAGTTTATTCACCGCCAAACAACGTCCAAAATAAACCTTGCAGAGCTGGCTCTTAATGGACTTCGTTAGTGTCCTTCTTTATATTTAGTTCTCTTTCATTTGGTGTAAATTTGAAGTCTTCTTGGACTCAGGCGCGTATTCTGAATGTCTTATACAAATTGTGATCATTAAGTAAAAAGACAAGGCTGTATATACATTTGCCTTTTCAGTGATAGGCTAACCTATGCATGGTGGATTCTGTGGCCACAGGAAATGCGTCGGACATGGAGGCTGTTGGGCTCTGCGCTGCCTAGAGTATAGGAACTCCATGCTTCCTTTCTGTGGTGAATCTGTATAAAGCTGTTTGTCTTTGTCTTAATAAAGATGTATGTGTGTGTATTGGAAACAATGGAAATAAGCCAATATAAACGTAGTAATATTGTCACGAAATTTGTTTCTTTTATAGTAAATTTAAAGCAAATATTTCTATTAGTAAATATGTAAATTCCTTTATGTTTAATGTTATAAAAGGAAGGTATGTAAATTTTATAACTGATTTTTCAAGTGTCTAGTTTGTTGGGAGTAAAACATCACTCACGAAGTTTATCGATTGATTAATAAAACCTAAATGAGAACTGTGTGCCTCTAATCTGAAATCGAGACAATTATAATATTCTTACTCTAAGCATTTTCAAATAATATATATTTTGACCATGGCTCGGGCACATTTGATTCAAATTTATTTTATAAAGCGAACGTTACCAGAAAGTTATTCAAAACGTTTCTTTAAAAATAAATAGGTTTATCGAGGAAAGAACCGCTATTAAATTTTGTTTGAAACTCGGTAAAATAGCTACAGAATCGAATGCTTTAATTAAAGAGGTGTATGAAGATAAATCTCTTTTAGCAGAGGAAAGTTTTCAATTGGTACGACACCTGCCCCGTTACATACATTTCTGTCATCAGCGTTTAACACCATTCCTGTCTCAGCAATCCTGTCATTACGGTTGACGGTACCTTGTTACACCGCATTCTTATAATGCTTTTGAACATCACACCTGTTATGAAGATTCCTGTCATTGCCTTTGAACATCACCCCTGTTATGAAGATTCCTGTCATTGCCGTTGAACATCACCCCTGTTATGAAGATTCCTGTCATTGCCGTTGAACATCACCCCTGTTATGAAGATTCCTGTCATTGCAGTTGAACATCACCCCTGTTATGAAGATTCCTGTTATTGTCGTTGAACATCAACTCTGTTATGAACCTTCCTGTTATTGTCGTTGAACATCAACTCTGTTATGAACCTTCCTGTCATTGCCGTTGAACATCACCCCTGTTATGAAGATTCCTGTTATTGTCGTTGAACATCACCCCTGTTACCACATTCCTGTCATTGCCGTTGAATATCACCCCTGTTATGAAGATTCCTGTCATTGCCGTTGAACATCACCCCTGTTATGAAGATTCCTATCATTGCCGTTGAACATCACCCCTGTTATGAAGATTCCTATCATTGCCGTTGAACATCACCCCTGTTATGAAGATTCCTGTCATTGCCGTTGGACATCACACCTGTTATGAAGATTCCTGTCATTGCCGTTGAACATTACCCCTGTTATGAAGATTCCTGTCATTGCCGTTGAACATCACACCTGTTATGAAGATTCCTGTCATTGCCTTTGAACATCACCCCTGTTATGAAGATTCCTGTCATTGCCGTTGAACATCACCCCTGTTATGAAGATTCCTGTCATTGCCGTTGAACATCACCCCTGTTATGAAGATTCCTGTCATTAGCGTTCAACTCCACCCTTGTCTCAAACATTTTTGCTATCATCGAACAATGCCACTTCTCTCAAATTCCGTCATAGCCTTAAAACGCCCATAAAACCTTGAGATGACATGTCTAAAAATAAACTCTATTATTTAACATTTTGTTGTGCAATCTGTGCGAAGATTTGTTTTTTTAATATTTAGAAACATTAGCACTTTCCCGATTTAGTAGTTGGGTAATGATAGGTTCGATCAAGAGGGATTAACCTGGTCTTTCCCACATTTTGACGGGAAATCCAAAACCTGACAATTCCTTAATTACAGACATTTGAAGGTTACTAAATTTGTACATGAAATTCATATTTCAACAATGTTTATGCAATATATTTTTGAACTTTAATATGTTTATCACAAAATATAGGATATCATCCACAAGAAACCGAAAATTTGAACTCAAAACTTAGACAAAGGGTTGTAACTATTGGCTGGCTTGAGCCATGACTAAAACAGATTGTTTGAACTCTTGAGAAGCTGTTTCCATAGTTTTGATATCACAGAATGGTTTACAGAAAAGAAGTTATCTGCCTCAGTGATGGATTGGCCAGTCTCCAGTCTTTCAACTTCTCGTCAACGTTCAGAATGATTCAAATGTCTTCTGTGAGACTTGAAGAATAAATTCTGTAAATACAGATTCTGTAAATAGTGGCGTATTAGTTGACTAAACAACTGAAGGAAATGGGTGGTGCGTTTTATATATAGGGTGGGTTATAAAAATATTTGCAAAGTATATTCCACAACAAATTCAATTATACTACGTTAAAATTATACATAATCGAGAAAAAATATATAGACAAATTGTCTGTGGTGTGTGTGTAAGCAAAAAAAAAAAAACAAAACAAAAAAAAAAAACAATTTAATATGCAAATAACCCGCCCTTTAAACTATTTCAAGAAGATAATTATATAAGCATGATACTATGTACAATGAATATGGCGCCTCTGCCACCGCTGCAGAGTTTGGTGGAGAATCGCAAGCGGTTCTCCAGTGACACCATTTAGAACGATTAAAGAAACTTATATGTAAGAAATCCCACCAACTGTCCGAGTGGAAATGTCATCTTCATTTCACCCTTCACTGTAAGAATGTAGTATTTAGGCCTCCAGCTCTCTGTACAAAAGACTCCGTCCAGAATCTCCTTTCAGAAAAAATCATCCACAGAACCCACTTTCAACTTCTTAAATTCCGTATACAAGGCTGTCATTCCATGATCCGATTTCTACCCGAGATGTTCAAAGGTCTAATAGCCCTCACTTCATTCTACATCCTCTTTTTCCGAGCTCACAGAACTTATAATCTCAAAATCACTAGGGAAGTTAAATCACAAAACACAGTAATTCAAAACAAGCACAAACGAAAACTTCATCATTGGTCGCGGAAGTACAACTTTCCAAATTTACTTCCAACCAAGAAATTCGATTACTGAAATTACATGAGGTAGGTTCATTTCTCGTGTATGTTGCATTAACAATTTATTTAATTCCAGGACTCGAGACACCTACTGCTGGAATGCCCACTCTTCTTCACCGCTAGCCAACAGACAATAAATAATGTAGATCTATATCAATTTGTAAATAGCAGAGAGAATTATCATAGATTTAACTATTTTTGTAGATATATTTGTGATTATCTTTCTGGCCTGAAAGGTTCAGGTTCCTAATATATATTATTGTTTCTCTTTTTCTTGTTTATAACTGTTTATATTCATGATGAAATTGTGAAAGTATTATAATTACAATTATATTCTCACAATGAGTATCTTTTTTATTTAAAAACGCTAGCTTTCAAGCATTATTCGCTCTTCAACGGGCTTACAAAAATATCGACTTGATCCCACCAGAAATATTTACAAAAAACAAACGCGCGCCGCGTGGATATTTATAACTGAAAATTTTGAATTGGTTTGTAATTTAACTATTTTAAATAGATATATTCCATAAAATATTTAAAATAGTTAAATTACAAACCATTTCAAAATTTTCAGTTATAAATATCCACGCGGCGCGCGTTTGTTTTTTTGTAAATATTTCTGGTGGGATCAAGTCAATATTATAATTGAAGAGCGATTAACGCTTGAAAGCTAGCGTTTTTAAATAAAAAAGATACTCATTGTGAGAATATAATTGTAATTATAATAACTGTCTCTGTTTAAAAAATGTAAATCGACGCAATTATCTTTAGCCGGGATATCGCGTTTTGTGTGTTGAACTAAATAAAAATTAACAATTTCGAATGATATATATTGTGTGACTAAACATATAATTTAAAATAAATTTGAAAAATAAATAGAAATATAAAGAAGGTTATAAATCCGCAGGTGTGGAAGACACTCTCTCAACCTGACAACAGGCAAGAGTGCACCAGGAAACAACCGCCTCGACACAAAGTAGTCAGTTACAAAACCAAATTGATTCCAAATTACACCTTTTCCAGAAAATTCTAAAATTGTTGATAAGCGTCCAAAATTTAAGATTTTTTAAAATTAGAAACAACGCGTTTTCTTTTTTTATTCTCTTCTTAGACATTAAAAATGACATGTCTGAAATCGTCTCCATTTCTACTTACCAAAACTTCCGCATTAAACCTCAAAAACACATGCAAATTCTTAACAGAGAATACGTTTGAGCATTTCAGCATGTTTCCTCGTTATTCTTCTCTTTTGTCTTTTTTGGGACGCCAGAATCTCTATAGAGTTCCTCAATAACTCGTCTTCAAGGAATATCCCACTTGTGACAAGGCGCTGAAGTTCTCCTCTGACCTATCTATTGAGCCCCCGCGATTATCCTCAGAAAACCAAGTTGGATTACATGCACAATTTCGTCAGAAGTGGCAATTGGCATCTCTACGGAGAATATTACCAACGGCTTCAATCTACCCCTCTAGCTCTCTAAGATACATTCTGCCTAAAAATCTGACACTTTGGAGAAATTCTTGGTGAAGTTATTCAATGAAACTCTTCTTCTTCTTCTTTCTTATCTCGTCAAGATTGGGTAAAATAAAATGCGTCTGCCTTTGTCATTTAGACTGGGAGCACTACTCAGTGGCAGGCCGACTTAACTCCAAAAGAAATGGCCGCCTCTGACATGAGGAACAGACGCCATGTGCAGCCGCTCCTAACATGGAGTATAAACGCTGCTCATCCTGTATCCCTGGATCAGGAGCCGTTACAGGGTACTATCAGCTAGGCCAGCTGAGCCCAGGTTTTTAAGTGAGCTTGTTACTGCTCCCCCTCCTCCTTTTTCATCGGGGCTTGGATCTCTAGTTCTCTGAAAAAATTTGATCTCGTTTTTAGTAAATGTTTTTGCAATATCTTTGTACCTTCTTATTATCAGAAATTCTTTATTGTCTTTATAATGTCTGATACATCTTTTGTTGTTTATTTGCAAACCGCCAAAGTGACAAAAACAAATCAAAAAGGGATGGTGATAACCTGCGTCTTGCAGATTAACATTTTCATAGAAACATATCTATGTGATAACCGAGGGTCAAACCAGTAGTAACCGAGAGGGACAGTCAGGGCGTGGAGAGTTTTCCAGTACCTCTCTGCACCTTGGAGGACCTTCAACAGTTCTCACAGAGTACAGGCAGTCGTGGTCGAGGCAGAGTGGAAAGCTTGGGAATGTCCACACACAAAAAACGAAGAGACACAGTTGTAGTAGGAAAGTTCCGTGAACAGATAGGAGTCGAGCTAAGAGCAAGATGGAGATAGAAGAGTTCTTACTGTTTTACATGGTCGATGAGGTGGACCTGGGTACAACCGACGAGGGCTCACGCCGTTGGTGAAGTCTCTATTATTTCGGCTAGGGCAGATGTTTTATATCTTTGCCGAGTGGGGGGGAGACATGCGAAAATTTGGACTTCGAACGGGTGAAAAGGTCGTGGGGTGTCTGCGGTATTTTCTACATCCAATGGCCTTGATGGAACGACCTGCCAAATTCCTCTTTAGGGTTGTTGGATTTCTATCTCTTTCTTAGCTCAGCTCTCAATCTATTACATAGTTTTATTTATTCATCCTCAGTTTGTACAAAGTACATTACATATGGTGATGCAATGACACATGTCAATCATGCGTATAATTATTTATAGATGTGTTTCTATATACAACATGACAATCTTGTTATAAGTATTATACAATATAGGGTTGTTGGTTTAAATTACCATATATATACATATTTATTGCTAGCTATATACCAGTTTTTCTGGCCTATCCGATTTTTAGCCATTTCTTTTTTTCTTTTCTTCCATTTATAATTTTGAATGAGTTAATGAAGCATCTGTATAGGCTGTTAGCTTCGTATTTTTCCTAGTTTTGTATTTGTAGTTGCAAGCTTCATTGAAAGATATATTTTCTAAATATTACAAAATTTATTTTGTCCATAATATAAATTTATATATATATTTTTCTCTCCCCATTGAATATAAGCAAAAATATTTTAAAACTTAATTCTATTGACGTAATATATGGCGCTGAGTTTGTTGTTGGCACACTTTAAAACGTTATAATACCTTGATAAAGGTTGGCGTTCAGCCAACTGAAATATTGGTAAAATAAATTATATTTTGATCCAATATATGCCTTTTTATTTAAATATATTTTCTAGTTTTTCGGATTTTTCATAAAAAATTAAACACCAGTTTTATTATGTATTTGTTAATATTTTGGATATTGAGAGAGAGATTGTTCCTGATGATCGTGTTATATTAGATTCAGTTCACAGTTCAAAACAACTTTAATGGATGCCTTTCAAAAAGAGCAATCCAACCAACTATCTATATAGATAATACCGTAACAGAGTTTTCCATTGTAAAGTCCTGAGCTATCTCCTCCGAAGATTCTGAACTACACATGACAATCTATATACCAAAATTTTCGTTATTTTTTTCTTCGTATGATAGGCCTGTTTTTATTTTCCTAATGTTAACAGTTATTTTTATTTTTTAATTTAATCTATTTTACAATCGTAGATTTTTTGCATTTATCATCATCAATTCCTTTGTTTTGAAATGCGTAAAAATGTGTTTTGAAATAATATATATTTCTGATTCATTTGATTATGATTATAATTTGTAAGTACTTTGTTATAGTTTTTCATTTAAATATATAAATTTTTCGAATTGAAGATTGAATTATTACTTTTATTCTATAATAATTATCTTTTATAAGTGTTTGTAATAGTTTTTCATTTGAATTTAGCACAATTTTTGTATCTGGTTATCTTTTTTGGCATCTTTTCATCTCTCTTTGGCATCTTTTTTTTCTCATTAATAAGACCTAATCCAAATAATTTAATAGTGTGTGACGTTTCATTAACAGCATCAGACAAAAGAATAAATGAACTAAAGAATAAAATCTCATTTTTTCTTTTGCCTGATGATGGTGACATTTGGATTAGGTCTTATTTTTTTTTATTAATTTGTTATAGTTTTTAATTTGAATTTAGCTCCATTTTTGTGTCTTATTTAATAAATGAACTAAAGAATAAAATCTCATTTATTCTTTTGTCTGATTTTTGTGTCTTATTTTCTTTTTTACAGTATCTTTCATAATGCCTGATTTGATTACTTGATCTGTTATAGTTTTTCATTTAAATTTAGCTCCATTTTTGTGTCTGTTGTTTTTTTTTCTTCTCATAAATAGGCTGATGCTGTATTTTTGTACTCAATTGTTGCTTTTTGTGTCTGGTTTCTTTTTTGCTGTATTTTTTTGGAATCCTTTTTTTTTTCATCAATTGTTTCCTCACATGCTTGGAATTTTCTTTTTATGCCTGTCCTGGCTTTCAGTTTTATAGTTTTCCTCTGCTTGGTTCTTATTTTACCTTTTTTTTTCAACGTCTTCTGTCATGCCTCGAAAAGGCCATGGAAGACTCACTCCCCTAACAGCTAGGCGTGCTAATATGACTCGCCGCAGACACAAAACCCCAATTGCTATTTCTCTTGTTTACTTTTTTTACCAATGCCTATAATTTTTCACCTGAAAGATTTTTATTTTGTTTGTTATTCAATAAATTATTATCACTTATTTTTGGTCTTCTTTTTACTTACTTATTTTACTGGGGGTTGGTGGAAGGATGGTCTAAGCCGTTGGTTTTCGACCGCTACGACCCGGGTTCGATTCCCGCATTGGGCACTTTTTTCTGAAAAAAAAAAAAAAAAAAATGCTCCAATGGCTTCCGATTCTTGCAAAAGTCCAACCCCACCAGCAAGCGCAAGTAATCAAACCGCGCTCTGGCACATTTGTAAATGCAAAGTCGAACTGCTTTTCACATGTTTAGACATGTGGTGTACTTACAGTTAAAGCAGTCGCCTACTCTACCCACCATGATTATCAAGGCCTGTACCACGTGTACTAGGGATAAGCAAAAAAAAAAATATTTTACTCATTGATCTATACATTCAATTATTTGCATACAATTATTTACATACAAATATATGCATACAATTATATACATACACTTTTCTACATTTTTGCACTCTGCAGTCTAATATGTTGTTGAAAATAGGGGTTTTAGACTTCCAAAAATGGTCGAATTATCGTGTGTTGAATTAATTAGATTATATTGTATATATAAAAATATAGAATTGTTGTTTTTAATGAGGTCTTTTAAATGAATTTATTCCTTTAATATGTTGTCATATCTGCAATTTTTTTTCATTTCCAAAATATTTATTTACACTTTCACCAATGCCTATAGGATCTTTGCGATGGAACAGGTATGGTGTTCTAGCGCATGTGCTCTCATGTCCTTGAAGCACATATACTGACAGTACCCAAAGTTGAACACACTGTATAATGTCTGAAATATATGACTATAAAGAGGGCTCAAGGCCAAACCTTTGCTACAAGAGCCTGTGTTTACGCACAGACGACTTTATGTTTTTAATGAGGTCTTTTAAATGAATTTATTCCTTTAATATGTTGTCATATCTGCAATTTTTTTTCATTTCCAAAATATTTATTTACACTTTCACCAATGCCTATAGGATCTTTGCGATGAAACAGGTATGGTGTTCTAGCGCACGTGCTCTCATGTCCTTGAAGCACATATACTGACAATACCCAAAGTTGAACACACTGTATAATGTCTTTGGCATCTTTATTTTTCTCATTAAGAGGCTAATGATTTATTTGTATAATCAATTGTTGATTACTTAATTTGTTATATGATAAAGCACAATTTGAATGATAGATTATACAAGAAAATAAGACCTAATCCAAATAATTTAATTGTGTGTTTTTAATGAGGTCTTTCAAATGAATTTATTCCTTTAATATGTTGTCATATCTGCAATATAGTTTTGTTGTTTGCAATTTTCTTTTTTTTTTCCTTTCAAATATATGTGTCCACTCTGAAATATAGTTTGTAAATTTATATTCCGATTTATTTTCTTATATATATATATATATTTTTTTTTATTTCCAAAATATTTATTTATGCTTTCACCAATGCCTTTAGGATCTTTGCGATGGAACACGTATGGTGTTTCAGCGCATGTGCTCTCATGTCCTTGGAGCACATATACTGACAGTGCCCAAGGTTGAACACACTGTATAGTGTCTGAAATATCTTTGGCCCCTTCGGATACCAACCTTCGCTTCATTCTAGAGAGGCGTTAGTTTTCACTAAGGTTGGCTTTTGCTATGACTATAAATAAGGCTCAAGGCCAAACCTTGGCTACAAGAGCCTGTGTTTACGCACGGACAACTTTATATGTGGCTTTTTCAAGTGTGCGAACATTGGATAGCATACATGTAAAGATGACCCATATCTTTTGCTCCTTCAGATTTCAGACTTCCATTCATTCTGAAGAGGCATCAGTTTTCACTAAAGTTGGCTTTTGCTATGACTATAAATAATATTTGGGTTCTTCCTACAAGAGCCTGTGTTTATGCATGGACAGCTCTATGCGGCTTTTTCATGTGTTTGAACTTTGTACAAAATACATATAAAGTTGAACCCATGTATGAATAAAAATAGAAATTTATTTTTAATGAGTCCTTTAGATTAATTCCTTTTATAAGTAGTCTCCACTGCAATATAGTTGGCATCTCTTTTTTCTGATTTATTTTCTTATATTATTTTTTAATTTTAAATATATTTATATATAAACTTTTCACTAATGTCTATAGTTTCTCAACTCAAAGGAATTTATTGTATTAGTATTTTGTTAATACACTATTATCAATTATTTTGATTTTGGACTTCTCTTTATTTACTAATTTTTTCCATTTCTCTATACATAAATTTCGTGCATTTTCAGTGGCTGCCTTCGCCTCTGTAATACCTTTTTACCGGTAAAGTTGTATTTAAACAACAATCAACCTTGTAAATTTGATTTTTGAAAGGGTCGAATTATCGAAAGTGTCGAATTATCGAAAGTGTCGAATTATCGTTAGTGTCGAATTACAGTTTGTTTATTTATTTTTTAATAAGGTCCTCTTATCTTATCTGCAATATAGTTGTATTGTTCGAAATTTTATTTTCTAATTTGTTAATTTTTTTCTTTTTTTTTCACTCTAATAATATTTATTTAAATCTAATAATTTTTATTTAATGCAATTTAATTAATAATTTATTTAATCCAATGCCTATAGTTTCTTCCCTGAAATTGCTTATCAAACATGAGTCAGTGTTTCCTCAGTGTTAACAGTTGGAGTGTTAGAATGCGGAGAAGCAAAATAACTCCCTACTGAATTTCTCAATAGTCTTACTCCCAGAGGAATGCATCCACACCAGTTAAACTCTAGGTTGGTGCTATTGTTATGCTTCTGAGAAGTTTTAATCCTAAGCAGGGTCTTTGAAAATGGTACACGTGTGGTGATACAGTGCATGTGCTCTCATGTCCTTAAAGTAGTGTAGTTCTGTTGTTTGCAATTTCATTTTCTGATTTGTTAAAATTTTTCTTCTATAGTTTCTCACCTGCGGGTCCTTCGGGTAAACCTGGGTCGTTGACCGGGTCACTCGGCTAGAAATGCAGTTTTTAGTGAGGTCCATTTAATGAATTTATCCCTTTTATGTTATCTTATTTTCTATATTGAAAAGTAAATACATATGAAAAAAAATTAAAAATGTTTAAGAATATTATTAAAACAGAATCATGAAGATATTTTAAAGGAGTCCTTTAGGGATGTCTGTTTTTGCACTTATGATTCCAGAGTTACAATGGTTGAATTATCAGAAGTGGTGAATATTTAATATTGTCGAATTGCCGTTTGTTATTTGATAGGCCAGAGATTGAGAAATCAAATCAGGGTCGAATTATCGCAAGGTGTCGAATTATCGGTATTGTCGAATTACTGTTTGTAATTTCATAGGTTCTGGAAATCAAAACATGGTCGAATTAATTTATACTCAGAAAGTATTTTTACTTATCCTTACTTGAAATGCTGCTTCTAGGAAATCGGAATATACCCATTGCGAATTTTAAGCCACCATCTATACTTTTAAAGTCTCTGCAGGCCCTTTGGGTAAACCCTGGGCGTTGCCCGGGTCACTCGGCTAGTATTATATAATCTAAAATGCCAATATTTTATTTTCAAAAACTAGTATTATACTTTCATCATTAAAGGGAAAGACTCTTCTAGTAAGTTATATCAATTAAGGAGGATCAGAAGATGAGTTTCTTTTATTGATTGAATGCTACGAGCTTTCGGGCAAAAGCCCTTCGACAGGCAAAAATATAATTATACAAAGAAAGATAAATAACGATTTATATATATGTTAATCTTAACTGAAAACCGATTTTGAATAAAGTAAATATTAAATCTGCTGTCTGAGACCACGAGACGGCGCATGGTTTGGGCTATTGAAATAAACATGTGGGAGGTTTAAATGCAGTTTGTGTAGGCTGCGGGGATGTCTATTTTTCTATTTATGCTGTGTAGCTTGGATGAAACTATGGATTCTAGAACCAATCTCTGGTGTAGGTTGGAGATATTTTTGTAGTGAATGGTTGGGTTAGCAGTGTCAAAGGAATGGCCAGAAGATGCAATGTGTTGGAAAATAAGGGAACGGGTATCTCGGTTGGTGATGTTGCGTGTGTGTTCGGTCATTCTGATGGCGATGGTTCTACCGGTCTCCCCCACATAGGTGGCAGGACACTGTTGGCACGAGACCGAGTAGACTGCTCCAGAAGATGTTAGAGGATCAGTGGAGGAGTCGGTTTTTGTGATGGGATGCCTAAGGAGTGAGTGGAGGTTAGGTGTGTTAGTAAAAAAGGTACGGATGCCAAAGGGTTTGAGAAAACGGGAGAGGTTAACTGAGAGGGGAGAGAATGGGATCACACATGTGGATTTGTATGTTGCAGGAGGGTTGAGAGGAATAGGTGAATAGGTGTGTTTTTCTATGAAGGATAGAGGGAAACCTGAAATTGTAAGATGGGAGATGATGCGGTTCTTTTCAATAGTTTTGAAGATGGGGAGTGAGCAGTGGGTTAATAGGCGGCGGGTGAGGGCTTTAACTATATTGATTTTGTGGGAGGTTGGACAGTGCGACCTATAATGGGTGTATCTGGGGGGGTGGTTTTTCTTGTAGTAGACTGTGGTATGGTAGGTGTTTGGGGTGCGTATGACTAGGACGTCCAGGAAAGGAATAACAAGCTCATGTTCTCTCTCAAGAGTGAATGTGATGTTGGGATTGTAAGTGTGGAGGTCGGTGAAAATGGTATTCTCGCTGTTGGTTATGCATACGCAAAAAATATCGTCAACGTATCGACGCCAGAAGAAGATGTTTGAGGGTTGTCGGTTACAAATCCACTGGTCTATGGTAGACATCGTTATTTCAGACAAAATGGATGAGAGGGGGCTGCCCATTGGGGTTCCCCTGATCTGTTTAAAGTGGGTATGAGAATAGGTGAAGGTGTTCATGCACAGGCAGATTTTGGTGAGTGAGATGATGTTGTTGGTTATGGTGGCATCTGTGTGGATGGATGAAAGGAATTGGTGGAGGTTATCTATCATGAGGCTGTGTGGAAGGCTGAGGAATAGGGAAGATACGTCGAACGAGCACATGGATGAGTTTGGAGGGGGGAGCAGGTTTGTTATATCCTGTATGAAACTGGTGGAATTGGGTGTCGTGAAGGCTCTCCTGTTATTATTCCAAAGAGGGGTTAGAAGGTTTGTAAGGTGTTTGGCCAGGGGGTAGGCAGGGGATAGGTGGTATGCGATGACTGGACGGAGGGGGACGGATGGTTTGTGGATCTTGGGGAGGCCGTAAATATAGGCATTAGTTCCCATGTTGGAGGTGAAGTTTTTGTGATCTTCTATTGTGATGGAGGCCGAGCGTTTCATGCGGTTGAGGGAAACTCTGAAATTCTTGGCCGTTGCTTTGCTTTCTTCTGCGGAGATTTGGGTGAAAGTGGTTGTATCATTCAGTATGTCTGTCATTTTTGTATGGTATTCGGTTTGGTTGATGATAACCGTATCAGATCCCTTGTCTGATCGGGTAATGACAATGGATCGTTGGGATTTCAGTTTGCGTATGATCTTGTGTTCTAATCTTGACACGGAGAGTGGAGGTAGCGGTCGTTGGAGGGTGCGGGTTACTTGATTCCTGATGGTCCATTGGTCTTGGTGGGAGAGGGTTCTGATGGAGGCCTCTATTCCACTAATGAGTCGGGGTGTGTCTACTTTGGCTGGGATTCTGTATTTTAGCCCTTTGGATAATAGTCTGTTTTCAGCTGGTGTTAGGGTTATGTCAGACAGGTTGATAACATTGGGGACCTCATGGTCGGTGTTCCTACGTTGGAGAGGGAAAGCATATTTTCGGGACCAAAACTCCAGTTTTTGGTTATGTTTGCGGTTTGTATTCTGTTCCAGGGCCTTAACGTCTGTTGTGGTTTTTTCTATGAAAGAGGTGAGAATTGCGATGTCCATGTTCTGTGTGATCAGAAAGATGAGTCCTTTGATGGATTTGCTGAGGAATCTGATATTGGAATAGCAGCCTTTGGTTCTGGTGCGTAGTAATTGTCTTTGGGTACGTTTGATGAGTTCCGCTGAGAAAGGATTGCGTACTGGGTCCTTCAATCTGAGTGACGGGGGAATGAAATCCATTTGTTCGCATAGTTGGTTAAAACGTAGATGGCAGCGCCATTTAGCTAGTTGAAGTGATTTTTTATGGATGAGGAATTTGTATCTTTCGATTAAATCAGTGCTGAGATTCATGGTGAAACATTTGATAGAAACGATTAAAGGGAAAGACTCTTCTAGTAAGTTATATCAATTAAGGAGGATCAGAAGATGAGTTTCTTTTATTGATTGAATGCTACGAGCTTTCGGGCAAAAGCCCTTCGACAGGCAAAAATATAATTATACAAAGAAAGATAAATAACGATTTATATATATGTTAATCTTAACTGAAAACCGATTTTGAATAAAGTAAATATTAAATCTGCTGTCTGAGACCACGAGACGGCGCATGGTTTGGGCTATTGAAATAAACATGTGGGAGGTTTAAATGCAGTTTGTGTAGGCTGCGGGGATGTCTATTTTTCTATTTATGTTGTGTAGCTTGGATGAAACTATGGATTCTAGAACCAATCTCTGGTGTAGGTTGGAGATATTTTTGTAGTGAATGGTTGGGTTAGCAGTGTCAAAGGAATGGCCAGAAGATGCAATGTGTTGGAAAATAAGGGAACGGGTATCTCTTTCATCATTGACTATTCTTTTATTTTTGACCATAGATTTAGAACTTTTTTATTATTATTGTAAATATGTATAGTTAACATATCTTTTTTTAATTCACGAATATA
The DNA here is from genome assembly GCA_030710605.1 of Cordylochernes scorpioides. NCBI lineage: Eukaryota > Metazoa > Arthropoda > Arachnida > Pseudoscorpiones > Chernetidae > Cordylochernes > Cordylochernes scorpioides. The sequence continues at coordinate 69,674,546 of CP092881.1, forward strand.
GGAATTCATTTTATAAATTCTATATTATTTTGAAAAATAATTTTATGTGTAATTTACTTCAAGTAATTCAAAATAAAAACTACTTTATGAGTAAATAATTATCTATCCTATTTTCACGACTTCGCCTCCAATTCTATCTTTTTAAATAACAAAACAAAATAATTCATAACATATATACAAGTATATTCTATAAAATAATCCCATACATCAATATTGAGTAAAATTAATCATTCCTCCAGGTAAAATTGTCTTTTCAAAACATTTTTATTATTCTCTATCTTTCGGGCTTATTTATACTTCCAATGCTTATTTGAAAACTCGCAGTATACTGTAGTAGTCTTCTTTTTATTTGATCCTCTTAATATTCTGAGTGTTGAACCATTCTTCAGACCTCTGTTCCATTGTTGTTGTTGTTGTCGTGTCCAAAGAAGAGTCTCAGATGTCTCCATGCATCTCCATCACAGCAGCAGCAATATCCACTATCTTGGAAAATGGGTGCCGTTGCCACGTTAGTCACCTTGGAAACGAACCAGAATTTGATTGAATATTCCAAGGGTCCAGGGGGGACCGCAGGGAGGTGTGGTCGGACTTCTCCCCCCTTCCATTCAAAAAGAGATTTGTTCCATAATTTATATATTCAGCTCAGCACACCAGCTGTATTTTCACGCCTGATGGTATCTTGACCATGAACTCCTAATTGCGTTATCATCGTGGCGCGTTATCATTTTTACGATTATCCTGGAGGTGTAAAACCTATTCACTGATAACAAGGTTTAAGGCTCTTGTACACTTTCCTATTCTACGCAACGATGCCTCCATATATACAATTTGAGGAAACTACGTTTTCTTTCGACTACATGGTCAGACAACATTTCACAGCTTTAAGAAATTCGGAAACCTTCGGGAAGTGACATTTGGACCGAGTACACAATGGAGTAGATGGAAGGAAAGTGAGAATTGCCGTATAGGGGGGATAATAGGATTGATGATATAGTTCAAAACCTGGTAGTCAATAAGCAAAACATCATACACACCAATAATATCCCAAACCACAAATCTTAAAGTAGATTTTGTCGAAGCGTTTCAGAAGGCCAAGTCTAGAATCTCTGACCTGTACTGCTAAACTTCAAGACGCGATACATTTTCGCAGTTGTGTTTATTCATACCTAAATACAACATCTCATTCCACCTAGCAACATCGTTCTAAATGCCTCGACGACGCCCAATATCTCACCGAGACAGGTATGATGAGCACAGAGTCAGCTGTCTTCTACATTATAAAGAAATTTGAATCTTCTCAACCAGAACACTCAGAGAATGAGATATCTCTCTATAGGTGTCTTTAAAATATACAAATATCTATCAATGCAGAGAGGATCCAAAACTAAACAAAACAGTTTTCTTTTCAGAAACAAAATAACTCGTATTTTATTTACACTTTATATAAATGGGCTTATCTGGATCTGTAAAGAAAAAAACAGAACAATTTTTTTTCTTTACAGATCCAGGTACACCCTTTTATATAACCTTAATTGATGGATCGCCTTTTGACTCAAATTTATTTATACTGTAAGGAAGTGAGGCATTGTAAGCGTTCCAGTTGGAATACATAGAAAACCTTTACGATACAGAATATTTCTATTCCTGTTTATTATGATGTTTCATAACAAGACTATATACACATTACAATCCTTGCAGTTAACAAAATATTCTGTATTTGGTTAACTGTAAAAATTGTAACGTGTATAGAGGGCCCAGTTATAAAAACATCATAATAAACAGGAGAGGAATATTCTGTATTTGGTTAACTGTAAGAATTGTAACGTGTATAGAGGGCCCAGTTATAAAAACATCATAATAAACAGGGAGAGGAATATTCTGTATTTGGTTAACTGTAAGAATTGTAACGTGTATAGAGGGCCCAGTTATAAAAACATCATAATAAACAGGAGAGGAATATTCTGTATTTGGTTAACTGTAAGAATTGTAACGTGTATAGAGGGCCCAGTTATAAAAACATCATAATAAACAGGGAGAGGAATATTCTGTATTTGGTTAACTGTAAGAATTGTAACGTGTATAGAGGGCCCAGTTATAAAAACATCATAATAAACAGGAGAGGAATATTCTGTATTTGGTTAACTGTAAGAATTGTAACGTGTATAGAGGGCCCAGTTATAAAAACATCATAATAAACAGGGAGAGGAATATTCTGTATTTGGTTAACTGTAAGAATTGTAACGTGTATAGAGGGCCCAGTTATAAAAACATCATAATAAACAGGAGAGGAATATTCTGTATTTGGTTAACTGTAAGAATTGTAACGTGTATAGAGGGCCCAGTTATAAAAACATCATAATAAACAGGGAGAGGAATATTCTGTATTTGGTTAACTGTAAGAATTGTAACGTGTATAGAGGGCCCAGTTATAAAAACATCATAATAAACAGGGAGAGGAATATTCTGTATTTGGTTAACTGTGAGAATTGTAACGTGTATAGAGGGCCCAGTTATAAAAACATCATAATAAACAGGGAGAGGAATATTCTGTATTTGGTTAACTGTGAGAATTGTAACGTGTATAGAGGGCCCAGTTATAAAAACATCATAATAAACAGGAGAGGAATATTCTGTATTTGGTTAACTGTGAGAATTGTAACGTGTATAGAGGGCCCAGTTATAAAAACATCATAATAAACAGGGAGAGGAATATTCTGTATTTGGTTAACTGTGAGAATTGTAACGTGTATAGAGGGCCCAGTTATAAAAACATCATAATAAACAGGAGAGGAATATTCTGTATTTGGTTAACTGTGAGAATTGTAACGTGTATAGAGGGCCCAGTTATAAAAACATCATAATAAACAGGAGAGGAATATTCTGTATTTGGTTAACTGTGAGAATTGTAACGTGTATAGAGGGCCCAGTTATAAAAACATCATAATAAACAGGGAGAGGAATATTCTGTATTGTAAATTGAAATATCATATTTTAAAAATAACATTGTATGTGTAAATTATCTCTCGATTTATCAAAATGACAAGTTTTCTGCTTCCTCAAATATTTTCTAACAGTCTTCGTTTGTTGATACTGAGCTGTCTTGGACACGGTAAAAAGGTGAGGCGATTTTTCCCCACCTGGGAAGTGGGTCGGACTGGTTAGCCATTGCTGGACTGGATTGACCATGTATCGTGGTATCTGGAAACCATCCGTAGCTTCGCCTAAGCTTCCTTAACATCATTGTTTCCAGTAGCTGGACGTAGATAAAACGAGAAGGAGATAATGCATCTTATGTCACGAAATCCCAGCAATGGAAGCGTGAATAATCTATTATTTCTAGGGAAAAAAAGTGTTTGTAAAAATCCTAACAAATGTTTCTGAGAATAAGGTAATCATGGTTCACCCAACACTTTCCTCAATAAACCAGAAATTACATCCATTGATGACAACAATGTACAAGCTCGTAGATGGTGTATCAAGGCGTGTTCGAGAATTATAAATTTTCTGAAATTAAAAGTAAAATAGCAGTGATTTCAAATAACTACTAATATCTGAATGCACATTTTCACATCTTCTGTGAATTGATTAATTCTATATGGTTGTTCCAAAATTTCGTTTTTTTTAAACGTTGTTTCTCTAATTACTTGGCGAATAATATTATTACGGCAAATACATATTAATACATGATACAATTACTTTATACATAATACAAAGACATTATACATAACGGCGAATCATATTATTACGGAGAATACATAATAATACATAATACAATTACTTTATACATAATAAAAAGACATTATACATAACGGTGAATAATATTATTACGGCGAATACATAATAATACATAATACAATTACTTTATACATAATACAAAGACCGTGCGGCCACGCGTCGCGCGAGCTCCGCGTTTTTCGCCTCTGGCGAGTGTATGGATCCCGGCGGTACGCCGAATATGATACGGGCGGAAAGCCCATCGAAAGCTGAAAAGAAGCCTGTGAGGCTCGGCTTTCAAGCTCAACTATGTGCTGATTTATCAGCGAAAGAAAACATACAGAAGAACATTTCAATTTCTTCAGAATTTCAAAAATATGTATATCCGCCCGCCGGCGGACAACATGCAAATCCGGCCGCGCCGACCAACTTTGATACTGCTTCGTTTTCCGAGGCCGCTGCCCAAGCCAATAGAAGCTGGGCAGATTTAGCAGAGGACAACAATCCTGAACACGAGGACAACTACACCACTGTCCAAAGAAAGAAAAGACGCCGTGGCTCGGCGGAATCACCTGCGGCGGCTGCACCTTCCTCTAACATCAGAGGCGCAGGAGCCATTCGCCGGCCACGATCATCCACGGGATGGGCACCGCGGGCGGAGGAAATTCGGACCACCCGAGCGCACATCGCGGAGGCCAGGGCGCGGCAAGCGTCTTCCACCGAGGACCACTGCGTTTACGTAGAGCGCAGCCCTGAACTGGAGCCCTTTCACTACATGAGGGCCATTGAAAGGATGTTTGGGAGCACCAGGGAGGTCTTCCAGGTGACCAAAATGAACGGCCACTTCCTGGTGGGACTGGCAAACAGAGGCATGGCCGAGCGCCTCGTCAACGAGGGCCTCGAGGTGGAGGGAACTCTCCACAGGGCCTTCCCATTCCGCCAGAGGGCGGAGAGAATTACGGTGGGCAACCTCCCCTTCTTCGTGGGGGATGCAACCGTCATTAGCGCCCTTTCAGCTTTCGGGCGAGTAACATCTATCGCCCCCAAGCTGATGAAGGCTGGCCCGTACATCTATAACGACGGCCGCCGAGAAGCGTTTATCATCCTCCGCGAAGGAATGACCATCGAGGGACTGCCCACCCGTCTCAACATCACCATCAAAGGCGAGGCCTGGCCCGCATACCTATCCTCCGGGATTAGGTGCTCCAGGTGCCGAGGCCAAGGACATCGCCGGGCCAACTGCCCCCTGCTCGCAGGGCGAACCAACGCTCCTGAACCGGCCACACCTACCTCTCCCACCAGCGTCCCTTCAGCGACTGCGCCTGGCCTGCCTCAGCAGCCATCCGCCCAGCCGGCGTCTTCCAGTCCAACCATGGAGCTCTCCGACGTGCCTCCCGCGAGCCGTGCCGCGCTACTTCCACCTGCTGCACCCCGGCCACCACCACCAGCGCCTTTGGCCTTACCTGTGGAGGACACGTCTCCTGCCCCTCCACCTGTGATACCAGCTCCGTCCTTGCGGGCTCCTGGGGGTTCCGTGAGCCCCCAATCAACGAAGTCGGGACCCCCCGCTCAGGACATTGAAATGACCGTCATCGAGGAGTCCTCCGCCTCCTCTACATCATCGAGCAGGACATCCATGAGAGATGACCTCGTGGCGTTCATCCGGAGAAGCCCCACCGTGTCCTTTGCTGGGACGGACGCTCTTGGTCTTGGGCGGGAGGAGGTCTTGGACCTCCTCTCCTCGAGGACCAAGGCCCAAAGAAAACGCTGGCTCCTGACACCTCCGCAGACCGATGCTCTTGCCGGTCTGATTAAACAAATCCTTGGCCTGAAGCCCGCAGGCAATACTAATGTATATAAAATCTTACACCAGGTCAAATCCGAATTGAAAAAAGGACCGGCGACAGTGCCTCCAACACCCCCACTGCCTGCGCCTTGGCCTGCCGAGCCAGCACCACCCGCTCCCCAAGAGAGGGAGTCGACGCCGGCCATGGCCACACCTCCGCCTCCCACGTCTGCCCAAATGGAGGCTGACCTAATCGATAAACGTTGCGATGAATTGCAACTTTTAACCATCCAATTGATGAAGGAACTCAACCTCTGGCCACAACTGGGCTCTTTATACCCTGACCTCGTGGAAGCGGTGCTATACCCTGAGGATAGGAAGGGCTTCCTCAGGAGACTTTCGCCGGGGGACAAGAAAGCTATCATCCAAATCCTGGACAAGCTTTCCGAGCATACTCGGGACTTACACTCCCTTACTCTCAGGGACCTATCTGAGCTTAGGGCCGCCTTGCTGTCCGACCTCCTGTTGAAATAATTGTAAAATAATTGTAAATTTTTAAGCTTTCTTTCCGGAGTGTACTAATTGACTGTGCAGTCAATAAAATCTGTTTAATTGGTATATAATACAAAGACATTATACATAACGGCAAATAATATTATGACAAATAATATTGGTATTTCAAATTTTTTTGCAAGTGTTTACGAACTTTTGGGACAACCTTGTATAATATTGGGTTAGGTTACAGAAAGACCTTTTATTTCAAGGGGCGATGAACAAAAACAAATCTTTAAAAAATAAAATTAACATTTTTATCAATTGAAAGTTAGATTGGATTATACACTGCGTGACATTGAAAATGGAACACCAAGAAAGAGTGGCCAGAAAGTGATGAAACTCGGCAGACAGAGAGAGACAGGGACGAACAATAAGTGATCTTTATTTCAAAATGATAGTCATAATACAGAGCGAGAACGGCGTCGACTTAGTAGCAAGTAGGACCACCGCGGACGGCGATGCACGCAGCAACACGTCTAGGTAGAGAGTCAATCAGAGTACGGATGGCGTACTGAGGGATGGCTCTCCATTCCCTCTCAACCATTTGCCACAGTTCGTCTTCTGAACGCGGCTGTGGCAAGGCATGCAAACGGCGTCCAATGATGTCCCAGACGTGCTCGATTGGTGAGAGATCAGGAGAGTACGGTGGCCAGGGAAGCATCTGTACATCTTGCAGAGCTTGTTGGCTAATGCGAGCAGTGTGCGGTCGGGCGTTATCCTGCTGATAAAGGGCATTGGGTACCCCCTGAAGGTAGGGGAGTGTCACCGGTCGCAGCACATCATCAACGTATCGTTGGGCCGTCATAGTGCCCTGAATACGAAGTAAAGGTGACCTGGAATCATACGCGATTGCGCCCCAAACCATGATTCCACGTTGTCGCACGGTGGGGCGTTCCACAATTGCTGCCGGATTGGACCTTTCTCCACGTCGACGCCACACGCGTACACAGCGACTATCATTGGACAAGCAGAAACGCGACTCATCTGAGAAAACGACCCTGTGCCATTCCGTCATCCACGTCGATATAGCCCGGCACCATTCCAAACGTTGGCGCCTATTCGGTGGGGTCAATGGCAGTCTTCTTAGCGGACGGCATGAGTGCAAGCCATTAGCAACCAATCGACGGGAAATAGTTCTGGTCGAGATGGAATGATCTAGGGTGTCTTGCACATGTTGCAGGATGGCGGTACAAGTGGCTTGTGGGGCCGCCACTGCTTGTCGAAGGATACGCCGATCCACACGTGCTGACGTCACTCTGGTTGCACCGACATTCCTATAAATTGCCACATTTCCTTGTTCCAACCATCTTCTCCACAGTCGGTGCACCGTGGACGCACCAAGGTGTGTATCAGCTGCGATTTGACGTATGGACCAACCTGCCCTTTTCAGTCCGATCACCATGCCCCTCGTAAAAGCATCTGTCTGCTTGAACTGCCTCCGTTTACGATGACCTGGCATTCTCTGTTATTACACGTGTCTTTTGACACAAGAACAAAATTTCTACAATGATTTTCCTTGAAGAAATAACGACACGAATACTGTCCTTTCTGCAAGTTCCTTCCCTTATATCTTACTCCATGTGCGCACGAGAGCTGCGCATTTTACATCATTTGCATAACTCGGTTAGGCGCGTCTACCCTGAAATTTGCATAATTTTCTGGCCACTATTTCTTGGTGTTCCATTTTCAATGTCACGCAGTGTATATGGATAGAACATTGAACCAAACCAAGGTCAGTTTTAAGGCTAGAGAAAACAAATTCCGTTATATAAACCCATACGATATCATTTTAATATTAAAACCATATCAAATTGCATTGTTTGAATATTTTAAAAACCGATTTCATATCAAATATATAATAATAAAAATAAACATTCAAATAAACATAATTTTATTATAAAATATACAAATTTATTTATTTATTATAATCAAATCAGACGCGATATCCTCACAAGGGATGCTTGCGTCAAGCAACAACACTAAATTTAGATACTATTTTACATAAACAATAATTGAAAATAGAGCAATCCAAAAATACATCTTTAATTAAAAAGGCATATATTGGATTAAAATATCATGTATTTTACATATTAAAATGTTATAATATCTTGATAAAGGTTGGCGTTTAGCCAACTGAAATATTGGTAAAATAAATGATATTTTGATTCAAATTTTGCCTTTTAAATTAAATAAACAATAATGATAATTAAAAAAACTCTTATACACTCTTAATCAATACTTGTACATTGAAAATGAACCCCTCAATACCCAATATACGGAAAAAGTTGAAAATAGAGGAAATCGAGTATTTAAAATAATGAAAAATACCTATCCTGACTGCTCAAATAAACATTTTAAAAGATGGTAGAGTGCCACATCTATGGGAATAAATATTAACTATAAACGTTATATCAATTACATTCCTAATTATATTAGTCAAATATCTTTTCCTGATCCATTAAAAAAGCTAACAACGTACGTGTTTTAGTCTGCTAGAGATTGTCAGTATTGTGCAGGCTGTAGGATGAAAAAGGATATATAGCCAATACTCAGGTATGAAATTAAATCAACATTTAGTTGATTATTATTCAGAAGGATGGGGGGTGCTATGCTATCTCTAAAAGTGGTCAGGACATCGCTTTTTCATTGATATCTTTATCAAGTGGTTAGGGGATATACCTTTTTCATTGCTATCTTTAACAAGTGGTTAGGGGCATCCCTTTTACATTGCTATCTTTAAAAGTGGTTAGGGAACATCCCTTTTTCATCAGTCTACCATATAAAAGAGATGTGGGGAAATTTATAAACAGCTTAAGTGGGTATAGTCCATCTAGTGTTATTTCCCAACCCTGGCTGTAGACCTCCAGGAAATATCTCTAAATCCCCAAGGAGAGCTCGGACACGGCTGAGAGAAGTACCGTTTACCAACCGTCTGACCTAGAAAGCGAGACGTCGCAGCTTCCAAATTGGACAAAATGACATCCCTATCAAATATGGATGGAAATTCGCGCCATTGTTCTGGGAATTTTCCTTTTTGATGCCATTTTTATATGTGTTGAGTAATGAATGTCCTTTTGACAATGTAATTTTAGGCCTGAAGGAACGGAGTAACTCTCCACCAGCATGTGCACAATTCTTATCTGACAAACTTGTTTGTTGAAAGAGAGGTCGATCGCTTACAACAGAGGGAATTTGGACGAAGGACTCGGGGATTGCAACACCGTGCAACAACATTCAACAGTTGTCGATGATGCTGCACATCGTTAAGAATATCAATTAGTTCTACGATTAGACATTGAAGCATACTGTCCTTGTCGCTAAACAATTTTAAAAGGAGAGTGAATGTCTACGGAAATGAGAGATTCCACTTTAAAATAATTTATTGTATTCGAGATATACAACATTTCAGGTGTAAAAGAAACCGGTTTATATTAGATAGAAATAGTGTGTGAATAGAAAAAGTAGCAAGGTTGAATTCAATCCTATTTTACCTACATAAACCATGTATAGCTTTCAGTAAAGGATTAATACATTACGTATTTGCCATGCTACATATTTTGATCAGATTACGTATCAACAATTCTTTGTGAGGGCTCCAAGCAAACATTGAATTTTCTCATTATCACAGGTTTGAGGATTTCGACCAATTACAAGAAAGCATAAAACACCAAACTCTATTTATTCACTTGATTAAAGGAAGCTTTCGGGAAAATTCTTTTCCAGCTAACTAAAAAAACGTATGAACACAAGGTAATGAAAATATATTATATAGAATTTTAGATAAAATTTATGTAAAAATAGAGGACATAAGAATTCTGTCTAGAATTATGCTTAGATAGACAGCCATGTAAACAGGTTGATGTACGGGATGTTCAGACCTAAAAACACTTAGCCAGATATATGAACGCTCTTGATTAGTTTCAGCATCCAGAATTCCTAAATATAAACTTGATAGAGAGGCAATCATACATTTTGTTCTCAATTGTCCTTCCAGATCCTCTTGCACCGGGCTTGATTAAATCAAGGCTGCTTGCGCTGGCTGACTAACTATTAATAGCTGCAGTTCTTTCTTCGCCCTGAATCTCGCGGTATCTCCGGCGTCCGTAGTCAACGTGCCGTTCTTATCTCTTCGTTGATGTTCTTTCGGGGTCATGCGGTGGACATTTGCTCTGCGGCTGATCTTGCGCGTCTTGTCTCAACCAGAACACCCGGTATCGAGCCAGTCAGCCTCTATGCATTGCCTGTGGCTCCAGCGCCCGGTCGCTGGCCCATCGCTACTGGTCCTACATCCTATAAGCAGATGGCCCTCCAGACCTATCTGTCCATAAGCCGGCTACTGGTCCTACATCAGAGGATGGAATGTCTACCTAAGCTAGTATTTAACACTTCTTGAACGCCTGTACAGTCCTACACCATTGGATAGTGGGCTACCTAGACCGAAGTCTGTACGCCTTGTACTGGTCCTACAACCTATAAGCCGATGGCCTTCCAGACCTTTCTGTCCATAAGTCGGTACTGGTCTTACAGCGCCGTCCGTCCTCTCATCCGAGAGACGTTTACCATCATCCGGCCTGCAGTACTGGATCTTCACGGTGTACCTTGAGGACCACGCTATCACCATCTCCTCAGTGGCGAAGCATGGGACCTTCGTAGACCGCGAAATGCGTTGCGTCGCTAGAGACTCGCTGGCGATCTTCCATCGAACAGCAGCGGTGGCAGAAGCGCAATGTACATATTCACTGTACATAATTTAATTTAATTATCCTAATCATCTCATTGTAAATAATAATATGTGCGAACTTTGAAAAAAAAAACTTTTAAAAACTATTTATACACTCCACGAGCTGTGCTAATTAATAATCTTGTGAAATATGGAATCAATCTCACCTATACTTTCCTCAAAAGCCACCATTCGATCAGAATTACAAATAGATTTCCTAACAGGGAAGTTAATTTTGGTCAAAAATATGTTTATCGAATATATTCAACTTTAGTGATCGATGCCTTAGTTTATTATTAGTTTTATCTTATTTTATTTGAATATTTAAATAATTATTTCAAATTTGAATGAAATCGCCTAATTGTTTGCATTTGACAATTAAAAATGGTTTATTGACATCCAGTCAACGGTCAAAAGAGAGTTTACAGAGTTTAAAATAGTAGAGAAAATATATACACCAGACGAGGTCTTCTCCCAAGGGACGTCTGGATCCTATCAGGAGCTTAGAATCGTCTTGAGTTCAGACTTGCGAGTTATGGAATCCGTATCCCCAGCATGCTCGATGACTGTGTTGAGGAACTTGACAAGAATAATCTTGTGTTTAGGTAAGGTATCCGCGAGGAAACTCTCCTTAAGATGGGGGTACAGGACCGCATACGTGGCATCATTAATGGTCGTCCCTCGGTTATATAGGAGCCTAAGGATAGTTTCATCATTCAGTTGTTCGATTATGTCCATTAACTGATTCTCACGTTCCATTTCTTGCTTGTCCTGGAGCGTCGGGGCAGGTATTAGAGGCGGAGGGACTACTACGGCTGGAGCTGAATTACTACATAGCGAAAAAGACCATGAAGGAAACTCTGGCAAAATATACTAAATCGAAAAATGATTTAGACCGTATAGAATATGTTAAAACAAGGAATAAATATACGTCGATTATCAATATTAAAAAAGAAAAATACGCTAACCTATGTACGATGGATTCTGTGGTTACTGGACATGTGTCGGACCTGGAGGCTGTTGGGCTATGCGCTGCCTGGAGTATAGGAGCTTCATCTATTCTTCTTCTTTCTTACCTCCACACTGGGTGAAGTAGAATGCGTCTGCCTTTGTCATAAAGACTGGGAGCACTACTCAGTGGCAGGCCGACTTAGTTCCAGAAGAAATGACCACCTCTGACATGAGGAACAGACGCCATGTGCAGCCGCTCCTAACATGGAGTACAAACGCTGCTCATCCTGTATCCCTGGATTAGGAGCCCTTACAGGGTACTATCAGCCGGGTCAGCTGAGCCCAGGTTTTTTTAGTGAGCTTGTTACTGCTCCCCCTCCTCTTTTTTTCATCCGGGCCTGGGACCGGCAAAAGCGGAGTTAGCTCCATCTATGATTTCTTCCTGTGGTGAATCTGTATAAGACCGATGATCTTAACAAAGCTGTATGTGTGTTTATATGTATTATAGATTACACTGTAATATAGTTGATTCTTAGATATGACATTGGTTTCTAAATAACATTTGACAGTTGATACAAAACAAAAAACGCCTTACACCCAAACAGTGGATATAGAAGGAAATGAGAAAAATAATTTCAAATATATTGCTTATTTAAAAATATTTCATTAATACAAGTAATTGAGTTTTACTATCAAGCAAAAATAGTAATGAAGTAAAATTTCTGATTTTGAAAAGAAGTAGGCTCTTTCCTTTTCATGCAAGTATTATTTTTTCGTACAATATTGATGCCTAAATACTGGATCCCTTTTGGCCAGTCTCTTGGATGTTCCAACATATATCCACACAACCAGTATGCAAATAAAATTCTCCATGAACAGAATCATCTCAAGTTCTTCACTTGTAGCTGACACCAAGTTCTTCCTCAAAAAGTTCTTCCTTGAAAATTCGAAACTATTTTAGACGCGTAAGATTCTTTTTGAAATTAAACAATTTCTACTGCCCTTACTGCAATGGAAAAATTAATGGGAGGGCCTGGCTCATCAGTGATGAACCCTCCCAGCGGTTTCACCAGTTTAATCTACCATACAGCTGTTATATTGCATTTTTCGATCTTCCTTTTATAGTGATACTGTTGCAGACTCTTGGAATGGGTATTTTAGATTAATTTTTTCATTGCAGTAAGGGCAGTAGAAATCGTTTAATTTCAAAAAGAATCTTACGCGTCTAAAATAGTTTCGAATTTTGATAACAGTTGGCGCGCTAATGCAAAAGAATATACATTTTTTTAAACAAAAATTGGCACCAGGATTTTAGATAAATTAAGAAACAGGGTGTATATAATACTGATGGTTGTATTGGGTGCTTCATGTTTGTATTGGACAAAATAACAGTCTATTGAATGATCACCGAATTGTCATCTCGTGTTTCTATTGTCGGCACCTCAAATTCTCTACATATCACTGGTGCATCTTGTGTATAAGGCGTGTTTTTGATATTAACAATTTACTTCTAGGGGATCGGTGGAAGGATGGCCTAAACCGTTTGGTTTTCGACCTCTACGACCCGGGTTCGATTCCCTCATTTGGACACTTTTTTCTGATAAAAAAAAATGCTCCAATGGCCCCCGATTCTTGCAAAAGTTCAACCCCACCACCGAGTGCAAGTAACCAAACGGGACTCTGGCACATTTGTAAGTGCAAAGTCGAACTGCTTTTCACATGTGTAGACATGTGATGCGCTTACAGTAAAAGCAGTCGCTAACTACCCACCATGATTATCATGGCCTGTACCACGTGTGCTAGGAAAAAAAATTACTTCTAATTATGCCGAAATGTCTGATAAATGGGAAAATGTTTGTTCTTTATCCTTAAGGTTTAAGACACCATGAATATATACATATATTTAATTAAAAAGGCATATTAGTAAATTAAATTTAATTGCCATCTATCGTTAATATTTTACACATATAAATTTACTGGCAATGCTAGATGAGTCACTACTGATGAGCCAAGCCCTCTCATTCAATAACTCATATCATTGCAGTAAGGTCTATAGAGATAATATTTGATGATATTTAAAAGAAACGCATTGCCAGTAAATTTATATGTGTAAAATAAAAAGGGATATATTGAGTCAAAATATAAATAATTTTACCAATATTGTAATACCTTGAAAAAAGTTGGCGTTCAGCCAACTAAAATATTGGTTAAATAAATTATATTTTGATCCAATATATTTTTCCTTTTTAATGAAAGGCGAAGGTAAGGTGAAAAGTGTCTTGTAAGTTTTTTTTATTTAGCCCTGAGTGTGTGTCGGCTTTCGAGTATTTCTGCCCCACTACAGAAGTAAAGATAAGAACCTGGTTCTCATTTTTTACACCTTTGGAAGGTCAGAAATGTTTGAAAGCTCGGTTAAATAATTAAAAAAAAAAAAAAAAAAAACGTTGCGAATAACTCTTCGCCTCACAATTTTGAACTTTTCTTTTTTTTATATAATATACTGATCTCCAGGCGATTTCTCAACTAATGAAATAAATCCATTGTTGTAAAGTTATGTACACTTAACATTTTGGGAATTTCCCAACTTTTATATTCTCTTCGTTGTTATGGACGGACTAATAACATATTCAATCTCCGTGTGTTCCACGGCGTGAAGAGATGGCTTCCTCTTACAATCCTCAGCGACATCCTTAACTACAAGAAGGTCCACAGCGCCATTACCCATGTCATTCTAAAGCCATTACCGAACTAACCCATCTTTTCCAATAAATTGTTCTTCCCAATGACATACGTGACTCAACAACGTATAGTCCCTTACAGCGAGAAATAGCTGAGGTAGCTATGGCATGAACGAAGGGAAATGATGTGAAAGAATAGTACAAATGTGATATTGTACTGGGATAAGGTTCATAAATTAAGAAAATAAAAAAAAAAGGCATCTCTTAATCGTGAAACTGAAAGTTGCTGATTGCTTGCGCCATCTATCTAAATTAATATCAACTATTCTCGTTGATTTTTAATTATTCCAGAATTGGCCAAATAACCATTCTTGATTAATCAATAAAATCTAACCACGTACGCGTTTAAGCCGTTGGCCCTCGTCAGCGTGGTGCAAGCTGTACCTCAACGACCAAAAAAAAAAAAAAAAGGGAAATGAGTTGTAAACATTTAAGCGTTCCATAAATACTGAATTTTATTAATGTTGACGGGAAAAATGCTGAAGGACAAACGCGTATAGCTGAATAGACAACCTATCCAGGTAAATCGCCAAGGATTTCGCCATTCGATCGAGGTTTGCTTCCATCAGTTCGGAAAACATTAAAGTTTTCCTCAATCCAAAACGACTTGAGAGAAAACCTAACTGTGGTTTTGATATCCGTATACCTGCTTAGGTCTAGCTTTAGTCAAAACTTCCAATATTGTAGGAGAACAGACGTTTTAAAAAATACCAGAAGATCTCAGATTTATTCCAATACAGTAGAACTTGGATAATTCGAACGTCTTCAATTCGAAAACGACTTTAAAATTCGAATATTTATTTTAGTTCCTAGAATTTCCATAAAAAATAACGTTAGAAAATCTTGTTTGTATTGTGGGGGTATAACGCCAACAGCGCGAAACGTGTTCGTGGATGGCTTTTCTTGATTTATCAAGAAATTGGGTTGGCCAAATATTAGGGAACAGGCTAAATCAATGTTTAGTTGATTTCTGTTCCACCAGATGACGCTCTGCCTTCTGAAAAGCACATGTGCTACTGGTCAGGATATGCCTACTTTGTTTTAAATATATATATGTGTGTGAAAAATAATAGAAAATAGAAAGGTCAGGTGTTGATATTAAAAATAAAGAAGGCATATCCTGACCAGGAGCACATATACTAGATGGCGCTCTGCTATCTAAAAAAGCACATGTGCTCCTGGTCCGGATATGCCTTCTTTATTATATACATTAGATAAAAAAGGCATATATTGGATTTAATAAAATATTTATTTTGCCAATATTTCGGCTGTCTGAACGCCAACCTTTATCGAGGCATTACATCTTTGTATATAATTATTATTGCACGTAATCTAAATATACAGTAAAATGTGAATTTACAGCAATTAATGTTATTCTTAATAAAGGTATTGATTGAAAATGCGAGGTTTTATTGTTTTAAGCCTTCAAAACGTTTTTAATTCGAATTTTTGGATAATTCGATTTTTTTTTGGTTTCTTGGGCTTCGAATTATCGAAGTTCGACTGTATTTTGTCTGGCACAGATTATTTTCTTAAATTAGAAAATTTCCAACAATGTCATTCTGTTTAACTATGTTTGCCGTTTGTAGGAAAAAGCGGTCTATCCGGTTGTCCACAAGTACTGCCATACTGATCTATGGCAATGATGATATATTTACATATTTTTAAAAATAAGGCAACTCCGCCTTTGCCGGTCCCAAGCCCGGATGAAAAAGGAGGAGGGGGAGCAGTAACAAGCTCACTAAAAAACCAGGGCTCAGCTGGCCCGGCTGATAGTACCCTGTAAGGGCTCCTAATCCAGGGATACAGGATGAGCAGCGTTTGTACTCCATGTTAGGAGCGGCTGCACATGGCGTCTGTTCCTCATGTCAGAGGCGGTCATTTCATATTGGAGCTAAGTCGGCCTGCCACTGAGTAGTGCTCCCAGTTTTATTGACAAAGGCAGACGCATTCTACTTCACTCAGTCATGATGGTTGTCAAATCTCAAGTTTACAAGCTTGGTACCCTAGTGTGATTGAGTGGAGATGAGAAAGAAGAAAAATAAGGCTTATTTTGGATTTAATAAGAGTTTTTATTTATCCAATATTTCGATGGACCCATCGTCCATCTTTTACAAAGTATTTTGTTTTGAAGCACACAGCAGGTCGCGGTGAGCTACGGACGTCTTACAAGCTTATTGGGCGAAACATGATATACACTCTGAACAAAGTAAAATGAACAAAATAAAAACCGTGTGTGTGTAATATATATAAAAAATATCAATAATTTTGAAATTTAAAATTAATTAAAGAAATAAATAATAAATAAAACCACCAACAATTAAAATAACTAACAATATGTATAGATGGCGCGTTATTGCTTTGTGTTAATTTATGCCTAACTGGCCTTGTCTTTATTGTTTGCGGAAGAGCATTGCTCGATGCAAATATTTGAATGTAATTCTACTGTCCTATAAGCTTATGTCCATAGTTTTCTTGAAAACCATTTCTGAGATTCCATCATTCAGTGCTGCGTATATAAGCAGAATCGTCCAATACAGTATTAGAGCTCTGAGAAGTGGTCTGGTGGATTAAATTGGCGAAATCGCTTAGAGGGTTCACCACTGATGAGCCAAGCCCTCCCAATATATTTTTTTCATCGCAGTAAAGGCAGTAGAAGTTTGTATTATGTATAAAAGAAACATTCGCGCTTTTAAATCCTTTTATTTTATATGTATAGATGGCGCGTTATTGCTTTGTGTTAAAATAACTCTGGGAAAATAAATACACAAATAATAATAAATATCTAAAATTCAATTTTACATATTGAAATGGGAAGTGAATCTATGAGGGAGACAGAAGTGAAGCTAAGGAAGTGTAACCCTGGGAACTTTCCCATTGATTCGGTTTCGGAAGTATTGAGGTAGTCAGAACGATTTTTCTGGAAGTTTATTTTCATCCTTTTTAGAAAATTTGAAGATGATCCCACGGACACACATGAGTGGACACATATTTTATTTTCAAATGCTCAAAGTAAGCACACAAATAGTAGAAAGAACCTTGAATAAACTAAATAAAATGTGAAAACGTGTGTACACGTGTCCAAAGACATTTTGACAATTATGAGATGAATTTTGTAACAAATAAATTTACTGGAAATGTTTTTCTTTTCAATAATATCATCAAATATTATCTCTACAGACCTTACTTATTTATTTATTTATGCGTATGAGGTGATACAGCAGCGTATTTACAATTAGAGAGGAGACAAAATGAATTAAATCTAGAAAAAAGAAGTGGGGACATATCGGTCATTAAAGTCTGAGAGGCAAGGCCTTCAGCCAGTTCAGGGCTTCTGGGGTGACAGAATGGAGATTGGAGATTCCTCCATTGAATTTGTACAGCAAGCAGTCATCTAGTATATGGGACGTTGATTGTGGGACGTTGCAGGCACAATTTGGATCTTTGGTGTAGCCCCATAACTGCAATGATATAAGTTATTGAATGAGAGGGCTTGGCTCATCAGTGGTGAACCCTCTCAGCGGTTTCGCCAAATTAATCTCTAGACCGCTATACTATTGTATTGGATTGTTTTGCTATATAACCTGCATTTTCTATGGAATGTAGCTTAGGGGTTCCCTAACCTATGGACATAAGCTTATAGGTCTGTAGAGGTACATACATATTGCCACGTGGAAAATTAGGGAAGACCAACTTCGGGATGAGACAGCAATTTATTTCAGGCAAGAACAAACTATGAGTGATAAACAAAAGATAAGCAAAAGAGGGAAGTGTACAGAGTATAGCAAAGTATAAACATAAAAATAATACTCTGATAATAAAATAATAAATGCTTTGTTACAATATAATTTCAAGGTATTGCATCGAGTAAAGATCTTCTGTAAATATAGTTTCATAGCAAATATAATTAGTAAATTAAATTTATGAATTTAATCGATAGATTGCAATTAAATTTATAGATTTAATTAAGAGATAAGACGGAGGGGCTATAAATCATCCAAGTAATTGTACAGAAGGATCGTGAAATTCGTTTCAAACCGGCAAAACTCTGAATAGATAATACAAAGACCAAAGTGTTCAAAAGTTTGGAATGCGCCAAAGAAGATGAGAAATGCACGATGTCTTAATATTCGAGTCAATGGATCGTTTCCAATGTCACATAAATATTTATAAGCATCAATCAGTTTCCTAATTGGTTGACAAGGCTTCTCAGAGCCGATTACCTTGTTAACTTGTCCGTGGAACCAAACTTGCTGACTTGAGTGGTTTGGAACACAGTCAGAATGACCACAGATAGTTGATCAATTTACTCCTAACCTTACCTATTGACCCATAGAACGACATTCAGAGCTGAAAGGATCATTCCGATATAGACGCTACTTCCTGCTAATTTACGCTAGAATACCTTTCCAATGGATCCACACCAACTGTCTACAGCTCTTTAAAGTTTGACAAAGGTAGCAGTCAATGCCTTCTTTTGTATTATATCAATATTATTTTGCTTTTACAAGGTTGTCCCAAAAGTTCATAAACACCTGTAAAAATTAAAATACCAATATTATTCGCCATTATGTATTATGTCTTTGTATTATGTATAAATTGTATTATGTGTATTATCATGTATTCGCCGTAATAATATTATTCGCCAAATAAAGAGAAAAACAATGTTTTAAGAAAAATACGAACTTTTGGGACAATCTTATACTATAGTAACTTACCAATGGATTCATACCAACTGTTTACAGCTATTTAAAGTTTGACAAAGGTAGCACCTAATGCTCCCTTTTGTATTTCATCGCTAATAATTGCTTTTTTTAATTAAGAAATTAAAAAAGGATTCCGAAGATGAGTTTCTTTTTGTTTTAAAACCATCTCAAGTTTTCAGGCATCTCTGTCTTTCTACTGTAGAACATATATAATGATGAAACGTCGCCGGAGATACAAAAATTTTACCTACACCCAAAATGAGAACCTATTCAACTTGAAATGTAAATTTTATCGTCGAATAATGCCTAACAAAAACCAAATACACCTATCCCCCGATTTACACGGTAGATACGTTCCTGAGAAAAACGTGTAAATCGAAAAAAAAAGTCTTATTTTAAATCTTTCAAAGCAGCCATGACTTGCCAAAATATTTGGCTTCTTTTCAGTTGAAGAAGAAGATGTGGCAATTGCTCTACAATTTTTTCGTATAGTATTTCGTTAGTATAGTGCGATAAAAAAAACTTATTTAGAAAACCGTGTAAAAGCGAAAACGTGTAAAACAAGTACCGTGTAAATTGGGGGATAGGTGTATACTAATAAAAAGTTAGAAATTGTCATAAAAGGTCATATGGATCCACACCAACTGTCTTAAGTTTGACAAAGGTAGCAGATAGTGCCTTCTTTTGTATTTCATCGCTGATATTTTGCTTTTATATGAATGCTAAGATGCAAAAATTTTTCCTGCACTCAAAATGAGAACCTATTCAACTTTAAATGTAAATTTTATCGTCGAATAATGTTTAACAAAAACCATATATGCTAATAAAAAAGCTATAAAATAAAGTCAAATTAAGATCAAGTTTTTCAAGGCTCTTATCTTGTTCTTGGTTAAGTTATTGGTACATCTAGCACGACATGTTAACAAAGTGTCGATATTCTCTTTGTACGGATACAGGGTAAAAAACTTCGTGTAATTAAAGAAGAAACATTATAAATTTATAATCGATAATTAAGAAAGTAATTAATACAAATGAAAAGACCAAGACGCTAATATTTCTTTTCACAAATGAATCAAACTTCTACTGTCCTTACTGTGCTGAAAAATTATATATATTTTTTACAACAAAAATACTTTTATTAGGGCCCATTGCCCTGTATGGATTCGCCACACAACAACAAAACAATACAGCAATTCTTCTCTCTTTCCCCTTGTGCACGTGAGCCTTTGTTTGAAAAGGGATTTATTTACACATCTGTTCTAAAACTTTCCTCACTATCTCTTTTGTGTATGAATCTATTTACAATTGATCTGTAGAAATTATAGGGTTCTATTGCTATATTTTAAAATTATATTTAAATGTAATTCTACTGTCCTAAAAGCTTATGTCCATAGTTTGCTTAAATATCATTTCTAAGATTCCATCCTTCAATGTTGCATATAAAAGCTGAATGATCCAATGCAGTAATAGAGCTCTAAAGAAGCGGTCTGGTAGATCAAAAATTGGCGAAACCGCTGGGAGGGTTCACCACTGATGAGTCAAGCCCTCCCAATATATATATTTTTATCGCAGTAAGGACAGTAGAATCTTCTTATTCGACATGTCGGACGCGATATCCCAGCTTGAGATACTTGCGCCTAAATACATTTTAGCAACCTATATACAATTCATTATACAAGGTATGTCCCATAAGTTCCCGGACTGGGTCCATAAAAAAATAAATAAATGAAAAATGTAAATAAATTTGACAGTTTATTATAGAAAAAATATCTGGCAACACGGTGGTACCAATATCGAGGCGGTACGTGCGCGCGCGCAAAAGTTATTCTAATTTATTTAAAGGTTACACCTTGCGCTGCGGCGATTTTACGATGGAACAAAAATTGAAGCAGAGGATTTGCATAGAATTTTGTGTGAAACTTCAAATATCAGCAACCGACACTTTTGAAATGCTTAATAAAGCATTCCCCAATAACGCCCCAAAGAGAACAACTGTTTTTGAATGGCATTCTAGATTTAAAGCTGGCAGAATTTCCATTGAAAATGATCCTCGTCAAGGACGCCCAACATTTCAAAGGACTGATGAAAATGTGCAAAAATCACCGATTTGATAAAAGAAAATCCTCGAACCACTTTGCTGGAGCTAGAGCAAGACACAGTCATCTCTAAAACAACGATTGGAAGGATCGTAACCGAAGATTTGAGGCTCAAAAAGACTCCTGCAAAATTCATCCCAAGATTCCTCACTAATGAGCAAAAACTGTGTCGGCTTGCAACCTGTGAGGACATGCTGGAAATGACAAGAACGGATCCGGAATGGAAAGACAAGATAATCACAGGCGACGAGACATGGGTCTATGGCTATGACCCTGAAACCAAGCGTCAATCTGCCGAGTGGAGAGGTCAGGGTGAGCCTAGACCCAAAAAATCCAGGATATTGAAATCCAGAAACAAGGTGTTGCTGGTCGCTTTTTTGGATAACAAGGGCATTGTTCATCACGAGTATCTTCCTGCAGGCCAAACAGTTATTAAGGAAATGTATTTGAGCATTCTTCGCCGTCTAAGGGAAGCGATTCGAAAAAAAAGGCCAGAAAAATGGACTAATGGTGACTGGATCCTACACCATGACAATGCCCGCCCTCACACAGCGCACTTGGTGACGAGTTTTTTGGCGAAAAACGGGACAGAAATCCTACCTCAACCACCCTATTCCCCAGACATCGCACGAAATGACCTTTTCCTGTTCCCCAAACTCAAAGCAGTTCTAAAAGGAAGACATTTTGACACCAGGGAAGACATAATAGAAAAATCGCTGCTGGCATTGAAGAGCATTCCAAAAGAGGCCTATAAAAACTGTTTCGACAATTGGGAGAAACGATGGCGCTGGTGCGTTGAAGCAAGGGGGGATTACTTTGAAAAGTTTTAATAAAAAAATTAAAAAAAAATCTTACCTTTTTTTTTATGGACCCAGTCCGGTAACTTATGGGACATACCTTGTATACAATTGAATAACCTGACTGAAAACACAATTAAAACTGAAACGATGGTTTTCTCAAACAGAAAAGAAAATGTAAAATAAATTTACAAAAATTATTGAATTTTACATAAGTATATTTGTTATATACAAATTCGCAAATTTCTTCGATGGGATAAAAATGATTACATCTGTAGCTGTAAAAGATTAGACATTCTATCAATAAATGTATTGAGTTTTGGTTTTCTTTTCCACAGAAGCAGCTAGGATCATCCGTTGACCCGATTTTCGCCAGAAATTCTCCAAAATTACCATGATTTGTGATGAACTGTGGGTTATAAAAATTTGGACGAAAATAAGAAGGAATTCCATAAGGGAATGTAAAGAGACAAGGGTCGCCTCTCCCGTCAAAATAGACGTCTAAAACCAGACGCCATCTATTGACCGTCGCCGCAACTAGCGGCCTCGGGTCGGTGACAAAGCCACAACACCAACTTTGGCAAACTGAAAAGCGTCCACCTAGAGACCATAGTTTCGGGCTAATGGCCCTCGTCAGTCTAGGGCGGACTTTATTCCATGGGATCCACACGGGATCTAATGGAATCTTGACAATCTGCCAAAGAGGTATTTAGCTGGCAAAGTGGCTGGGCCATATCTATGGCTAAAATATAGATGGAAATTTTGCCGGGAGAAAATTTATCTAAAGAGACAAGAGTCGCCTGTCCCGTCAAAATAGACGTCTAAAACCAGACGCCATCTATTGACCGTCGCCGGTTGCGGATTTAGACGTCTATTTTGACGGGAAAGGCGACCCTTGTCTTTTTAGATCAATTTCCTCCCGGCAAAATTTCCATCTATATGGGAATGTATTAGATAGAAGGCGCGTTATTACTGTGTATTAAGAAAGTAATTGTAAAGTTCTTCAAAAGAATGTAGAAATATAATTTGAATATCCCAATTTAAAAAAAACTTCAATAAACTGCTTATCAATTCTCCTACGCATCTAGAGAGAATAAAATGTAGAAAAACTATATTTAGAAAACCTTTGATACAATATTGAAGGAATTTCCTTAAGCGTAACGACAAGTATAAATTATTCAGTAGGCATTCTTATGTTGAAAGTCGGTTTATTTTGTAGCTGTTTATAATCCTTTGTGTGGATGTAGAAAGACAATATCCCGAAAGTTGGTGTAAATTGTACAAAGAAATGCACGGAAGGAAGATTTTGGCTTTTAAATCTATTTTATTTTTATTCATTATTTTATTTCAACACACAAAACGCGATATCCCGTCTAAAGATAATTGCGTTGATTTACATTTTTTAAACGAAAACATTTATAAACAACATATTATACAATAAAATAAATTTAAAAAAAAGAAACAATAAGATATATTAGGAACCTGATACTTCCAGGTTAGAAAGATAATCATAAATATATTTACAAAAATAGTTAAATCTGTGATAATTATCTCTAGTATTTACAAATTGATATAGATCTACAACATTGTTCATTGTCTGTTGTCTAGCGGTAAAGAAGAGTGGACATTCCAGCAGTAGGTGTCTCGAGTCCTGTATTTCCTTGCCAAGTGACAGCTAGAGTCCTCAACAGCTCCAATTGTTGATAAAAAATCCTCTAAAATTTCCGTGGTTCGTTGTAAACTGGGCTTTATAAAAGTTAGAATGTAAGAATGATGGGATTCCAAACGTGAAAATTAAATTAAAAAATTCACCTCGGCAAACATCAATAATAATCAATTTACAATATGAGAAATCGTTTTAAACGCCTTTTCTGATAGCGAAAGTATTTTCAGAGATGTTGTTACGTGAGTGAATCTTCATACGGGCAACAAATCAATTCCAATAAACGAGGTGTGTTCAAAAGGTATCGCGACTTTTGTGTTTTTTCAAAAATTATTTATTTATTCATGAATACCTATTTTGTCCCCTTCAAAGTAATCACCATGAGATATTATACACTTGTGCCAACGGTTTTTCCAATCTTCGAAGCACTTCAAAAAATCATTTTTTAAAATCTTTTTCAGCTCCTCCTTCGATGCCGTCTTTATCTCGTCAAGCGTAGCGTAACGTCGTCCTTTCATGGGCCTCTTCAGTTTAGGGAACAAGAAAAAGTCACAGGGGGCCAGATCTGGGGAATACGGTGGCTGCGGCATCATTAGTGTGTTGTTTTTGGCCAAAAAGTCGCGCACAAGCAACGATGTGTGAGCAGGGGCGTTATCGTGGTGCAAAAGCCAATTTTTGTTCTTCCCCAAATCCGGGCGTTTCTGGCGGATTGCTTCGCGCAAATTGCGCATAACTTGCAGGTAATATTCCTTATTGACTGTTCTACCCTGTGGCAAGAACTCATGATGCACCACGCCCCTGCAATCGAAGAAAACTGTCAGCAAAACCTTCACATTCGACCGAACTTGGCGCGCTTTTTTCGGTCTTGGTTCGTGCGGCAGCTTCCATTGAGATGATTGAGCTTTGGTTTCCACGTCATAACCATAAACCCACGCTTCGTCACCAGTTATGACCCTCTGGAGCAAATTTGGGTCGTCGCGGACAGAGTCCAACATCTCATTAGCAATGTTCATGCGATGCTGTTTTTGGTCGCAATTGAGCAATTTTGGTACGAATTTCGCGGCGACCCGTCTCATGCCCAAATCATTGATAAAAATCGAATGGCACGAGCCAATCGATATGTTTAGGTCCTCAGCAACTTCTCTAACGGTGATTCGACGATTGGCCAATATCATTTTCTCCACTTCATTAATTTTTTCGTCTGTTGTTGAAGTGCTCGGGCGTCCGGCACGCTCTTCGTCGTTCACATCTTCTCGGCCTTCTGAGAACATTTTGTACCACCGATAAACGTTGTTTCGGTCCAAGGTAGCTTCTCCGTATGCCACAGTCAACATTCGGAATGCATCCGCGCACTTAATTTCGTTTTTCACACAAAATTTGATACAGGTGTTTTGATCCATTTTTTTTAATAGGTAAAAATCGAAGACGATCCAAAACACCTGCAAGCAAAGCAGCTGTCAACAATTAAGTGAACATTCAAAATGGCCGAGCTTGTCGGCATAAGTGAGAGACATGAGTACCAATATAAAGCCACAAAAAGATCGAAATTCGAATATACGTAACCCGCGAAAATTCAAAATTCTCGATACTTTTTGAACACACCACGTACATGAAGGATAGAAAGATATTACATATTTGCATATTCTTGCTAACATGAATCCGCTGGCTTTACGCACTATGGCGACAATGTAGTCAGGGTGTCTACTATTCTATTCAATTAAGAGGAATTTAAAGAAACAAAACAGTAATAGGATTTCTTGGGTAGGGATATCAGTTAATTACATAATATAAGCGCACCATCTGTATATAGATTGATATGTAAATATGTATATATCTCTTTAAACTACTTTTTCTTTTTTGTTTTTCATTCAAATGTATATATTTCACACGCAAATATCCGAATTGTGGATATAGCGTGTACTTTGCAATTGTTAAATAAAAATCTGTATACAGATATATGAAATTTTTTAATACAATATAATGCGGCTCATGATTGTAGAACAAAATTTGACAATTATACCGCAAAAGTTTCTTTTGAACGAAAAATCGAAATTTATTTTAAGGAGAAATAATGAATATTTATAACTTTAGGGATGAATTGGGAATAGGGTGAATTGTGGAGAGTAATGAAAAATGGAATAAACGGATATGAAATTTTATTTTAAAAAGTTTACGCTTTTAAATAGTTTACAAATTTAAACAAGACATGTGAAAGCATCGATACTATTTTAGAAAATACATAATTGAATTACTGTAATTGGCATTAAATATAGCTTTTACATAATCAGCAATCTGCTGTTCACAACATTTTACCTCAAAGCCTATAATTTAGAAAACCTAGAGTAAGGTATGTAATAAATGACCATTCTTTCTTTCTTTTGTTGCGCGAACCGAAAAAAAATTGTAAAATGGATGCTCCCTTCCTTCCTATATAACAAGCTATCCGAGAGAGCTCTTCGGGTTGTGTCCGCGAGCCTTTCTTGCCGCTCGCACTTTTGTTTTAGAGAAGGGCTTGGAATAAATAATAACGTAATCACGGGCAATGGCCATGTACTGACAGACATTACACGTGTGTATTCCGAAACAGACCCTACCTGCATCCACTGTTCAGAAGAGTCATAGACAGTCGATCATCTTCTCTTCAGCTGTCCAGTATTCCTAAGACATAGGATACAAACAGCTATCCTACTCGGACTGACCCACCTCAATCCTAGATCTATGGCCAGACTCCCAGACTCAACCTCAGCATGCAACTTTCTGGTCAACTGGTTCAACTCAGCAATCAAAACAGGACGCGAGTAGAAGCGCTCAACACTAGTCCATCTAGTGAGCTGGAATTCCCTAGTGGTTGGCGTTCTGCGCTCCCTGGGTTATAAATATTCCTCCTAATAACGTACTAAGCTTTATTCACAACGAACCCACATTGATTTCAAAGAAACCTTTTACGCAAACATCGACGGCTGAGAAGCATCGTAACAAGTATTAATTCTTGATTCAAACTCTTTTGAGATTTACCTTGAGGATATTTTGAGTCAGCATTCATTTTATGAAGAAACCTATAACAAAGAAGCATATCTATTTTGTGTTTAAAAATATATCTTGATTATTTAAACTAGATTAATCAAATATAAATTTCCGAGAATAATATCTTTATTGCACTATTTAACAAGCTTACAAGATTTCGGGTTTTGAACGATCCTTCTATATACGTATAAAATATTTTGATTTGTAGTTAACTTTAAGATAACTTTTTTCCCATATCAAATTGTATAAATTAAAATTTAAAGTAATATCTGAATAATCCAAACCTAAATAGGTAAATATAGTAATGTATATAAATAACTACAATACAACATACACCCATACCTCGCTTTGCTTCGGGGTTTGTTCAAAAAAAAAAAAAAAACACACGACGCAAATTGAAACGACGCAAAGTGAAAATATGTGAAGGCGCAATCAAAAACAAAGGTGTTGCCATATTTTAGGAAAAAAAAATTAAATACTCGAATCCAAAACAAGGCAACTTCGAAAATCTAACGACGCACAGTGAAAATCAGTAAAAATTAAGCAGCGACGCAACTTCGAAAAAAAAACGCAAAACGAAAAGACGCAAAGCGAGGTATTGGTGTAGTTTCCTTTTCTAGAAATTTTTATCTGTAGAGGGGTCGTTTATAACCCGAAAACTTGTAAACTCGTTAAAAGTTTAATAAAGAAAGTTATCCTCGGAGATTTATATTTAATTAATCTAATTGATACAGAGAATTATCAATTTAATAGATTATTTAAACTCCTCTGATTTAGCATTAACCATTGCAATTGGCATGATTGCAGTGACGATCAATAAACGACGCCTAATTTGACGGAAGTCAGAAACAAGGAATATTTCCTTTAAATTACTTTCCTCCAAACAAAAAATTGAAAAACATTTATTTAAAAATTATTTCACAATATTTATTTTGAGAATTATATATTTCAAAACAAATCATATCAATAAAATTTATTTAATTTTTTATTTCCATCTGCTGACGCGTATAATTACAGAATTGACGGTGTGGAAACTGATTTTTGAATATTTTCCTGGATTTATCACACTCCACTTTATATATGTGTGCTCCATAACTTCCTGTTGCAAGTTAAACTTATCTCGCCTACTCTCTCCACACGTTTCTGTTGAAATTTAAACTTTTCTTACTGCTCCATGCCTTCTTGTTGCAAGTTAAACTTATCTCACTTGCTCTCTCCAAACGTTTCTGTTGCAAGTTAAACTTTTCTTACTGCTCCATGCCTTCTTGTTGCAAGTTGAACTTATCTCACTTGCTCCCTCCACACCTTCCTGTTGCAAGTTAAACTTTTCTTACTGCTCCATGCCTTCTTGTTGCAAGTTAAACGTATCTCGCTTGCTCTCTCCAAACGTTTCTGTTGCAAGTTAAACTTTTCTAACTTCTCCATACCTTCTTGTTGCAAGTTAAACTTATCTCGCCTACTCTCTCCACACGTTTCTGTTGCAAGTTAAACTTTTCTTACTGCTCCATACCTTCTTGTTGCAAGTTAAACTTATCTCGCCTAATATCTCCACACGTTTCTGTTGCAAGTTAAACTTTTCTTACTGTTCCATACCTTCTTCTTGCAAGTTAAACTTATCTCGCCTACTCTCTCCACACATTTCTGTTGCAAGTTAAACTTTTCTTACTGTTCCATACCTTCTTGTTGCAAGTTAAACTTATCTCGCCTAATCTCTCCACACGTTTCTGTTGCAAGTTAAACTTTTCTTACTGTTCCATACCTTCTTGTTGCAAGTTAAACTTATCTCGCCTAATCTCTCCACACGTTTCTGTTGCAATTTGACTTTTCTAACTGCTCCAAACCTTCTTGTTGCAAGTTAAACTTATCTCGCTTGCTCTCTCCACACGTTTCTGTTTCAAATTAAACTTTTCTAACTGCTTCAAACCTTCTTGTTGCAAGTTAAACTTATCTCGCCTACTCTCTCCACACGTTTCTGTTTCAAATTAAACTTTTCTAACTGCTTCAAACCTTCTTGTTGCAAGTTTAACTTATCTCACCTGCTCCACACGCTATTGTTGCAAGCTTTTCTAACATTTTTTTCCTTCTTTATTAATAAAAACCATAAGACGCGAATGTTTCTTTTCACAAATAAATCAAATATTTACTGTCCTTATTGCGGCAAAACCGCTGGGAGAGTTCACCACTGATGATCCAAGCCCTATCAATATTTTTTCATCGCAGTAAGGACAGTAAAAATTTGATTTATTTATGAAAAGAAACATTAGCATCTTGATATCTTCATTTATTATTTATGCTTAAATGGAACGATAATAAAAACGACATCCCTAGAATAATAATATGTTAAAGTTACGGTAGTTCTTTCATGCCAAGATTT
This sequence comes from Cordylochernes scorpioides, assembly GCA_030710605.1. Classification (NCBI taxonomy): domain Eukaryota; kingdom Metazoa; phylum Arthropoda; class Arachnida; order Pseudoscorpiones; family Chernetidae; genus Cordylochernes; species Cordylochernes scorpioides. The sequence goes on from CP092881.1 coordinate 69,703,670, forward strand.
CCAGTTTCTATGATTCGTGCTGAGGCCCATAAAGTAAGGGAGAAACAAAGAACCTAATTACTTGCATTGATTTTGTTTTGCAATATTCATTATCGAAGTAGTCAGACATAATGGGAATTTTTATTCGTCTCTATAGATATAATGGGAGTTTGTTGGGAGAATCGTGATTATTACTCTCTATTAAAACATAAATCTTTCTTTATTGAAGGCACAAAAAACTATGAATTTAAATAAATCTAAAAACTCTAACGCCTAAACGTCTCCACATATACTCTCTCCCACACACACTCAAAGAAATACATATATATATATATATATATATACACTCAACACCACAGAGAGAGAGAGAGAGAGAGAGAGAGAATAAATTAAATCACAGATTAATTCAATCACAGAATGAAAATTAATATTTTAAATAAATAACATCAACAGAGTTATCACGTTTTGGTTTCAAATAGAAAAACTGTGAAAGGATAATTGAACTTTCTATTTTTAACCTAACTCCGCCTTTGCCGGTCCTAAGCTCGGATGAAAAAGGAGGAGGGGGAACAGTAACAAGCTCACTAAAAAACCTGGGCTCAGCTGTCCCGGCTGATAGTACCCTGTAAGGGCTCCTAATCCAGGGATACAGGATGAGCAGCGTTTGTATTCCATGTTAAGAGCAGCTGCACATGGTGTCTGTTCCTCATGTCAGAGGTGGCCATTTCTTTTGGAGCTAAGTCGGCCTGCCACTGAGTAGTGCTCCCAGTCTTAATGATAAAGGCAGACGCATTCTACTTCACCCAGTCATGATGGTTGTCAAACAGACACCATCAAAGGTCACAACTTGATACCCTAATATGATTGAGTGGAGATAAGAAAGAAGAAGAAGATTTTAACGTGAGTAGGAGCTACTGGGTGACATAACTTGATAACAAAGTCTTTCATTAAATCTCATTGCAGGTGAACATTGACATCGCTCATTAGAGTAAGCATTCAAAGAGAAATCCTTGAATCTTTATTTTTTGTTCGTGTTACACAACATGTAATAACACGCATAATGTCTTCAGAATGTACGACACGATCCATCAATTCAATTTACTTTTTTATAATTGATATGTCGGATGAAGGTTTCTTTCTTTTTTGTTTGCGAGAAGTCAGTTTATTCCACACGCAACTACGAAGGCAATCAGTACAACAAGAATCTTCTATTCATGATAAAATTGTGGAAAACTTTTTATCAACCTCTGTTTATCTATGGAGACAATAGGTGACACACCTAGCAGAAACATCTGTGTATCCATGAAGACAGAAGTTAATATACTCAGCGCAACAACAACTCAGGTTCAACCAGTCTGAGCCATGAACATGACCGAGATAGGAGAGTCCTTTTATAATAACAAAATATTTTCTCACAATGAGTTTCTTTTTATTACAAAACGCTAGCTTTCAAGTGATAATCGCTCTTCAACGGGCTTAATAAAACATCGACTATATCCTACAAGAAATATTTACAAAAACATACAGCGTGGATATTTACAACTGAAAATTTAAAATTTATATGTATTTTAACAATTTTATGAAAAAATTAAGTTTTAAAATTTAATTAAAATTATATGATGCACTAGCGCGCCATCTGTTATCAAAATTCGAAATTATTTTAAAGGCGTAAGATTCTTTTTGATATTAAACAATTTCTACTGCCCTTACTGCAATGGAAAAATTAATGGGAAGGTCTGGCTCATCAGTGGTGAACCCTCCCAGCGGTTTCGCCAGTTTATCTACCATACCGCTGTTATATTGCATTTTTGGAACTTCCTTTTATATATATATATATATATATATATATATATAATCTTACGCCTTTAAAATAATTTCGAATTTTGTTAATTAAAATTATATTACATATTTTAATTTTAAATTTTTAGTTGTAAATATCCACGCTGTGTTTTTGTAAATATTTCTTGTAGGATATAGTCAATATTGTTTTATTAAGCCCGTTGAAAAGCGATTATCACTTGAAAGCTAGCGTTTTGAAATATAAAGAAACTCATTGTGAGAAAATATTTTGTAATTTTAAAATGGCTCTCCTATCTCGGTCATGTTCAATGGCTCAGACTGGTTGAACCTGAGTTGCCGTTGTGCTGAGTATATTACCTTCTGTCTTCATGGATAAACAGATGTTTCTGATATGAATGTCACCTACTGTCTCCATAGATAAACAGAGGTTGATGTTGCATGTATTACCTACCTCATCCAAACTTTCTATACTGCATTTAATTTTTCTAATCCATCCCCAAATATCAAACATTTTGAGATACATATTTATTACCCAGAATAGATATTTATATCAAAATAGGATATTTGAAGGGATTATAAAAAATAAGAAGGAAATCGATACAGTTGGCCAGATGGAAATCTCGTCACCTGCGTCCTCTAGTCTATAAAGAGAAAGCCAAAAGCTTCCCCATGTGCACTAGGTGCAAAACCGAAGAGGCCACTCCCCAACATATACTGAATTGTATTGGAAAGGACAAAGGATCCCTGTACAGAGAACCAAGAAGAGTTCTTGAACTTCTTTATGAGCACAACCTCCAAGATCTTGTCTAATTTAGACTAATAAAAGGATAAGAAAAAAAAAAGCAATATTGGAAATTTGGATGATGTACCGCGACCTGGGGACCAGAACAGATTCAGTGATGTTAAAACCATCTCAGCCATCGTGGAAGAATTGATATAGAACGATCGGAACATTGGCTTCAAAGAGTTATTCCCCCATAATTGCACGATAAGATCAAATACATCATTACAGAATATTTAATTGAGTCATAAATTATTTACAACCTTTAATTGATACTTCCAACGTTTCGACGATCCTTTGTTATCTTTTTTAAGGAATTATTTGTCTACTACTGTTTACTTTTATACAAATTCTGAATGATTTATTTATTTCAACACACAAAACGCGATATCCCGGCTAGGGATTATTGCGTCGATTTACATTTTTTTAAAACAGAAACAGATATAAACATATTATACAAGAAAAAGTAATTAAAAATAAAAAAGTGAAACAATAATATATATTAGGAACCTGAACCTTTCAGGTTTGAAAGATAATCATAAATATATTTACAAAAATAGTTTCTGAATGATTTGATAGTTTAAAAGTGTACAGAGTCTTAATACCTCAAACAACGAGATATAGACAATGAAATTAAGTTAACTAAATTATGAAAATATCTATCAAAATGGTATAAAATAAGTAGTTTTTGAATGTGATTTTAAATTTACCACCACACACATTTCCTTTTTTTGAATTTCGCTTTATTTTCTCTATTAGGTATTTATACTCTTTTGTACACATAACAAAACACACACATCTCTTATTGATAAAATTTCTATTGTTTTCTCACAGGCTCTCGCCCTTCCAGAGAAAGTCTTTCAATTTTGTTTTGTATTACTCTATGTAGTATCTGTTCTTCTTCCCTGTCTTTGTGATTTTGATCCAATATAGCCCTATGTTTGTAGAGTTCCTCATTCGCTTCACCCATTGTTTATGTTCTTTTATTCTATCTTCTAATGTACTTTTTGTTTCCCCTATGTATATTTTGATACAATTTTGACATTCGATTTCATAAACAATATCTTCTTTTCACATAAAATGAAAGAATTTAAAAGCACGAATGTTTCTTTTATACATAATACAAACTTCTACTGCCCTTACTGCGATGAAAAAATATATTGAGAGGGCTTGGCTCATCAGTGGTGAACCCTCCCAGAGGTTTCGCCAATTTAATCCACCAGACCGCTTCTCAGAGCGCTAATACTGTATTGGACGATTCTGCTTATACACGCAGCACTGAAGGATGGAATCTCAGAAATGGTTTTCAAGAAAACTATGGACATAAGCTTATATTTAGCTTATAAGCTTCTTTTATCAGAAACAATAAAGCTTTATTAAGACTACCGGTCTTATACAGATTCACTACAGGAAGAAAGGAATCATAGATGGAGCTCCTGATATTATATTTTATCATATCTTTTGATCAGGGTCCTTTCATTTTTTGGTTTCTAGTTTCCATGTCTCTAGGTGTGTTCAGAATGTTGTGGACTTGAACCCCTTTGTATTTAAAATTCTTCTGATTCTTGCATATAATGGTTCAGTATATGATATGATCACGCTCTTTTTGTCTGACCTACTTCTATTTCTAGGACTATTTCTTTGTTCTTTTCTCTTTCTTTTATAAATCTTTCTATTTTAATGGGTGAGAATTAATTTTACTATTATTTCTCTTTTATTTTTTCTTATTTTCTCTTCATAATCATGTTTCTCTGTACATATAGCTATAGATCTGTCTATTAATGTGTTTATAATGGCCTTCTTATGTTGCAATGGGGCATGACTATTGTAATTTGATTTGATAAACACACCTTTTTCTGTAAGCTTCTTAATAGTCTCTCTTTATCTCATAAACAGTTTGTATCCAATTATTCAATCTTTGCTAGGACCAAACCTTTATTTATTTGAACTTTATTTATATTATGATGCATTAGCCCGCCATCTGTTATGAAAATACAAAACTATTATAGACGCGTATGATTCTTTTAAAAATTAAACAAATTCTACTGCCCTTACTACCCTCCCATTAATTTTTCATTGCAGTAAGTGCAGTAGAATTGTTTAATTTTTAAAAGAATCATACATGTCTATAATAGTTTTGTATTTTCAAAACTTTATTTATATTGGTTTATATTCATTTTTTTATATATATTGGGCTTTCCATTTTGAAATGAACTTTTGATATAGCCTGGTATTTATCGTTTACAAAATGTCGATGCGCTGCATGCTTACGCTTTTCAATATCAGGTCATTCACAACTTGGCTACACGTAAGTTTTTAATAAAAATAGTTTTCTTTCAAAAAGGCGACAGATGGTCGCCGAATAGTCGAAAACGAAGTATATAAAATGAAAGGATTTAAAAGCACGAATGTTTCTTTTATATACAATACAAACTTCTACTGTCCTTATATTGGGAAGGCTCATCTCAAAATAAAGTATGAAAACGGTTAAAGTAACTCAGATGGAATATTTATGCTCTATTGTAGCATAAGCCGACTTCATGGAACAGGAAGCTCGTGCCAGCGCCAGGTTGTTCCACGCGAGCATGCGCGAGTGCTTCTTTTCTTTGCTCTCATATAAAACTATCTTTGTTTGTAGAGATTACATTCAGGCAGACCTTGCAACGGTATCGAAAGAAGACCCAACTTGCCCCCACTGCCAAGATGAAGACCAAACCGTAGACCACCTCCTCTTCACTTGCCCAACCTTCCAATACCAAAGATTCCAGACAGCCACTCTCCTAGGTATCACCAACATATGTCCAGCATCCCTAGAAAATCTCCCAAGAAAGAAATCTGCCTGGCGACATCTCATTAATTGGACTTCCACTGGCATTGTATATAAATCCAAGAAGACTTAGGTCAGAAGGACATCCCGGGTAGTTGGCGACTTCTGTACTCTCCAGGAAACTGGGTTACTTAAATAAATAATAATAATTTGTAGAGATTGAGTGAGTTAAACTTCTCTCGCTTATTAAATTGTTCTTAATTGCCATACGACTTGCTAATTATTTCATCACTACAATATTTTAAATATTCGACTTACAATCTGTTGGGAGCTAAGACTTTCCTATTCTACCATCGAGCAGAGTAATCACCAACACCACTAAGAAATTAATACTTTTTAATTTCCTTTCTTAACTAACTAATTTACATCATTTCAAAACCAAATATATACATGTAAAGTAGTCCGGTCATCTGGTCAAAAATATAAATATATAAATCTATGAAAAACAACTTATAAAAATGAGAACACAATCCTTCGACAATTAATAGAAAAATAAAATCACCAAAGATGAGTATCTTATATTTAATGTTTACGTTTCAAGCTTTCAGGTATCAACGTCCCTTCTACAGGAATAAGAACTAATGAATGAATCTAGATGGATCAAATGGTTATATACATACATATTATTATTTTAGCTGGGAGGGTTCACCACTGATGAGCCGGGCCCTCCCTTTAATTTTTTCCATTGCAGTAAGGGCAGTAGAAATTGTTTTATTATCAAAAGAATCATACGCGTCTATAATGTGAACCCTTCCCATCCCTGGACACTTTTATTTTTCCGTTCATCATTACTCTTCACAATTCACCCTTTCATACTTCATCCCTAAGGTTAGAAACAATCGTTATTTCTCCTTAAAAATAAATTTCGAATTTTCGTTTAAAAGAAACACAAGCTGGATAATTTTTAAATGTCGTTTTACATACATATATAATATTTACATACCTGTTTTCAAAATTAATTATTCAACAAACTACTCAGCAAAATTTGTCTTTATTGCCCCTATGTTCTTCATGTAAATGATGTTTGCTTTTTTTGGATGAAAATATATTGACATGTTATTATCATGTTTGTCTTGGCTAATTTTTGAACTTGTGTGTGTGACACTATTTTCATTTATAAGGCTTCAATAAATAGAACATCGATATTTTGTGTGTGGGGTAACACCGGATATTTTAGATTGAAACTTATTTATTACAATATAAGATTACTAGCCGAGTGACCCGGGCAACGCCCCGGGTTTACCCGAAGGACCCGCAGGTGAGAAACTATAGAAGAAAAATTTTAACAAATCCGAAAATGAAATTGCAAACAACAGAACTACACTTCTTTAAGGACATGAGAGCACATGCACTGTATCGCCATACGTGTACCATTTTCAAAGACCCTGCTTAGGATTAAAACTTCTCAGAAGCATAACAATAGTACCAACCTAGAGGTTAACTGGTGTGGATGCATTCCTCTCGGAGTAAGACTATTGAGAAATTCAGTAGGGAGTTATTTTGCTTCTCCGCATTCTAACACTCCAACTGTTAACACTGTGGAAACACTGACTCATGTTTGGTAAGCAATTTCAGGGAAGAAACTATAGACATTGGATTAAATAAATTATTAATCAAATTGCATTAAATAAAAATTATTAGATTTAAATAAATATTATTAGAGTGAAAAAAAAAAGAAAAAATTAACAAATTAGAAAATAAAATTTCGAAAAATACAACTATATTGCAGATAAGATAAGAGGACCTTATTAAAAAATAAATAAACAAACTGTAATTCGACACTATCGATAATTCGACACTTTCGATAATTCGACACTTTCGATAATTCGACCATTTTAAAAATCAAATTTACAAGGTTGATTGTTGTTTAAATACAACTTTGATTTTGCATGCATAAACACAGGCTCTTGTAGCAAGAACCCAAATATTATTTATAGTCATAGCAAAAGCCAACTTTAGTGAAAACTGATGCCTCTTCAGAATGAATGGAAGACTGAAATCTGAAGGAGCAGAAGATATGGGTCATCTTTACATGTATGCTATCCAATGTTCGCACACTTGAAAAAGCCACATATAAAGTTGTCCGTGCGTAAACACAGGCTCTTGTAGCCAAGGTTTGGCCTTGAGCCTTATTTATAGTCATAGCAAAAGCCAACCTTAGTGAAAACTAACGCCTCTCTAGAATGAAGCGAAGGTTGGTATCCGAAGGGGCCAAAGATATTTCAGACACTATACAGTGTGTTCAACTTTGGGCACTGTCAGTATATGTGCTTCAAGGACATGAGAGCACATGCGCTGAAACACCATACGTGTGCCATCGCAAAGATCCTAAAGGCATTGGTGAAAGTATAAATAAATATTTTGGAAATGAAAAAAAAATACATATATATATAAGAAAATAAATTGGAATAAAAATTTACAAACTATATTTCAGAGTGGATACATATTTGAAAGGAAAAAAAAAAGAAAATTGCAAACAACAAAACTATATTTCAAATATGACATGAAAACTAACGCCTCTCTAGAATGAAGCGAAGGTTGGTATCCGAAGGGGCCAAAGATATTTCAGACACTATACAGTGTGTTCAACTTTGGGCACTGTCAATATATGTGCTTCAAGGACATGAGAGCACATGCGCTGAAACACCATACGCGTTCCATCGCAAAGATCCTAAAGGCATTGGTGAAAGTATAAATGACCCATATCTTCTGCTCCTTCAGATTTCAGTCTTCCATTCATTCTGAAGAGGCATCAGTTTTCACTTAGTTGGCTTTTGCTATGACTATAAATAATATTTGGGTTCTTGCTACAAGAGCCTGTGTTTATGCATGCAAAAGCAAAGTTGTATTTAAACAACAATCAACCTTGTAAATTTGATTTTTAAAATGGTCGAATTATCGAGTGTCGAATTACAGTTTGTTTATGTATTTTTTAATAAGGTCCTCTTATCTTATCTGCAATATAGTTGCATTTTTCGAAATTTTATTTTCTAATTTGTTAATTTCTGTCTTTTTTTTTCACTCTAATAATATTTATTTAAATCTAATAATTTTTATTTAATGCAATTTAATTAATAATTTATTTAATCCAATGTCTATAGTTTCTTCCCTGAAATTGCTTACCAAACATGAGTCAGTGTTTCCACAGTGTTAACAGTTGGAGTGTTAGAATGCGGAGAAGCAAAATAACTCCCTACTGAATTTCTCAATAGTCTCACTCCCAGAGGAATGCATCCACACCAGTTAACCTCTAGGTTGGTACTATTGTTATGCATCTGAGAAGTTTTAATCCTAAGCAGGGTCTTTGAAAATGGTACACGTATGGTGATACAGTGCATGTGCTCTCATGTCCTTAAAGTAGTGTAGTTCTGTTGTTAGTATGTATATAAAAAAGCAAAGCCCAATTCTAAACCCAAATATTTTTTTAATGAGAAGAACATCAACATATTGCATGATTACGGCAGTCCATAGCTTCCCTGACAAAAATTCACCAAGAAAGTTAAATATTCCAAAATTTTTCTGTGTGTAAATTGCTAAATATGTAAAAAACATGTATACAAAAAAGCAAAGCCCAATTCCAAACCCAAATATTTTTTTTATGAGAAGAACATCAACATAATGCATGATTACGGCAGTCCATAGCTTCCCTGACAAAAATTCACCAAAAAAGTTAAATATTCCAGAAATATTTCTGTGTATATATTGCTAAATGTGTAAATAACATGTATATAAAAAAGCAAAGCTTAATTTTAAATTTCATTATCCTTTCCACAGGAAAAGCATCAAAATACTGCATAAGTACGGCACTTTTGCAGCCGCATGATTACGGCAGTCCATAGCTTCCCTGACAAAAATTCACCAAGAAAGTTAAATATTCCAAAATTTTTCTGTGTGTAAATTGCTAAATATGTAAAAAACATGTATACAAAGAAGCAAAGCCCAATTCCAAACCCAAATATTTTTTTTATGAGAAGAACATCAACATAATGCATGATTACGGCAGTCCATAGCTTCCCTGACAAAAATTCACCAAAAAAGTTAAATATTCCAAAAATATTTCTGTGTATATATTGCTAAATGTGTAAATAACATGTATATAAAAAAGCAAAGCTTAATTTTAAATTTCATTATCCTTTCCACAGGAAAAGCATCAAAATACTGCATAAGTACGGCACTTTTGCAGCCGCATGATTACGGCAGTCCATAGCTTCCCTGACAAAAATTCACCAAGAAAGTTAAATATTCCAAAATTTTTCTGTGTGTAAATTGCTAAATATGTAAAAAACATGTATACAAAAAAGCAAAGCCCAATTCCAAACCCAAATATTTTTTTTATGAGAAGAACATCAACATAATGCATGATTACGGCAGTCCATAGCTTCCCTGACAAAAATTCACCAAAAAGGTTAAATATTCCAAAAATATTTCTGTGTATATATTGCTAAATGTGTAAATAACATGTATATAAAAAAGCAAAGCTTAATTTTAAATTTCATTATCCTTTCCACAGGAAAAGCATCAAAATACTGCATAAGTACGGCACTTTTGCAGCCGCATGATTACGGCAGTCCATAGCTTCCCTGACAAAAATTCACCAAGAAAGTTAAATATTCAAAAAATTTTCTGTGTGTAAATTGCTAAATATGTAAAAAAACATGTATACAAAAAAGCAAAGCCCAATTCCAAACCCAAGTATTTTTTTTATGAGAAGAACATCAACATAATGCATGATTACGGCAGTCCATAGCTTCCCTGACAAAAATTCACCAAAAAAGTTAAATATTCCAAAAATATTTCTGTGTATATATTGCTAAATGTGTAAATAACATGTATATAAAAAAGCAAAGCTTAATTTTAAATTTCATTATCCTTTCCACAGGAAAAGCATCAAAATACTGCATAAGTACGGCACTTTTGCAGCCGCATGATTACGGCAGTCCATAGCTTCCCTGACAAAAATTCACCAAGAAAGTTAAATATTCCAAAATTTTTCTGTGTGTAAATTGCTAAATATGTAAAAAACATGTATACAAAAAAGCAAAGCCCAATTCCAAACCCAAATATTGTTTTTATGAGAAGAACATCAACATAATGCATGATTCCGGCAGTCCATAGCTTCCCTGACAAAAATTCACCAAAAAAGTTAAATATTCCAAAAATATTTCTGTGTATATATTGCTAAATGTGTAAATAACATGTATATAAAAAAGCAAAGCTTAATTTTAAATTTCATTATCCTTTTCACAGGAAAAGCATCAAAATACTGCATAAGTACGGCACTTTTGTAGCCCCCCTGACAAAAATTCACTAAAAGAGGTAAGTATTCAAAAAAATATTTTGGTATATATATTGCTAAATGTGTAACAAACATGTATATAAAAAAGCAAAGCTTAATTCTAAGTTCTAATATTTTTTTTATAAGAAAAGCTACAAAAGCAAATAGGGAGAAGTGAAGCCATTTAGCCATTTTCAAAATCTGATTGTGAAAGAGTAAAAAAATGAGTAAATAAGAGCAAATATAAAGAGAAAGTATTGCTAAATGTGTAATAAACATGTATATAAAAAAGCAAAGCTTAATTCTAAGTTTTAATATAAAGAAGAAATAAGACACAAAAATGGAGCTAAATTCAAATGAAAAACTATAACAAATTAATAAAAAAAAAAAAGACCTAATTCAAATGCCACCATCATCAGACAAAAGAAAAAATGAGATTTTATTCTTTAGTTCATTTATTCTTCTGTCTGATGCTGTTGCTGAAACGTCACACACTATTGAAGACACTATAAAAGATAGATTAAAAGTAATAATTCAATCTACAATTCGAAAAATAATATAACCTGGTGAGTTCCCAGAAAAGGTTAACTTTGGTTAACGTTGACACCGCCGTACCTTCGAGCCGTTTTACACGAGTTAAAGCGAAGATTTTGGACATAGTGATTTTTACATTTCGATCTTTTATATTAATATATATACTTACTATTTCGAATTATTTTTCTAAAAACGAACATTATTTTTTTTAATTATCTGAAACTAACCTAATTCAACTTATCTAAAACTAACCTTATTTAGCGATTAAACTAACATAATTTAACCTATTTGAATCTAACCTCATATACACTTTTACACTACCTTTTCATTTCAAAATTAAATTAAAATAAGTTTATATTAAATAATAACATTTTTAAAAATCGACTTTCTGGTTCACACTTTTGTATCTAATCAATTATGTATTTCTTTATTTCTCTCTATAAAAGTACGCAATTGTAAACAAAAGAATTGATGATGATAAATGCAAAAAATCTACGATTGTAAAATAGATTAAATTAAAAAATAAAAATAACTGTTAACATTAGGAAAATAAAAACAGGCCTATCATACGAAGAAAAAAATAACGAAAATTTTGGTATATAGATCGTTATGTGTAGTTCAGAATCTTCGGAGGAGATAGCTCACGACTTTACAATGGAAAACTCTGTTACGGTATTATCTATATAGATATAAGGTTAAATACAGAATAAATAGAAATATTAATAAATAAGATTATATAATGATAAATATATGAATAAATAGATATAAATAGATAAAATAATTGATAAATATACATATATATATACAGTCTTCATTGGTGGGGCTCACCGCGGAAAATATGAAAAATATATATTTTTGAGTATTACTCTTTATCTTCACGTATCACCCTGACTTTCCAGAATGGTTTCAAGGTTTTCCCACTATGTACTAAGTGTCAACCTGCAACCCCAAAACACATCATTGACTTAGTTGATTTTTGTTCCACCAGATGGCGCTCTGCCTTCTGTAAAGCACATGTTCTCCTGGTCAGGATATGCCTACTTTGTTTTTAACACCATTGACTGTATTGACTCATCCATTGATGAGTTCTACTCAACCCCAGCAGACACCATCAACAAGCTCTACAAGTTTGATACCCTGGTATGATTGAGTGGAGATAAAAAAGAAGAAGAAAACATATCACCCTTTTGAAAACTTCAAATCTGGTACAATCATAGAGCGATGTATTTGTTGATTGGTTTGTGTTAAATTTTTATTTAGTAAATTTTGAGTTAAAGCTAATAATGGTCAAATAGAAGTTGAAAATCGTTCAGTACCAGGTATATCTTAGAACGGGATGTCTAACATTGTACCACAATGCCTAATCCGATTGTAAAAAGGATCTTATGGTGTGTACGAATTGGATTGACGGATGTTTGAGACATTGTAACAACTCAGAATCAAACAATTCACGTCTATATTGTTGCACCAAGTTGCAGCTTTGCAGAGTCGTCGACCATGGTTTCTTCCCTCTTGGTGTTATACATGTTTCCCGAGCGGGTTTCCATACTCAAAGTAAATAAATAAAAGTAAATAAAAATAAATTACCTTTTAAAGTTATTCCATTTATTTATTCGTTGTCTTCCTCGCAGGTCGCGATCCGCAGTCTTGGTCTAGGTCCTCTCTCGATCCAATAACCAATCAAGATATATGTACAATAAAATATTACAAAAGGAATGAAACCTTAAAAAATGAATGATGACACTCTAAATATTCTGTTTTAAATAAATATTAAATATCCTAGAATATTTTGAATAAATGTAAGGCGCATTAAAATTGATGCAACAATATTGTCAAGAAGCTCCATCCAGATGGGACACCTGTCAATCATCCCTGGACCCCCGGGGGGGGGGGGGGGGGGGGGGGGGGGACCACAGGTGTGAGGGGTTCTCGGAAGCTGATCTGCAAATAAGGAAAACGGGACGGTGGCTGACCACTCTCATTATTATATTTACCTTGGGATAAGTTGTTCTCCCTATAAATACATCTTGTAGATAATTTTATTGGAGAACTAAAAGGTAAATACCTACCTTTATAATAAATTAATTATCCCCAAATTTTCTCTTGCTTTATTTATCTCCGCGACAATACATTCCAAAGGTTGATGGAAGCTATTGAATTAATCACAATTGCCTAAGTCCTTGAGCAATATGTTCACCAGTTGTTTCTTCCAGGAAGCCGTGGGCTGGAAACATGCGCCTTGCATACCTAGTACTGCTGTGACCTTTCCCAACATTCTAGTGATGACAGCAATTCCTTTCAAAATTCTATCAACTCTCTTTATTGGCCTATAAATTCAAAGTAAATCATTTCCTCGAATAATGATAAATCGGAAAACTTAGTCTCCTATCTTAAATTTCTGTTTCTATGAAAAATGACACTTCGGCCAGTTAGAGTTTTTAATTAAAAACTCTAACTTGCCGAAGTGTCATTTTTCACAGTAATATGAATGCTGGCCAGGCAGCCTCTATATTTACGATTACATTTCTGTCACCTTTAAATAATATCTTCATTTATTTATTTCAATTTAAAGCGCTATGTCTCCCTAGGGGGACACTTGCGCTGTCATACATGTATGTCTTTACATTTGTCTATACATATATTTACAATAATTTTAGGCCGTAAAGAATAGTCTCATTAAAATAATTTCTAACACATCATTTTATTATAAAATAAATAAAGCTTCTAGGGTCAAGTTTCTTGTTCAAATTTTTATTTTCAAGCTTTCGGACTTGTCAGTCCTTCAACAGGATTATCACGATAAAAAAATAGATGTTATATACTTTTTTTATATACAAATTAATATTTACATATTTTAAATATTAATGGTATTGAAAGGGGAGAAAATATATATTACATTCTTTGTGTCTTATAAAAATTTTTATGGGAAAATAGTGCAAATGTGATATTGAGCGCTATAAATAAATAATTTAAAGATGACAGAAATTTAAGACAGAAGACTAAGTTTTCCAGTTAATAATTATTTGAGGAAATGATTTATTTTGAATTTATAGTACATGGTTAGCTTTTCTTGATTAATCAAGAATAGGTATTTGGCATATTCTTTAATAATTAAAAATCAACGAGAATAGTTGATATTTATTCCGATAGATGGCGCAATCCATCAGCAAATTTTAGTTGTACGATAAGGAGATGCCTTTTTCTTTTTCATAATTTATTTTATACCTACTAAAATTACTTTAAAATATATTTATAAAGGGTCGTGTGAGTTTGGAAATCTATAAAGAGTATGTTGAAATTGGTAAACAAATCAATTTAAAATAATCTGTGATGTAAAATATGTTCCTTTTTGACTAAGTTTGTTTTGTTTATGTGGTAGTAATAGCTTAGAATATAAAAGCTCAACTTTTCTTCTTTTGTTAAGTTAATTAGTTTGTTTAACCTCTCCTTGTATTTGAATAATAAATTTGTTTAAATTAATAAGCTGCAGTTATGCTAAATTAAAATTCAAAATACAACAACTGGTAGCAGAAGCCTGGTTAATTGTTATTGCGTCAGAAGAAAGCGCCGATTTTTTGAAAGAAAGGTTGAGTACGATTATATATATTTTTAAAATGGCAGAATATTTTTCGATGAATAGAATTGAGCCACTGACATCTTCAAATTACCACATATGGGCGCCTAAAATATCAGCAATTTTGAGAAGCAAAAAATTGTTCAAAAAAGTGATCGAATCGCCTAAGCCTAACCGTGGAATGGCTGATTCAAAGGAAGAAGAATTTTTCAAAGAATGGGAGGATAAAAATGATGAGGCATTTGGAATAATAATAGTAAATTTGTCACCTGAGCAGGCTGGCATATTTATAGGAGAGACAAATGCTAAAACTGTGTGGGATGAACTGAAGCGTATCCATACTGGAAATATTGAAGATAAAATAATCGACATTGGACTTGAATTGAAAAATATTCAAATGAGAAATAATGAAGGCATTGAAGCCTACATAACAAGGGCCAGAAATATTGCATCCAGAAGTGCTAACTTGGGACAGCCTATTTCACCAAGGGAAATGGTGTATCATGTAGTGAGAGGTTTGTTGCCAAAGTTTGAAAATATAGCAGCGGTTTTACGACCACAACGATCTGCGAGTCTCGAGGAAGTTTTCCAGGCACTTCAAGAGGAAGAAATGAGGCTAAACTCAATGGGATTTCCTAAAGAAGGTCAATATGAAAAAGCTTTTAAAGCTCGAAATGACCGAGGGATACAAAGAACAAGCAAATTTGAAGGGAAATGTCATACATGCGGAAAATTTGGGCACATGTCAAGAAACTGTTGGCATCGTCAAGATAAAGCGAACTTCAATAAACCAAAAGGCAAATATCCACAAAATAATATGCAAACTAAGTCTTCATCATCTTGGAAAAATAACTCAAGGGAACATGCTAATGTAGCGAATGGTTCTACTAACACTGAACATGCGTTTACTTCAGCGGAAATAATCTACTCTTCTTCACCTCTACCTGAGAGGAGGATGCACACATTTGGAACCTTGATTCAGGATGCACTTCACACATGTCTCCTAGAGAAGATTGGCTTATCAACAAGATTCCTATTGACAGTGAAATTAACCTTGCTGAAGAAGAAAGGTTCATAAAAGCTGAAGCACAAGGTGACGTGAAATTGTCTACATACACAAGTGAAGGTAAGCAAGATATTTGTATTAAGGATGTACTCTATGTTCCTAGACTTAAATCTAATCTTCTTTCTGTCAGATGTCTGGTTAATAATGGAAATAAAGTATATTTTGAGAAAGGAATAGCTAAAATTTATAACTGCAAAGGAGATTTGATAGCTGAGGCTAATGAAGAAGATAGAATGTTTATAATTAAAACTTTACCTAGAAATTTGTTAAGCAATAAAGATAATTGTTTAAAAGCAGAAGATAAATGTTCGGCCAAGACAATGTGGCATAGAAGACTAGGACACTTGAACGAAGAATATTTGGATAAAATGATGAAGAATAATATGGTAAAAGGACTTAATTTTGATTGTCAACATCTCAAAAAATGTGAACCATGTATCCTTGGTAAACTAACCCAAAACCCTTTCAAAGCTATAGAGAATAATCATTCTGAAAGGCCATTAGAACTTATACACATGGATCTATGTGGTCCTATGCCAACCAAATCACTGGGTGGTGCAAACTATCTGTACGTTATTGTGGATTCGTATAGTAGACGTATCTTTGTATACTTCTTGAAATCAAAGGAAGATGCATTTGATTTTTTTGTAGAATTTAAAAATCATCGAGAAAATGAAACTAATGTTAAAATCAAAAATGTTAGATCGGACAACGGAACTGAATTTGCAAATAAAAAATTTCATGAGTTTTTCAGAAATGAAGGAATACACCATCAAAGAACAGTTCCATATTCACCACAAAGCAACGGAATTGCAGAACGAACCAATCGCACCCTTCTAGATTGGGCTAGAACTATGTTATTTGATGCTAAGTTACCAACTGAGTTTTGGGCGGAAGCCATTGCAACAGCCGCTTATTTGAAGAATTGCACACCGACCAAGAATGATAACATGAAAACTCCCATAGAGAAATGGACTGGACACAAACCATCAGTAGCACATTTAAAAATCTTTGGAAGTCTTGCCTACTATTACATTCCTAAAAATCAAAGAAATAAATTTGACTCTAGAGCAAGAAAAGGAATATTCACCGGTTACTCCAGACAAAGAAAAGCTTATAGAATATATGATCCACAAGATGGAAAAATACACGAAGTTCAAACTGTCAAATTTGATGAAAATTCAAAAGGCTCCGATCTCTTGACTTCTAATGTTTTTGACCAACATGTCCAAGATCATATTATCTATAGAAATGAACAACATGAATCAGATTTCTTTCAAATTACACATACCATGGGCTCTACTCCAGAAGAACTAAATACTCCAGACAACCCTGAACCAGTACCTGAATCATCAGGATTACCCCGAAAACCCGGACGTATTGCAGGAAGAACTAATGAAGATATTCAGGCAAAGCATCTCATCAATCTACAAGAGCAGGAAGAGAGGCTGAGAGCAAGTGGTGTAAGACGATCTGAAAGAATAAAAGAAAGAAACGCAGCCAATGTAACCGAACTATCTTCAACTTCCATGAACATACCTAAAACATATCGAGAAGCCATGAACACCCCATTTTCAGACCAATGGAAAGAAGCAATGGAAGAGGAATTCCATTCCCTAACTTCACATAATGTTTGGACCCTTGTACCCAAACCAGAAAATGAAAACCTGATAAAAGGAAAATGGATTTTTAATATAAAAATGAATCCAGATGGAAGCATTGACAAAAGAAAGGCTAGATTTGTTGCAATGGGGCATAATCAAAAACCTGGCGTTGACTATGAAGAATCTTTTGCTCCTGTGATGAAGCTGGACTCTTTAAGAACATTGATTGCCATTGCATCACAGCAAAACATGAAAATTGAACAATATGATGTTAAAACTGCCTATCTCAATGCGGAACTAAAAGACGATGTGTACCTGGAACAACCCGAAGGATTTGTTCAAGCAGGACAGGAAAATAAAGTGTGTAAACTAAACAGAAGTTTATATGGTTTACCACAATCCGGAAGATGCTGGAATGAAAAAATTAACCAAATTTTTAATGATATTGGACTCAGACGTTTAGAAAGTGAACCATGTGCATACATCCTTCAAGAAGAGGAGAAAACTCTAATAATTGGGATTTATGTAGATGATTTTCTCATTATTGGATCGGACAGTACCATAATTAACAGAATAGTTAAGCAATTGGATAAGAAAATTGTCATTGTTCGAAAAGAAAAGCCTATATTTTTTCTTGGAATCAAAATTGAGGAAAAAGAAAATTGTTTCGAACTTTCACAAGAAGCCTATGTAGAAAAGATTTTGAAGAAATTTAACCTTGAAGAATGTAATCCAGTAAAAACCCCTGGTGATCTTAATCAAGATCTGGATAATCACCCCGATTCTTCTCCTGTGGACCCTAAACTTTACCAAGAAATGATAGGTTCCTTGATGTATTTATCAGTGGGAACAAGGCCCGATATAACATTTTATGTTAGTCAACTCTCCCAATACAACAAGGATCCCAAAGTCATTCACCTTACTGCACTTAAAAGAATATATAGATACTTGAAGGGAACAAAAAGCTACAAGTTATGCTTTGACAGAATAAGAGGGAAAATTGAAGTCTTTACAGATGCTAGTTGGTCCTAAACTAAAGACTCAAAATCTTTTTCAGGATATTTAACTAAATTAGGATCTTCACTACTTAGTTGGAAATCTCAAAAACAACCACTGGTAGCCCTGTCAACATGCGAAGCGGAATTAATGGCTATCTGTGTGAGGGCACTAAAGAGTTAAAATGGTTTATGAACTTTCTTTCTGAAATAGGTCATCAATCATGTGTTGAAATACCACTTGTTCTGAAGACAGACAGTAAATCAGCAATAGACTGGATTAAAGGAACATCTCATCATTGTAGAACCAAGCACATTAACAGAAAATATTTCTTCGTGAAAGATGAAGTCTCAAAGGGAAATTTGAGGATCTCCTTCGTGAACTCAGAAGCTCAAAAAGCGGATCTTCTCACCAAGAGGCTGCCGGGAGACAGAATTCAGAGACTGCTTGTAAATATGGGACTTCTTTTGGGACCTAATTTTGATTTGCTCACCAAAGAGGGGAGTTGTTGAAATTGGTAAACAAATCAATTTAAAATAATCTGTGATGTAAAATATGTTCCTTTTTGACTAAGTTTGTTTTGTTTATGTGGTAGTAATAGCTTAGAATATAAAAGCTCAACTTTTCTTCTTTTGTTAAGTTAATTAGTTTGTTTAACCTCTCCTTGTATTTGAATAATAAATTTGTTTAAATTAATAAGCTGCAGTTATGCTAAATTAAAATTCAAAATACAACAGAGTAGTTTATGAATTTGGATATTTTTATAGGATATTGAAATTTTATAATCAAACAGATGACTTTGCTGGAACGATGTCTCTGTTGAGGGAGGTCAGAGTTAAAATACCGAACGGTGAAATCCCGTCAATCAGAATCCCGTAAGGTCGAAATCTCATCAGACCAAAATCTCGACAAATGAACGATGTCCCGACAAATTGATTTAAAAATAAATATAAGCAAAATATACACACAAAGAATGTAATATATTTTATCTTTATCTCAATATCATAAGTATTTAAAATATATAAATAATAATCTGTATATAAAAATAGTATTTATCATCAATTTATTAACGTGATACTCCTGTTGAAGGACTGACAAGTTTGAAAGCTTGAAAATAAAAAGGTTTGCACAACAAACTTAGCCCTGGAAGCTTTATTTTAAAACATAATGTTTTATAAATACTTATCAAATTGTGGGCCAGGCTTATAATTCGAATTTATAAGAAACGGTGTATTAAAAATTGATTGTAAGTTTTGTGAACCAACATACCGAAAAGAAAGTAAAATAAAAGTTTTTAAAAATGATGCTTCGCGCCTTCCAAGAATAATTGTATAAGGGAATATTGCTTCATTTGAATATGATTTATTTTAAAAAATATTCATTTCGAATCTGATATCTTTATTATTACTAAAATATCGTATGGGGCTACTCACCAAACTTCAACGAGGGACACAACTGTTTGGAGCGGTTCGCATATCACTCCACGTTCTCATAAAAATGCTATAAAATATGTTGAACTTACATTTAAAATAAATAAAATATAAGAATACACCTATCCCCCGATTTACACGGTAGATACGTTCCTGAGAAAAACGTGTAAATCGAAAATTAAAAATTTTCGCGAAATTTTTATGCGAAGAAATACAGACACAGTGTGCGTGTGCAGCAAGTCAGCACATAAGCTCGGGATTCCTCGTGAGATGTGTACACAGCGCATGTGTTCAATCACAGTAGCATTTAGTATAGTGCGATAAAAACAAAAAAAACTTATTTGGAAAACCATGTAAAAGCGAAAACGTGTAAAACAAGTACCGTGTGAATCGGGGGATAGGTGTATAGAGAAGAGTAACTAAATAAACAATTGAGGATCTAAGAATTTGAATAAATCATCAAAAGGGTATATACAAGTACACCTATCCCCCGATTTACACGGTAGATACGTTCCTGAGAAAAACGTGTAAATCGAAAAATAAACTTTCACTAAAATACAATTTTCGTAGATAAAACTTTAATTTTATGCGAATAAATACAGACACAGTGTGCGTGTGCAGCAAGTCAGCACATAAGCTCGGGATTCCTCGTGAGATGTGTACATAGCGCATAAAAAAAAAACTTATTTGGAAAACCGTGTAAAAGTGTAAAACAAGTACCGTGTAAATCGGGGGATAGGTGTACACTTGTATATGCATATATATACAAGTGTACTTGCATATATGAATAAAAGTTTAACAAAGATACGATGCCAAATTTGTTGACATATGATGATATTTTAAGGATATTAGGGACTATGAGGAGTTAAATTGAAACTGCACTTGAGGGAGATGTGATTTTCTATCCCCGAAATATCAAAAGAATGAACACTTTGTCACGAAACATTCTTACAAGCATATTGTCACAACAGAACATCCGACTCTTTCCTAGAATAATTTCAGAATTCTGGCATATAGCCATGAAGAAGAGAGAAATGTAATCCTCAAACGACATTGAGATTCAACCTGGTATTCATACAACAGACAATTACATACAATAGACATAACTCCGTCATCACATTACCAGACCCATCTCAAATCCTGAAACAGAAAGGAATCTAGTATACAAAATCATGTGTAACTTGTGCCCCCATCTGTGATAAGGCGAAAAAGGAAAACTCTTATAAGAATGAATGAAACAGAATAAGTTAGCTTTACAAAATAATAAGCTCTTTCGTTGTTAGTAGAGAACGCCATCATAAATTACCTTCACTCAAACTGGAACATCAGTGAAATATTATATACCAGCTCTAGAAAATTCCATAAAAAGTCCGCTTTAACAGCTAAACAGAGGCAAGCGTGTGATACGTGAAATTATTGAGAAAGAAGACATGTTCAGTTTCTTGAATTGTTGCGATTATTCTGTTAGATATTCTTTCCGGTAAAAATTCCAAGATTTGCCTTATTATTGATCACATATATAGAATATATAAAGTCTTAGCTGCATAAATACATATTGTATCTTATAGATTGAACAGGTTACGAACTTCTGTTCACTGTGTGTGGGGTTTAAATATTTTCTTTTTTTGCTAATCCCTAGTACACGTGGTACAGGCCATGATAATCATGGTGGGTAGTTAGCGACTGCTTTTACTGTAAGTGCACCACATGTCTACATATCTGAAAAGCAGTTCGACTTTGCACATACAAATGTGTCATAGCCCCGTTTGGTTACTTGCACTCACTGGTGGGGTTTGACTTTGCAAGAATCGGGGGCCATTGGAGCATTTATTATTATTATTTTTTTAATCAGAAAAAAGTGCCCAATGCGGGAATCGAACCCGGGTCGTAGTGGTCGAAAACCAACGGTTTAGACCATCCTTCCACCGACCCCCCTCAAATATTTAATTAATGGCAACTATAACGCGCGACTTAAATATTTGTCATACTAAAATAAGATTTAAAGCACTGGTGTTTCAGCATGATGAATGTGTGATACATATTAGAAAGTTAAAATATGAGAAGTAAAGAAACCAATAATCGTGTGTCCAGGTTGTCTGTAAGCTGCTATATCACCAAGTGGTGTAGAATGGTTACAACGAGAAGATACCTACTGTAGCAATAGGTTTTAATTATCCCATGGTTCCTCAATGAAAACGGTAATGACCGGCCAGACAAGACCTGGGTCAAGGCTATTTCACTTCCTGAACATGTTCAAGGTCTTTCCTTCTTTGTATAGCCCGATTAGGTTAACTTCCTGCACATGTCTAACATGGATATGTCTTATTTACATAGTATGATGGAGTTAGCTTCCCTATGGGAGCTGTGACCCACAGCTTGCAATTATTGTATTTACTGACATGGATCTGACGTGCTTCTGCCAAGGATTCCACCGGAGTCTTGGAACTCTGCCCTTAGTACCTTTGCGTCCTTTATATTGTGGCGTGAAGAGCGTCTTTATCGACATATCGTATAAAAGGACATCGTCATCTTGGAGAGAAGTCTTAGCTTTGACACGGAGGTGGAATTCTGGAGCCAGTCTCTGAAAACTAGATCACAGCACCCATGGCCTCTAGGTCTTCTCGGCGATCCTCAGTTTGTCTTTCCTAATCTACCCAGCATCTCCACCAAAATGCCACTTGGAAAATTAGGAAAGACAAACCTCAGGACGACACAGCATTTTATTTGCTACTCTGTAAACTTCCCTCATTGCTTATCTTTTGTTTATCATTCATAGCTTGTTCTTGTCTTAAATAAATTGCTGTGTCATCCCGAAGTACAAGAAACTTAGCCCTGGAAGCTTTATTTTTAACACGTATACATTGTTTTCAAAGATAATAATGTTTATAAATTTTCTAATATTTCATAGTATAATGATTTTTTAAAATTAATGGTAAATTCAAATTACAATTGTTTAATTTCTATCATATTAAAATCATTTCATTGCAAAATCATAGAGAGATATTTTTATAACCCAGTTTCCTGGGAATTGCAAAATATTATTGTAGCAAAGTATGTTATTATATATTATGTACTGTTAACTTTGCTTAGAATTTTTAATGAAACTGATTCCAAGAATTAATAATTAAACATTATATTTATTTCTTGAAAATAAAGATACTTCAGCCAGTAAATCTTTTTATTACCTCGACGTTTCGACAAAAATCTCTTGTCCTCGTCAGGAGCAAAATCTTTTAACGCCTTGCTAAATGTTTGATTTTTGTTTGCTCCTGACGAGGACAAAAGATTTTTGTCGAAACGTCGAGATAATAAAAATATTTACTGGTTGAGGTATCTTTAATTTTAAGAAATATGAATGACAACCAGGCAGCCTCTATCTTTACAATAAAAATGTAAGTAGAGAGAGATGTTTAAGCAAAATATTGGCATGGCATTGGGAATGCAACTTTATTTTCACATCAATAGCTTTGAAAAACATTGAAAAAACTGTCTCTATATCATACTTTAGGAAAGAACCATTTTCTATATCGCGAAGATTGAGGCTGGCTGGCCGGCATTCATAGTTCTTCAAATTAAAGATACTTTACTTAAAAATATAGTAATATAATAATATATAATAATAATAATTACACATGAAAGTTATAAAACGACATTTGAAAATTATCCCGCATGTGTTTCTTTTAAACGAAAAATCGAAATTTATTTTTAAGGAGAAATAACGATTATTTCTAACCTTTGAAATGAAGTATGAAAGGATGAATTACGAAGAGTAATGATACACGGAAAAATAAAAGTGTCCAGGGATAGGAAGTAATGGAAGAGAGATATCAAGGTGTCTGGGACTGCCACATGATGGCAGATTACTGCTGGAATCTGTCCCGCGACCTGCCGGAATACACTTATAAGAGAAAATCAAAAAGGTTGAAATTCATGAAGGATTGACTGTCGCATTTTACATTTTTTTTTGTATAGATTCGGTTTTCTTATACTACAGTAAATAAATTACCTTTTGGTATGACGTTCTCAGTTTTTATTTGGGTTTAATGTGTTTTTCGTACCGCTCTTCTTCTTCTTTCTTATCTCCACTCAATCATATTAGGGTATCAAGCTTGTAAAGTTGACAACCATCATGACTGGGTGAAGTAGAATGCGTCTGCCTTTGTAAGTAAGACTGGGAGCACTACTCAGTCGCAGGCCGACTTAGCTCCAAAAGAAATGGCCGCTTCTGACATGAGGAACAGACGCCATGTGCAGCTGCTCCTAACATGGAGTACAAACGCTGCTCATCCTGTATCCATGGATTAGGAGCCCTTACAGGGTACTATCAGCCGGGCCAGCTGAGCCCAGGTTTTTTAGTGAGCTTGTTACTGCTCCCCCTCCTCCTTTTTCATCCGGGCTTGGGCCGGCAAAGGCGGAGTTAACCGCTTCTATGGACTGATGTACCACATTGTGGCCTAAATATGTATATGTTATATCTCTAAAAATTGATGAGATACATAAAACTAACATTATATTCGTGATCAGCACCTCAAATTAAGTCAGTAACTGATGCATTATCAAAACCATCTTTTTCAGTGTAGACCAGTGTAATACAGAAGAATAATAATTATTCTGTATGAGAAAACTATTTTAAACGCCAAATGCTTTAATTTTTATTTGCTCCAGACGAGGACAAAGATTTTTGTCGAAACGTAGATATAATAAAAATATTTATACTGGTCGAGGTATCTTTAATTTTAAGAGAACTATTTTTTTATATGATGGTTTGGGTAAGTTATTTCGGAATATTTTGAAAAGAACCAAACTAATGCATTTATTTGATCTTTGCGAGAAGGCGATAAAGAGTCACACAGAATCAGTTATGGAAATTTCGAAGAATAAGACAACCTGTATGTCACGATTTTGAGCTATGACCTCAATAAGTAAAGGGGCGGTTTCAATTTCCTGACATCCAAAGGAAGGAGTTCTGAAATCGATCTAAAGCATGGTATACAGGCTGTATTACTTGTTAGAATTTGCCAAAAATGTTGTTAAGGCTTTTACATTAAACTGATTCATACATGAGAAAGAAAAAGGCATCTCCATATCGTGCAACTGAAAGTTGCGATAGCTTACGACATCTATAGGATTAATATCAACTATTCGTTGATTTTTAATTATATCCAAGAATTGGCCAAATACCCATTCTTGATTAATCAAGAAAATCTAACCACGTACGCGTTTAGAGATGTTGGCCCTCGTCAACGTGGTGCAAGCTGTACCTCAACGACCAAAAAACTGGTCATTCAGTCATCCTGGAAAATCATGAAACGGGTATTTAAGACCAGAATTACGTAAAAACGCGACACAATGTGAAAAAAAATTAGTACAAATGTGACATTGGCTGGGATAAGGTGGATAAAAAAGAAAATTATTCATACATACATTCACATTTATTCATATATTCACATGTATGTGCATTTATTAAAACATTTCAGATTCTGTATATTAATTGCGTACTATTTTTAGCTCAATGTTTTCTTTACAAAAAAAAAAAAAAAAGACCACTTCCTACTATCCTAACTGCAACAGGAAAAATTGAGGGTTCATTAGTGGTAAGTGAAACCTCCCAGCTTTTCAATCTATGTTGCGCTATCTACTTACCCTTCAATTCAAATTGAATAATCTTTATATTTCATTTCTAATTGTACATCTTGTAGTTATTGTTTTATCCTATAAGGTTTGGAAGGTAACCAAGAGTGAGGTGTCGCTTCAACGAGGTAAACAGACTCCAGTAATCTCTTTTATTACATAAATTGACTGACTGCCGGTAGCCAAAAACTGTCGCTATTTATATACAAAACTCTATGAAAACTTAAATAAATTAATTCTACTGGCCAGAAGGACGTCACAGTCCGAAAGCTCGCGAATATTAAAATAAGAAACTCCTCTTCGTTCTCGTTTTAATTTATTTAAGTATTTATATTGAAGAGTTGATTTTGTCGATCTATGAAAACTATTATGCAAAACTGGATATTTGCATATCCATAATAAAATATGCAAATACACTACAGTTATAATTACAATTTTTAAAACTCGGTGAAAGAATAATTCAAAGGTGAAATTTTACTGGAGGATCAGGTGAATTGATTAATAAAACGGCATCTCCTGATCACATGCAGCTAAAAGTTACTGATGGCTTTTATCATCTATTGTAATTAATATCAACCGATCATTGATTTTTTAATTATTCCAGAATTGGCCCTATACTCTTTCTTGTTTAATAAAGAAATGCTAACCAACAGTTTCGAGCATCAGCTTGCACCACGCATCAGTAATGAGTATTTGGCCAATTCTGGAATAAACCCATCCCCCGATTTACACGGTAGATACGTTCCTGAGAAAAACGTGTAAATCGGGGGATAGGTATACACAGAAATAAAAAAAAAATGCATTGACAGGTTAAAATATGTAGTCAGCACATAAGCTCTGGATTCCTCGTGAGATATGTACACAGCGCATGTGTTCAATCACAGTAGCATTTAGTA
Organism: Cordylochernes scorpioides; assembly: GCA_030710605.1. NCBI lineage: Eukaryota > Metazoa > Arthropoda > Arachnida > Pseudoscorpiones > Chernetidae > Cordylochernes > Cordylochernes scorpioides. The sequence continues at coordinate 69,730,063 of CP092881.1, forward strand.
TAGTGCGATAAAAAAAAACTTATTTGGAAAACCGTGTAAAAGCGAAAACGTGTAAAACAAGTACCGTGTAAATCGGGGGATTGGTGTAATAAAAAAAACTCAATGATTAGTTGATATTCATTTTAACACATAGCTCAAGCCATCAGCAATCTTTAGTTGCACGATCAGAATATACATTTTTCTTAATTTTAAAACTTTCTTTTTCAGCTTTTGATGTGTTTCTTATCCCCTAGTGCAAAGACCACGAATTCCATGAGTTCATGATTTCATGGAATGGGGTATAGGGGTGCAGCTTTCATTGATCATGGCACCATGATCCAGACACACTTTAGTGAGAGTCTGACTTTGCCTGCAATTTGAGGCTGTTCCTAACTTGGAATTCTTTGCTGTCAACTCTAACATGGGTACAAACGCAGCTCCTTCGTATCCCTGGAGTTGGACCATTGCTGAGGCCCATCAACCGGGTCAGTTGAACTCTGGATTTTTAAAGAGCTTTTGATGTAGATTCCAGGAACCTTGGTTAACCAAATGAATAATAATGAAGATTTTGATATTCAAATTTTATTTGAATAATATATTATGATGCAGCGCGCCATCTGTTATGGAAATTCGAAATTATTATAGACGCCTATGCTTCTTTTGAAAATTAAACAATTTCTACTGCCCTTACTGCAATGGAAAAAATCAATTGCAGTAAGGACAGTAGAAATCTATAATACAATATAATGCGGCTTATATGATTGTAGAACGAAGTTTGACAATTATATCCGCAAATGTTTCTTTTAAACCAAAAATCGAAATTTATTTTAAGGAGAAATAACGATTATTTCTAACCTTAGAGATGAAGTATGAAAGGATGAATAGTTTATTAATAAGGTTAGAAATAATCGTTATTTCTCCTTAAAATATATTTCGATTTTTGGTTCAAAAGAAACATTTGCGGTATAATTGTCAAATTTCGTTCTACAATCATATAGGCCGCATTATATTGTATTATAGATTTCTACTGTCCTTACTGCAATTAATTTTTCCATTACATTTTTAAATTAAAAAAGGATAAGATTTCTGTTGTTTTGGATCATCTTGATGATTATGATATGGCGGTGCAGTCGTGGTTAAAATATTGAAAGAATAATAATAAAAATGGTTTTGATCAGATATTGATTTATTTGAGCTGAGGTATGAATTCATATGAAAAACATAATTTTGTACAAGTACTGCCTGGCTTAAGGCGTAAGAATAAATAAAACAAAATATTATTTACATAATTACAAAGTTTTGAGTCGGCCAATCGGGGAAGAACAACAATGGGTATTTATAGAGAAAGCATGACCTCTGGCGGTCGATTTAGCAGTTATTGTATCTATGAAATATATTTTTAAATAAAACAATACCTTAATATAACATTTTAAATAATACTTTTATATAACATTTCCCCCCTGTGAAGAAAATAATATGGGTACATTCAGAGAAAAGTGATAAAAATATAGCTAAAAAAAAAGATAAAATGATTGATTGAAAGAAAAGGTGAGGTGATAGTCACTTATCATATTGGTTTTAAAATATGGTAACCAATAGACAGGAAAGTACATAATGGTATAAAGTGTGAAGTGTTTAATTTTCAAAAGAATCATACGCGTCTATAATAATTTCGAAATTGAATAATATATGTTAAGCAAAATATCCAATTATTACATCTTTTTTTTCATAAGGACGGTACATACATTCTAAAGTGAGTCTGAAATGAAGTGACAAGCAGCAAGTAGTAATACTTACTAGAAAATCTAGGCTCCTGGAGCGTATCCGTCCATAGAAAAAAACCCGGGAATTTATTTTCTTCATAAAACATCAACATTTTACCTACATATTTTATTTTATTTAAAAATTGCAGAATGCACGCTATATCCACAAATCGGATATTTGCTTGTGTGAAATATATACATTTGAATGTTTAGTAGTTTAAAGGGATATATACATATTTACATATCAGTATTGATTACATTAGTAGTCACTTATTTAGTTAAGTACATTCTGCAGAATTTGTTGAATCCTTGGTGTATGTCCTTAGTGTAGACCACATGTTGAATATTTGTTATGGGAAGTTGATTTAGTTCCCTAAGGTCAGCGGGCAGTCAGTTAATAAGTGTATTTTACCTACATATGATAATAATGCTATGATAATACAACAAAAAATATACAAATATTTGATAAATATATAAAATATCTATTAATCATACTCTAAAATGATTTATGATTAGAAATGATAAGAATTAAAAATATTCTGAAGATATCTTTGTTGGTTGGAAGTTGACTCAGAGAAAAACACAGTCATATCAATCTTATTTTAACTCCTACGTTTCAGGAAATTCCCCTGAAGAGAGTAATAGGAAGTCACTGAAATGTCAGGAGTTGAAATAAACTATTGGTTGAGCCAATATTTTCTCCAGGGAAAAGTGTCTTTTCAAAAACATTTTTATTGTTCTCTAGCTTTCGGGCACGGACGCCCTTCTACAGGAGAAAACGTGTGAAAACGTGAGAAGGACGTCCGTGCCCGAAAGCTATAGAACAATAAAAATGTTTTGAAAAGACACTTTTCCCTGGAGAAATGATTAATTTTGCTCACTATTGATGCAGGGGATTAACTTATAAAACTATTGATTGATATGGCTGTGTTTTAAAAACTTTTATTAAACTTGATTTTCTGTCTGTCTGTACACAAATATTGCAATCGATTTTTAATATACTTCTAGAGAACGTAGGAATATGAAATTTGGTCACTTTTCAGAACCCGATGACAATGCATGTTGAAACTCCGCCTTTGCCGGTCCCAAGCCCGGGTGAAAAAGGAGAAGGGGAAGCAGTAACAAGTTCACTAAAAAACCTGGGCTCAGCTGGCCTGGCTGATAGTACCCTGTAAGGGCTCCTAATCCAGGGATACAGGATGAGCAGCGTTTGTACTCCATGTTAGGAGTGGCTGTACATGACATCTGTTCCTCATGTCAGAGGCAGCCATTTCTTTTGGAGCTAAGTCGGCCTGCCACTGAGTAGTGCTCCCAGTCTTAATGACAAAGGCAGACGCATTCTACTTCACCCAGTCATGATGGTTGTCAAACAGACACCATCAAGGGTCACAACTTGATACCCTAATATAATTTATTTATTTTGTCCTACCGGGAGAATCCTGTATGGCACGTGTGCCCAATAAAGGCTATTGTTGTTGTTGATACCCTAATATGATTAAGTGGGGATAAGAAAGAAGAAGAAGATGCATGTTGATAGATTTTCAGACTTCTGGGTTATCAGGGTGGCCGGAAATTGACAAATTTCCAAATTGCCTTTCAAATATTGTACTTTAATTTTAATATACTTCCAGATCTCATAGAAGTATGAAACTTTTAACACTCACACAGTCCAATGAACAATGCAAGTGTACAGACTTCTGGGTGGTCGGAGTGGCCAGAAATGAACAAATTTCGACATATTTTTTAAAGTCTTGTGTAACGCCTCTTACATAGACCAATCAGCCGCTAGCAGGCCTCTCTTCTATTTAAGGCCTAATCCCCAGTGAACTTTTGATTCTAAGTTTTGTAAATTCATTACTAAAAACTAACTAAATTTTTAATAAATAAAAATAAATTAAAAACTCCTTTATTCAAATGCACTAAAAAGGAAAAAAATAAGATATTTCTCATCTACTGTCATTGAGCAATTAGATATATCTGAGTGACAATAAAAGCGGCGGGAGACAATCATATTTAGAGAAGATGTAAAATATAGCAAACACCTTTAAAATCAGTTGCTACATATTAAATCACATTAGGTTCGAAATTCATGATGATCGTCCCCCGCCGCTTTTATTTTCACTCAGATACATCTAATTGCTCAATGACAGAAGATACAATATTTTATTTTTTTACTTTTCAGTTCATTTAAATAAAAGATTTTTAAAAATGTATTTTTATCTATTAATTATTTTAAAAATATTCTATAATGATAAATTTATGGCATCTCTATTACTCTATCTCGCGCCTTGTCCTTATATCTTCAAGGATTGATCAATAAGCAACGTACAGGCTTCAATAACTTCTTTCTTATTTTAAACCAGTAAAAATTGGTAGTTGTAAACTCCTAGCAGTCTCTCTTTAGAAATAAAGAAGAAATGTTTGAGTATGTTTGGCCGGTACCGATCCATTCCCACAATATTTGACCTGTTCGTATGAAATCTTGACACAATATGGAGGTAGGTCTGGAAGAAATCACTCAGATAATTCCGAATTAGGAATATTCGAATTTACCCGATTAGAAGCTAATCTTTACATTTCCTTTTAAACGCAAATAAAAGGCGGAGCCGTTTCTCTGTCATAATAAGTGGCAGACATTCCCGGATAACCTGTATGCCGCAGACAAGTCGGCGGTAAGGCTTTAAAGTGCACACACACACACATCACTCTTTACCTATATTTGAAGTTGAAATTATAATAAAAATAATTTAATATGAATTTGTCTTGTCATCATCATCGTTTTTATGAATTTTATTTTATTTTTTTAAAGAATTTATCATCAATATGATTCTTTTATATGTTTTCGAGGTCGATTAGAAAAGAATCCGACCCTTTTTCTCCCTAGAAAACCTGGATTTCAATAAAGCGCGCTTTTAGTAATAGATGGTAACTGAAATTATAAAATTAAAGATAAGGATAAAGTTGAAATAAATTCACGATAAACGGCTCAATTTTACCATTGAATGTGGTTTGCCAACTGAAAAAAAATAAAAATAGCGAAACTTAAACTATACAACCAGAATACCATGACAAGCCAGAAAAAGATCCACTACGACCCTAAAAAGTCCACCTGCCTCTCTGGAACAACAATTTCAAAACAAACCTTTTGGCGAAGACTTTAGGAGTGTGGTTTTATGCAAGACGACCAATGACGTGTATCCCGCTCACCCTTCTCAGAGGAGAGTTAATTGGTGCAGCCAACATCAAGATCACTGGACCCATATTCTCTTCAGTCTACACCCTGATTCTCGACGAATCTTTATCTGGAGAGAATCTGGGACCCGTCCCAATCCTAATGACATCGATAAAGACAATGTTTAGAGAAAGAGGAATCAAAATCAAGGCAGGTTTCACACATTTCGTTCAGACTCACACCTCTCCACGTGTTTAAAGATGACCATTGACTGTTCAACAATACAGAAACGAAATTCCTATGTAAGAATTTAAGGGGTTCATTGGCCCCTAGTTCATTATTATGGATTAAAAGTCGTCCACATAGGGTAGTGCTACGTAGTACAAGGTGATACCAAAAATTTCGTAAAGATATTATGATTTATATCTTGCAAGTGTTTACGAACTTTTGGGACAACCTTGTAATTCTGAAACTTGGCTCACCTACTGATTGGCCACCCTTGATATACGAGGTTGTCCCAAAAGTTCGTAAAGACTTACAAAAAATTGAAATACCAACATTATTCTCCGTTATGTATAATGTCTTTGTATTATATATAAAGTAATTGTATTATGTATTATTATGTATATTCGCCGTAATAATATTATTCGCCAAGTAATAACAAAAATAACGTTTTAAGAAAAACACGAACTTTTGAGACAACCTTATAGAACATCAGAGATTAAATCATTCTTTTATAAGAATTATGGTATAATTTTACCAAGGTTACCAATATTACCAAGGTTGTCCCAAAGGTTTGTAAACACTTGCAAAATATAAATCATAACGTTTGCGAACTTTTGAGACAACCTTATATTTGATTTCCACAATAGTGGGGATATTGAAAAGGTGAATTGACAAGTCAGACTTGAAATCAAGAAACTGTGTGGACTCTGCCTTGGGTAGACGCAATCTTATCATTTGGAGTAGCGGAATTTTTATCTCAAAACCTCCTTCAGAGCCTGTCAATCAGAATGAAAGTTCGCTGTGAGAATTCTATAGCTGGTAGAGATAGCTATGTTTCCTTTTGAGTCCTATTTGGGTAGATATGGTGCTTCATTTTTATATTTATTGATACTATTAATGAATATTTATTTTTATTCATAGAGATAGATTGATTGATCGCCAATAGAAAAAGAATATTTTGTATAACAAATATCAAAATTCGTCCTAATTATTTGCAAAATATCTACATTTTGTTATTTTTCATTTGATTTTTTAATATATATTTCTCGAGATAAAGTCTCCATGAAGTTTAAACGAATTTCTATCCAAATTTGCATGATTTCTCGTGCAAGAAGTTTTGTGACTTCCATTTTGAGAATAAATTTCGATATTCGAAATCATTAATAATGTCTCACTTCCTGAACACTTCCTATGAACACTTACAATGAAACACTTCCAATGGACAGGGATATATTTCTAATTATTTGACAAGTGGTCATTGTCCGGTTATTCTTCATCAATTCCTCCGTTAGAGCCAAATTTAGGTCCGTCACTACAAAGGTTGGTCCACCTGGTCTTTCTTTATAATTAATATTAAAATCACCAGTCTGGAAGAGCTGAATCCATCTTTGTATTGTGCTTCTATCCATGGTTGCGTTTCCATACACAGACTTTAGCTTCCAGTAAATTACAGTGGATGAAATGTCTCCAGACTTAAACAGGAACTCCATCACCGACCGTTGTCCGATACTTGTATTTACTTCTGGCTATATATCTGAAAATATAAAAATGATATCTTAATTCTGTTTACATATACACCAATACCTCGCTTTGCGTCATTTCGTTTTGCGTTTTTTCGAAGTTGCGTCGCTACTTAATTTTTACTGATTTTCACTGTGCGTCGTTAGATTTTCGAAGTTGCGTTGTTTTGGATTCGAGTCTTTAATTTTTTTTTTGATTTTTTTTCCTAAAATATGGCAACACCTTTGTTTTTGATTGCGCCTTCACATATTTTCACTTTGCGTCGTTTCAATTTGCGTCGTGTTTTTTTGGAACGTAACCCCGACGCAAAGCGAGGTATGGGTGTATAAAAGTAGGAATGTTTATTCAATCAGAAAATAATATTTTTATGATGATAAATTATTTACATATTTTTCTATAGGTGTCATTGGGCATTACTTCTTGACCGGCCCTTGTATAAATAACGCTGAAAAATTGTTCAAATGATATATTTCTCTTTCAAAAACTACAAATATTTTCTCACACTAAGTTTCTTTTTATTTTAAAATGCAAGCTTTCAAGCGATAATCACTCTTCAACGGGCTTAATAAAAACATCGACTATATCTTACAAGAAATATTTACTTTAAACACTTCTTGTAAGAAATGCTCGATGTTTTAAGTCCGTTGAAGAGCGATTATCGCTTGAAAACTTGTATTATGAAATAAAAAGTAATTCATTGTGAGAAATATATATATATATGTAGTTTTCAAACTCTTTTCATAATTCAATCTAAAAAAAGAAATAAAATTTAAAATTTTATCTTTTGTTTCGTGAACAATTCCTAAATTATGGCTATTTTACTATTCAAATAAATCCAATTTTTTTGCATCTCTTCATCTACGTCGGATTAGCAATAAATTCTTTTAATTCTGAATTCTCAAACTATCTATTTGACCTTTTTAAGCGCGCATTTGGAAGATTTTATTTCTTGTTAGATTCCTCTGTGGTTATATTTTTATTTCTGAAAACCTAAAAAAAAAAAATGGAGAAACATCGCTATTGATATGACAAAGTAATGATAGATAAATTTCTATCTTTTAATTATTATTCAAAGCATAGAGATAATTAACACTTTGTGCAAAACACCATATTGCAAGGACATGAATGATATATCAGATTGTAAGCGCTACACAATGGGAAATTAGAGAGGAATTCAACAATTTAAAAGAATAAATAACGTTTTTATCAAGTTGCGTGCAAACAAAGAAGACAAGAATGGAGTGAATTGCACTATTGTTAGAAATACCTGTTTTTTAACAGGAAATTTAATAAAATAAAATCTACAAACAACTCCTGGATTTTTCCCGAGTGTATCACATTCGGTGTTTATAAAACATAATAATTCTTTCATATTTTTTTTCGAATGAATTCCATATTTTCAATTTATTCCTGAAAGGTTCAGGTTCCTAATATATATCATATTGTTTCTCTCTTTTATTTTTACTTATTTTTTTTCTTGCATAATATGTTTATGACTGTTTCTTCTTCTTCTTTCTTATCTCCACTCAATCATATTAGGGTATCAAGTTGTGACCCTTGATGGTGTCTGTTCGACAACCATCATGACTGGGTTCTGTTTAAAAATGTAAATCGACGCAATTATCCCCTAGTCGGGATATCGCGTTTTGTAAGTTGAAATAAAATTTAAAAATATATATATTTATCAAACAAATGTAAAACAGTCATATTTTTCTCTCTTAAACAAAAAATAATATTTATCTCTCTCTCATATGAATATACGAATACTTTTTCGACAAATATTTTTGGTATTTTCAAAAATAGATTTCACTGAATAGCGTTGATCTTTCTACCTTAATAGATCCGAATTGGCCCCTTCCCATTAGCTTTCGCAAACAAATTAATTATAAAGTGAATCAGCCTTGCGTGGAAATCGGAAACTCCCAATAAAGTAGCATAATTATGTTTATTTTATAATTTAGAGAGAGCGCTTTTCAAAATTTTATTTTATAACACGCGCGAATGTAACAAAAAGATTTAATTAAATAATCCCTTATACATATATCATATTGTAAATGATCCTGTCGACTTAAACAAATCTACTGTTGTAACCCCGTGTAACCCGACGTGTGAATAAACTGGCAGTTGTTCTTGAGGCGAGTGTTGAGGTTATTCCGCACGCGGACAGCAAGAAGCAGAGGCAGGGCTAGATGTTAGCACCGAGCGTGTCGGAGATAGCCCACGGGACAGAGGTGGAGGCCATGAAACAGACCTGGATGCCTAACACCGAGACAAGGAGAGAGAGCCTGAAGCGGCCTGCGTAGATGAGCACATTGTATCACACACCGAGCTGACACTGTTCTGTTCACCCTGGGGCGCGGTCGCCTATAAAAAGCCCCAGACGGGCGCCCTATAATGGGCGTCGACTATGTCCTTTGACTTTGCCTCGTAGTTGCCTCCAACCGCTCTTTTGCTGTTTTTATTCAGACATCATCATTTTGAGTTTAAATACAAATAAGGATGATACAGGTTATATTGATAAAGATATAGCATATCATTCAAAATATGGGGGGTGGTAGCAAATTGGAGCAGTGTATATTTTAATAGGAGGGTATGATCTTAAACTATTGGTTCTAACTTAACTAATTAGAAGATATATGAAATATACTAACAGTGTTATTATATTATAATTCAAAATAAACTACATATATATATATACCAATATTTAGGTGAAATATCATCAGGTTTCCATGGAAAAGTAAATTTTTTAAAAATTTCTGATTTGATATCTAGCTTGCGGACATAGAAGCTAGAGATATCTGTATTTAATTTAAAAAATAATAAACTTATCTCTGTGGAAGCCAGATATATGATTTCACCTTAATAAAATTTGATATTAATGAAATATATCTTCGAATATAATTTATTATTTCACATGAAAACGTTCAGACAGACCTTCCTGTCTACTATATAGATTCGAAATTGAGTCTATAGTTCCTGGAGACGCTGGTTATGTAAATTTCTCTTTTTTTTTGCTTATTCAGCCAGAAGATTTACATATTTATAAATATAATTCTGTATATAAGGATGAGCAAGTTTAATAAACGTGTTTCAGTTATAAATCGGGTGTTGGGGAATTATTAGTGCCATCAGTGTGTTGTGGGCACTTTTGAGGAAGCATATAGGCTTCAATTCGGTTGGAGGCCAGAAGAAGTCTAGCAAGAATATACAGTCAAGTTCTGCCACAACTATTTAGATAAGACCAGACATATCCAGGATACGGCAAGCTTTCCGAGCTTAGTAAGTGAGGCAGTGATCATTTCCGAAAGAGTTCCTATAAGTGGATATACTGTGAATTGTTCGCTATCTAAGCCCTAAAGAGCCGAATATAATAGTACATCGGTCTGGAAATTGAAAATAAATTTGTGTATGTGATTAATATTTAAAGTATTTATATAAATAGATTAAAAATCAACAAGCAATCCAATTAGAGGTTTTTATGAGACTTATTTTCAATTTGATTCTAATATATATTTGTTACATATTATTTTTATAAACCCTATTGTGTTAAATTGCAGAAATTCTATATGAAATATATTCCACGACTCTGCAACAGTTATTTCATTCATCACGATGAAAAACCTTCAAGTATTAAGACCTTACTACAGGCGTATTAAATAAATTAAATTGGTGAAGAACAAACAATCCAGGGCTAGATTTATTCGACTATTTTTATTTCTATAGCTTTCAGGGGGGCCAATATGTCCTTCTCAACAGTAGAATAAGAAGTATGACTTCCAGCTAACTTTACATGCCGCTGAAAGTCAAACTTATAGTTCTTCTGTTGAAGGGCATGTTGGTCCGAAAGCTGAAAGAAATAAGAATAGTTAAAGAAACCTGGATTGCTTGTTGATACAGTAGAACTCAGATAATTTGAAAATTTCTAATTCGAAAACTTCTTGAATTTGAATATTTATATTGGTCCCTTTTATTCAAAACGTTTTTAATTCAAATTTTTGGATAATTCGATTTTTTTGGTTCCTTGGGGGTTCGTATTATTTAAGTTCGATTGAATAAATTGTAAAAAAGACAGAAAAGAACATGTGATATAAATATATGTATAAAATAAATTGTGATTTGATCGTCTTCTTCTTTCTTATCTCTACTCAATCATATCAGAGTATCAACTTGTAAAGCTTGAGACTTTTGAAAAAGAGATTTGACAACCATCATGATGGGGTGAAGTAGAATGCGTCTGCCTTTGTCATTAAGACTGGGAGCACTACTCAGTGGCAGGCTGACTTAGCTCCAAAAGAAATGGCTGCCTCTGAAATGAGGAACAGATGCTATGTGCAGCCGCTCCAATATGGAGCACAAACGCTGCTCATCCTGTATCCCTGGATTAGGAGCCCTTACAGGGTACTATCAGCCGGGCCAGCTGAGTCCAGGTTTTTTAGTGAGCTTGTTACTGCTCCCCCTCCTCTTTTTTCATCCGGGCTTGGGACCGACAAAGGCGGAGTTGTGACTAGATCGTTATATATAAAAGCCTCTGTCTATTTACCTCGAAGTGGTCTCGACTGTTTACAGGTTGAAGGTAAACAGGCCAACACAACTCTATACAATAAAGAAATAAGAAGTTATTAAAATTCATTGAGGAAAATACACATACACACACACTACAAAACATTCAGGGAAATCTATAAAAGTAGACTATAGAAAAACATTTTTCACACACACAAAAGAGTTCTCATATAAATAAATAAAATTTAAAGTTTTATTAAAAATTTTAAATATATTTTTCTGTGTCCGATATTATCTACATGAATTTTATTTTTTAAATTTCAAAATATTTTCTCACAATGAGTTTCTTTTTTTATTACAAACGTTAGCTTTCAAGCGATAATCGCTCTTTGACGGGCTTAATAAAACATCGACTCTATCCTACAAGAAATATTTACAAATACATACGGCGTGGATATTTGATGTTTTTTAAAAATATTTCTTGTAAAAGATATAGTCGTTGTTTTTTTATTAAGCCCGTTGAAGAGCGATTATCGCTTGAAAGCTAGCGTTTTGTAATAAAAAGAAACTCATTGTGAGAAAATATTTTGTATTTTTAAAACATTTTTCATAATTTTATCATAAATAGAGATTTATATGAATATTTATAAAACTTATTTATATATTAAATTTTATTTTGAAAAAAAAATCTCTTTATAAACACGCGGGTAAAAATGCACTCGGACAAATTCCGGACATATCCTGTCTAGTAGGAATGTAGTATAAATCAGTTTGTGGTTTTTTTTTGTACAAACGGTAAAAGACAGGCGGCAATATTGTTTTAATCGAGAAGCGTCACTTCTCAGTCGTAAGTTTGCGTCTTCATTAGGTATTTATCTCCCAGATGTATTATCCATTTGGAAACAGCTCTGTCTTGTGGGAAAGCGACCAGAAGCCTCTTGCCCAACATAAGTCTGTCAGAAGAACATCAATTCAGAAAAGGGGGACTGTATTGACACTTCACTAATGTGATAAATGGTTCAATAAAATTTTTACATTTAATTTTCAAATATAGTGTTTTCGCGTCAGGGCGATATGTTATCTTTATAATAAAATAAATAATGCTTTCAGGGCTAAGTTTCTTGTGTAAATTTTTATTTTCAAGCTTTCGGACTTGTTATTTTTATATTACCAGAAAAAATATAAATAAATTCACATATATCCATGACATGTGTATATAGAGCAGATCACGATGGTCTCCGCCGGAGCGGGTCCCCGGCGCTACAAGGACGCCGGAGTGACCAAGGTCCCGCCGATATAACGCGACGAGACGGGCACTCCACGTGATACGTCAGCGAGATGGCGACGGACGTGGTCGCGGGCCTGCGTGTACTGGCGCTGTTCCTGTGGTACTGGCTGGAGGCTGTGGTGCGATGGCTGAGCCCCGTGGTGAAGCCGGTGGAGGGAGAGGTGGTGCTAGTGACGGGGGCGGGCAGCGGGATGGGCCGTCTCATGTCTCTGGGGTTCGCCAAGCTGGGAGCCACGATAATCGCCTGGGACCTGGATGGTGCAGCCGCCCAGGAGACAGTCCGCTTGTGCGGCGAAATTTCCGAACGTAAACATCGGTCTTACGTTGTGGACGTCTCCCGCCGCGAGCAGGTATACGCCACGGCCGCCGTGGTCCGCCGTGAGGTCGGGCCTGTCACCATTCTCATCAACAACGCGGGCATCGTGTTCGGGGATCGCCTGCTCAATCTCGCCGACGAGAAGATCGAGAAAACCTTCCAGGTCAACGCTGTGTCACACTTCTGGGTGAGTAGGTTGCTCCTAGCTGTCTGTGTTGAGGGAAGAAAGTGTTATTGTTCGAGCTGCACTCCACTATCTATCTATATAAATTCTGTCTGTGTCTGTTGATCATGCACGATTACAACTTCGAAACGGTTGAGAGATGAAGCGTAATTTTCTGAGAATTAAATACAAAATTTCATGCTTATTTTTGAAAGTCCTTGTAGTTACGAGCCAAAAACTATTAAAATAACCAATGGAACAGATGCATCAGTCGCACAATGCGGCTTTCTCGCTTAAGCCGTTCTAAAAGCCAACCTAGTTATGATGAGACTATTTAAACTCAATGTAGAGCAATCTTATCGTTCAAAATACATTGCGCTCAAACACGGCGCAATATTATTCTTGTTTCTCATTTAATACAATTCGGGAAGCTCCACAACATCTAGAAATCAGAGGGGTTGTTGTCAGACATATCGGAGACATCTTGGTTGGCATCTTGTACAGAGCGGGGAGCATTTTCGTAGAGCGTTTTAAAAAGATATCAATATTAAATCTTGAATTTATTGTTCTTGTTCAAATAAGTTTTAATAGATTCTCCACAGATAAATGATCCTCTTTCTCCCTCCTTCTCGGAAGCTGGAGCAGAGAAGTATTAGAGAGAGATTGAGATTGAAACTGATTTATTATAACGTCCATATAAGATTATATAAGGTTAAATACATAAAATGAATAAATAAGATTAATAATGATAGATATATGAATAAAAATAGATATAAATAGATAAAATAATTGATAAATATACATATATTAGAGAGAGACTGTTAGATTTACTTCATTCAGGAGGTCCAGTGACCTATTAGCGTCGGACATGATCTACATAAAATAGTATTTGAAAATAGAGCAATCCATAAATAAATCATTAAATAAAAAGGCATATACTGTATCAAAATATCATTTATTTTACCAATAATTCATTTGGCTAAACGCCAACCTTTATCAAGGTATTATAGCATTTTTAAAGTGTGTTTTTTAAAGGACACACTTTAAAAATGTTATAATCCCTTGAAAAAGGTTGGCGTTTAGCCAACTGAATTATTGGTAAAATAAATGATATTTTGATCCAATATGTGTCCTTTTATTTAAATAAAATAGTATAGAAAGAGGTGCTGACATTCCAAATTTCACAGACACTCCAAGGCATGGCCAAGCGAAAGTTTGAAAACAGATCCAAGTCACGTTACTTTATGAATGGATATTGGTTCCCATTACATATTTTTTACATATTCCAAGCCAAGAAACAATGAAAGACTTCAAAATGGATAGAGACGTGCTTGTAGAGAAATCACGCGGTTCTCAATTATTATTTTATTTAGTCGTTATCCATCAACAATATTCTAGCTCTTTCCAATCAAGATAGGATATAGCCTCGAGAGACATCTTAGATTCCAGAAAGACACTCAGAAAGAATGAGATAAATTGGTTTTAGTTGTCACAAAATTCTAGTCAATTGTTACCTCGATAAGTTTGACCATTGAAGTTTGAAGAAAAGGTTTGCTGTAGGTGATAGAGGATAATAAGAATAAAAAATCGTTTTGTTACACGTTTGATGGAGAATTATACTTTCTCCAACCTACAAATAATCTTTTTGGAGATAGAAAAAACATGTTAGATTATCTCAAATAATAATTTCGTGTATAAATATAGCAATTGAAGAATTAATGAAATGAAAAAAGAAAAACGTAGATAATTACTAGAAATTTTGTCTAGAACCTGACAGAACACTGTCATTATAATCGGCTACTATTTGTTTGAGAAAAAATATATATTACACAACAGAATGTAATCTCACTTTTTGAATTATGAAATAACCTATTTACATTGTTTGAATTTCTCGGTTCTTATTGGTGTGTATGTTCTTATGAATTATAAGGCAAAAAAAGTGTCTGGCAAGCGCTTGAAGAATTTGTAAATTTGCCTTAATGGTTTTTTTATCAGATAAATTCAAACTGATTTGCATATAGCAAGAGAAAGTGTCAGAATCTTATTAAACATATTTACATTATAAAACTCTATTCATGATAAAATTGTGAAGCAAGTATTAAAATTACAAATATATTCTCACAACGAGTATCTTTTTTATTTAAAAAATGCTAGCTTTCAAGCGTTAATCGCTCTTCAACGGGCTTACTATAGTACTTACTATATTTTAGTAAGCCCGTTGAAGAGCAATTAACGCTTGAAAGCTAGCGTTTTTTAAATAAAAAAGATACTCGTTGTGAGAATATATTTGTAATTTTAATAAAATAATATACATATATTGAAAAATAATTTTTAAAATTAAAAAAGGTTAGGTGTTAGTATTAAAACAAAGTAAGCATATCCTGACCACGAGCACATGAACTTTTTAAATGGCAGAGAGCACCATCTAGTGAAATAAAAATCAACTAAACGTTGATTTGTCTGTTTCTTGATATTTGGCTAACCCATTTTCTTGATAAATCAATAAAAGACAACATTATCAATATATATAAAGTTGAAACGTTGAAAATAATCCCTAACAATCTGTTTTAGAAGTATTTATATCCCGAGATCTAAAGAATCTTTTAGAAAACTAGAAGAAGAGTTGGTGATCGTGTTCAAAGAACGACTTCTTTTCTCCACACAGTAGTAAGAGATTGTTCTTTCTGTTCCTTTCCTTTGGATACCGAGACCAAAAAACCATGTACCAGCTCCCTAGTGCTCCATGGGACCACAAAGGTTCGTATAATCCTCCCTATGTACATCCTCATACGTAGGTAACCGTTAAATTGCCACTAGATACTGGAATAAATTGGCAGATTTCTCAACCATAAATTTCTAACCGGTTATTTTTTATCGTTCACAAAAAAACACTGGCACGTCAGCACACGTCATGTATAGCCCGAGAATCTCCTTTCAAACTCTAGGGTAACTTCCTTTTAAGAAAAAAAAAAAGAAAACATATTTGATACTTATACATTCGAATTTATTTTATACCTTCACATGACAATTTTTGACAATTAAAAATGGTTTATTGACATCTAGTCAACAGTCAAAAAGAGAGTTTACAGAGTTTAAAATAGTAGATAGAAATATATACACCAGCCGAGGCCGAAGGTACGTTTGGATCCTATCAGGAGCTTAGAATCGTCTTGAGTTCAGACAGGCCCTTGCGAGTTATTATACCTTCACATGTGTGGGCGTAAAAAACAGTAGCAATTGCGTGCAATCTTTATTCGTGCAAAGTGCAAGCTTTCGAATATTTATAATCCTTCCACAGGCGAATATAGAAACACATTGCTACTGTTTATATTTTTATTTTATACTTTATAGAATTTTTTTTATATTTCAATGTGTGTGTGTCCATCAAGGATGATTCATAAATGGAGACGTGTATAGGGTCTAATTAGGTTCAGATAAAAAATGAGAAAGATAAAAATTCTGGAGTTTTATAACCTTTCCCAGAATGAATCGATAAGAGGTTGGCAATGATAAGTTCTAGATAATTTAGTATGAAAACATCACATATGTGTGTGGTATGAATTAATTGCGTATGATATTGTGTTCAGATATAATGCACGTGTAGGTCTATCATGAAATCACCCTCTTTTTATGTGGACAGCGGAATTCAGAGTTCCTGCTACCGCAGAAAGACAAACTCGAATGATGCAAAATCACTAGATACACAGAGAAACAAACTGTTACTACCCGTTTGAATACCGCGAAACACCACTAGTATACACAGATTGAAAAAATACTATTACTACTCCTTTGAATACCGCGAAACACCTAGTATACACAGAGAAACGAACTGTTACAACCCCTTTGAATACCGCGAAACACCACTAGTATACACAGATTGAAAAAATACTATTACTACTCCTTTGAATACCGCGAAACACCACTAGTATACACAGAGAAACAAACTGTTACTACCCGTTTGAATACCGCGAAACACCACTAGTATACACAGATTGAAAAAATACTATTACTACTCCTTTGAATACCGCGAAACACCACTAGTATACACAGATTGAAAAAAATACTATTACTACTCCTTTGAATACCGCGAAACACCACTAGTATACGCAGAAAAACAACTGTTGTTAGCATTTTGAATGCCGCGAAACCACTAGTATACTCTGATTGAAAAAAATACTGTTACTACTCCTTTGAATACCGCGAAACACCACTAGTATACTCTGATTGAAAAAATACTGTTACTACCCATTTGAATACCGTGAAACACCACTAGTATACTCAGATTAAAAAATACTGTTACTAACATTTTGAATGGCACGAAACCACTAGTATACTCAGAGTGAAAAAATACTGTTTCTACCCCTTTGAATACCGCGAAACACCACTAGTATACACAGAGAAACATACTGTTACTAACATTTTGAATGGCACGAAACCACTAGTATACTCAGAGTGAAAAAATACTGTTTCTACCCCTTTGAATACCGCGAAACACCACTAGTATACACAGAGAAACATACTGTTACTAACATTTTGAATGGCACGAAACCACTAGTATACTCAGAGTGAAAAAATACTGTTTCTACCTCTTTGAATACCGCGAAACACCACTAGTATACACAGAGAAACATACTGTTACTAACATTTTGAATGACACGAAACCACTAGTATACTCAGAGTGAAAAAATACTGTTTCTACCTCTTTGAATACCGCGAAACACCACTAGTATACACAGAGAAACATACTGTTACTAACATTTTGAATGACACGAAACCACTAGTATACTCAGAGTGAAAAAATACTGTTTCTACCTATTTGAATACCGCACACGCAAAACACCACTATTATACACAGAGAAACATACTGTTACTAACATTTTGAATGACACGAAACCACTAGCATACTCAGAGTGAAAAAATACTGTTTCTACCTCTTTGAATACCGCGAAACACCACTAGTATACACAGAGAAACATACTGTTACTAACATTTTGAATGCCGCCAAACCACTAGTATACTCAGATTGAAAAAATAGTGTTACTAACCGTTTGAATACCTCGAAACACCTAGTATACACAGATAAACAAACTGTTACTACCCCCTTTGAATACCACAAAACACCACTAGTATACACTAGGAGCCTGGCAGGACTGATTTAATCGGACTCGGCCGAGTAATCTCTAAAAGAGGGTGGAGGCTGACTCGAGCGACCCGATGTTGGAGCTCTGTTAGTAAACACAGAGAAATAAACTGCTACTGCTAGTTTTAATACCGCTAAACACCACTAGAATACGAAGAGAAACAATCAGTTACTACCCGTTTTAATACCGCGAAACGACCAGTATACACAAAGAGTCGTTAGAGCTAGTTCTATATGTTTACAAACTAATTGACATTATTAAGAGTATTGATATTCACTAGATGAAAACATCCCAAACATTTGCCTTAGATAACATCATTTCCGAATTATGCCTCAGGTTGTATATCTAGGTTTAGAAAGAAGAGGTTGTGTAACAACATAACAATGCTTTTTGCAGAGGATACAATGTATTGTATGTTTGGTCATATGATTGCAAATTATTATTTTGTTTTGTATGTTTGATCATATGATTGCAAGTTATTGTTTTGTATTATATGTTTGATCATATGATTTCAAATTATTGTTTTCAGGCAAACACAATAGCGACATATTAACCTCCTATTTGATACTTGATAACTAAAATTGATGATATAAGATAGGGAAACTACTATCGCACTTTATTAGATGTTGTATAAGGCAAGAATCATTCTATTTAATGGACAGAGTGCTTGACTTACTACGGCAAATATCGAATACTAGACGAATGGCCCGGGCAACGCCCGGGGTTTACCCGAGTGCGAATATATTTTAAAAACGTTGTCTTGGGTGGTCGCTATTGACAGGGTGGTCTGTATAGACAGGTGGATGTATCACACAGCTGATAACAGGGTTGTCTAGAGTGGTCGCTATAGACAGGGTGGTCTGTATAGACAGGTGGATGTATCATACTGCTGATAACAGGGTTGCCTAAGGTGACCGCTATAGACAGGGTGGTCTGTATAGACAGGTGAATGTAACACACTGATGATAACAGGGTTGCCTAAAGTGACCGCTATAGACAGGGTGGTCTGTATAGACAGGCAGCTGATAACAGGGTTGTCTAGAGTGGTCGCTATAGACAGGGTGGTCTGTATAGACAGGTGTATGTATCACACTGCTGATAACAGGGTTGCCTAAAGTGACCGCTATAGACAGGGTGGTCTGTATAGACAGGTGAATGTAACACACTGATGATAACAGGGTTGTCTAGAGTGCCGCTATAGACAGGTGTATGTATCACACAGCTGATAACAGGGTTGTCTGGAATGGCCGCTTTATACAGGGTGGTCTGTATAGACAGGTGGATGTATCACACAGCTGATAACAGGGTTGCCTAAAGTGACCGCTATAGACAGGGTGGTCTGTATAGACAGGTGGATGTATCACACAGCTGATAGCAGGGTTGTCTAGAGTGGCCGCTATAGACAGGTGTATGTATCACACTGCTGATAACAGGGTTGCCTAAAGTGACCGCTATAGACAGGGTGGTCTGTATAGACAGGTGAATGTAACACACTGATGATAACAGGGTTGTCTAGAGTGGCCGCTATAGACAGGTGTATGTATCACACAGCTGATAACAGGGTTATCTGGAATGGCCGCTATATACAGGGTGGTCTGTATAGACAGGTGGATGTTTCACACAGCTGATAACAGGGTTGTCTAGAGTGGCCGCTATAGACAGGGTGGTCTGTATAGACAGGTGGATGTATCACACAGCTGATAGCAGGGTTGTCTAGAGTGGCCGCTATAGACAGGTGTATGTATCACACAGCTGATAACAGGGTTATCTGGAATGGCCGCTATAGACAGGTGGATGTAACACACTGCTGAAAACAGGGTTGCCTAGAGTGGCCGCTATAGACAGGGTGGTCTGTATAGACAGGTGGATGTATCACACAGCTGATAACAGGGTTGCCTAGAGTGGCCGCTATAGACAGGGTGGTCTGTATAGACAGGTGGATGTATCACACAGCTGATAACAGGGTTGTCTAGAGTGGCCGCTATAGACAGAGTGGTCTGTATAGACAGGTGGATGTAGCACACTGCTGATAACAGGGGTGTCCAGAGTGGCCGCTATAGATAGGGTGGTCTGTATAGACAGGTGGATGTATCACACAGCTGATAACAGGGTTGTCTAGAGTGGCCGCTATAGACAGGTGTATGTATCGCACAGCTGATAACAGGGTTGTCTAGAGGGGGGCAGGGAGGCCACGTGTTCGCTGGCAGCCAATGGGCGCGCATTCTATCCGTGAGCTTCAGACATACAGAGAGAATAAGGCAATTATATAAGTAGATATTTGTAAACCGACATTTGAAAATTATCCCGCATGCGTTTCTTTTGAACGAAAAATCAAAATTTATTTCAAGGAGAAATAACATTTTTTTTCTAACCATAGGGATGAGGTTTGAAAGGATGAATTGTGAAGAGTAATGATAAACGGAAAAATAAAAGTGTCCAGGGATTCCAGGGATGGGAATTTATTTATTTTTCCGTTTATCATTACCCTTCACAATTCATCCTTTCATACTTCATCCCTAAGGTTAGAAATAATCGTTATTTCTCCTTGATATAAATTTTGATTTTTCGTTCAAAAGAAACGCATGCGGGATAATTTTCAATTGTCGGTTTACAATCACAAGCCGAATTATATTGTATTGAATATATTTGAAAATAATCAATTCAGCAGTCAAGTTGGAAAGTTGCTCCGTTGCAAGAAAAGCGACTGATGATTTTTTTAAATTTTCTTTTAGTCTTCGCCGTCCTCCCTGAATGTAAACCCCATCAACAAAGCCACTTGTATAATTCCTGTAGAGAAAAAGACAAAGGTTGCAACTTGACGGCAAAGTTGGGTCCCGGGCCATACTATCCCTGGACAACCATGCCGAACGATGGCTAGTGCCAGAGGCGGAAGGATTAAATTTATCTTTTACATTTTCGTTTGATAGTGGATATTGCGACTGCTGTGATAGAGATGCATGGGAACATCTGAGGTTCTTCATTGGACACAACAACAACATTTTCGTTTAGCCTATTTCTGTTTTAACATGTGTCAGATATTTGAATTCGTTTCTATAAGAAAAGAAATAAGAGTCCTACTTAAAGGTTGTCTATTCAAAGAAGGATAGCTTTAGTGAATCAATAAAATTACTTTTCTCTCAATCGTTGTTATTGCTCCAGTTGCGATCACCAGATGTTTTACACACACAGCTTTATAAAGACCACAGGTCTTATACAGATTCACCATAGTAAGAAAGGAAGCATAGATGAAGCTCCTGTACTCCAGGCAGCTCAGCACCCAACAACAGCCTACAGGTTCGTCTCATGTCCAGTGACCACACATTCCTTCGGATCACCAGATGATTTGAGCCTCTCGTGCTGGACTTGTGCTAAATAAAGGCATCAGCCTTGGCCGTTCCACTCTACTTGCTTGTCTCCCCGCGTGTCACCCATCATTGCGACATGCTGACGACAACTTTGGTAAACAGCCATTGGACTTTCCCTGGAATATCCCTACAGCTAATCAATAGCTTTGGTAATCACTATATAACGTATTCGGACGTAACAAATTGTCTTTCAAAAAATTAATTAAGATTTAATGACGTTTTTTTTTAATGCTACCAACGCCATTCATAGTGTTTCGCTGCTTATCAGAAAAACTAGATTTTCCGCCTTACCCGCTGCTATTTGATAATCACCTTTTTGCCAGTTAGCTAAACAATATATTAGAGGTGTCAAGGCTGTAAGGGATACGTGTAGGAAAAGTCCCGGCTGAAACCTTCCAGAAACCTGCAGAAACATGATGCCAGATTTCTGCTGACTTTTAAACAGGTGAGCTTCATAGATTTCAGCTATTTTCACTGCTCAAATGTAGCAATGAAGCCCAGACCTTGGATATCTTTGCGGTTTAGCCAAATTTGCGTTTTTTATTGTCTAATTGAACAGTTCACCTTTTTTGATTGCCGCTCTAGCACTGCTCAAATGTAGCAATTAAGCCCAGACCTTGGATATCTTTGCGGTTTGACAAATTTTGTCATTTTTGTCGATTTTATGTGTATGATTCCTAGCAAAGAGTGCTTCACTATAACTACATTTTCTAATTATTTTATTTGCAGTGTTACTATATTTCTCCTTGAAAAATTTTGAATGTAAAATTGTAGTCTCTTCAATTTTTATAGAGTATAATATTAATGCTTTCTAAAAATGGCATATATTTTTTGAAAAGTCGGTGTTGAGATCTATTCTCACCAATATGAATCTACCCACTCTCTATCTAGATATTATCAAGGAAATGAATCATTTTAACGATTTTTTTTTGAAGAATGAAGTACCCTTTTTCTTATAAAGGAGTATATTATAAAGGAATATAGTGATATATGGTATCTATGATTCTCGGTAACGGCGCTGATTTTATTTGCTTAAGAAACTTCCCCTAGAGTGAGGTGAACGAGGCACTTGTAGTCAGAAGTGTTTAAATCACTTCGAAGTAATATATTTGATAAATATATATTAATATAACCAGAAAAACACAGTTCAAGAGAGAGATTGAGATTGAAACTGATTTATTACAATGTCCATATAAGATTATATGAGGTTAAATACAGAATAAATATAAATATGAGTAAATAATATTATATGATGATAAATGTATGAGAATAAATAGATGTAAATATATATTTATATATAATAATTGATAAACATATATATATAATATATACAAGTCGTCCTTGGTATCGCACACCGCAGGAAAGACTCCGTCACCGGTGGACTGCGAGAGTTCTTTCCCACAGAGTGGGCAGGTCGATGTGATGGCTGGTGTTACCCACCTCAAGACCAAGATGGTACTTGTAAATGGTAGCCTTCGCTACACTTGTGAGTTTCACTGCCTCAGGATGGAGGCCGACACTGAAGAGCCAGGCCTGCAAATCCAGGGGCAGAGAGAGATTGAGAGATTGAATCTAATTTTATTACATCGTTCATATGATATTATATATAGTGACAAATGAAAAATAAATGCACAAGAACCGCGTCTACTAATTCATCATTACCAACCTCTTCATAGAGAGGGGCTAGAATAGAGTTAGCGTTTAGTTGTTTGAAAATTTTCTCTACCTGCTCCTCGAGCTCCCTATCTTGAGGGATCTGAGAGGGAAACGTGATTGGGCCACAGAGAGAAGAGAGATTAGAGATTGAAACTGATTTATTTCAAAGTCCATATAAGATTATATAAGGTTAAATACAGAATAAATATAAATATGAATAAATAAGATTATATAATGATAAATATATGAATAAATTGATATAAATATTTAAAACAGAGAGAAAGAGAGATTGAAACTGATTTATTAATCATTTATTTAAGATTACCGTTTTGAAAATAGAGCAATCCATAAATAAATCTTTAATTAAAAAAGAATATATTGGATCAAAAAATCATTTATTTTACCAATTATTCAGTTGGCTGAACGCCAACCTTTATCAAGGTATTATAACATATTTTAATACCTTGATAAAGGTTGGCGTTCAGCCAACTGAAATATTGGTAAAATAAATGATTTTTTGATCCAATATATGCTTTTATAATTAAAAATATAAGATTATATAAGGTTATATATAAAATAATTTAATAAATATATATAAATAAGATTATATAAAGATAAAGAGAGAGAGAGAGAGAGAGAATTTGTGATAAATGAGGAATTTATCATTGCGACCATTTCCGACTTTAGTGGAATACAAGCCAAGATAACTAGTTTGGCAGAATAACATATGTAATGGAAATCATTGATCTTTGACCACTTTTGGCATATACTTTGGCTATAAATAAATACCCGTAGGGTCACAAAATAAAAAAATTGAAACAGATTTTATAAATTTGAAATGTTTTCCTCCTACTATCTGCTTATACACTGTTATAATAATCGAATTCCACCAATTTGGTAAAATAGGATAAAACCTATCAGTTGAGCGTTCAGATTTCTTGACCTCCATGTCACCTTGGAAATATCAATTCCAGCCACAGACCCTTGGTTTGGCCATCAGCTCCAAGGTTCTGCAGAAGTCTAATGACAAAGGAAATTTTGATTGATAAGGACATTGATACCATTGCTGTCGGTATTTAATCTTCTTTCAAGGTCGAAACACAAAATGAAACAGGATTAGCAACAAATTTTCAATCAATATCATATTAATAAGTTACTGACCTAATTTTGTGAAATTAAGATGTGTTATAGCTCTCTTCTCAGTATATTTCACAGATAGGTGGGTCTATCTACCGGTCATCCCTTTCCACCAGTACACAATTCTTAATGATCCAGTCGTTAGATGCCAATTTGTCTTTTAAAACAGATTCTGAAAGTGATTTTTGATAATTGAACAATTTTGATGTAAATAATTGATAGAAATGTTTTTATTTTCTCTTTTTTCTTTGTTAATATCAATATGACTATTTTACGGCCTTAAATTATTATAAATATGTATAAACAAATGTAGAGACATACATGTATGACAGTGCAAGTGTCTCTAGGGGGACATAACGCTTTAAATTGATATTTAAAAAAAAAGTGATTTTACGGAAATATTTTTAACTAGCCTAAAGGAAAGAATTCTTTGAGTTGGTTGTTTTTTCTTATTCCCTATCTCAGTTACTTATCGAAGGTACAGAGAGTAAATGGTTATTCTGAAATGTCTGAAATGGAGTTAGCTATTTTATAGGGGAGGGGGGGGGGATTTCCACAGAAATCCAAGTTATTCCCTGCTTCTATCTTACTTGTAATGAGAATAATTATAAATAAATTCTGAGATTTTGTATTCAAATGAATCACTCCTTGCAGAGAGAGGAATCATAGTCTTTTGTCACGTTCTCTATCTTGGGTTAGTGATACGTATACTTCTGCTTCTCAGTGACACAATAACCTATAGGACATGCAACAACTGTCCTGGTGTGAAACTAAGATCTACTCACGTATTCTCATGCCCAGCAATGGCCCGCAGCCTTGCAGAAAATTGACATGGACCCAGAGAAGCAGCTTTACACACCTAAAATAGAGGACATTGCGATTGTTGTGATAGAGAGGTATGGAGACATCTGAGGCTCTTCATTGGACACGACAACAACAACAACTCCTTGCAGAGAGTCTTTTGCCATGTTCTCTAATTTGAGTATTAGACTGGTTCACGATACGTATATTCCTGCTTCCCAGAAATCAATACATCTCGCCACTCGAGTTATCAGAGCGCGAGGTTATCGCAGTTTGTTTTTATCAAGACTCGGTCTCCAAGGCCAACGCTGTGAACTTTAGGAATCACAGTCAGCCTATTTCTCACTAGAGATTGCTGATACGTTTGCTATCTTTAACAGCCTTTGATTTCTCAGATGGAACTATTGATAACTTAGATATTAATTGATATATTGGATGTGTCTAGAAATGACTTAGATTCAAGAATATAAAATACAAGATATTCATCCTTTCGTCCCTTATTTCCTCTATTGGATTATTATCTGTGAATAGATCTTATTTAAGTAACCCAGGTTTCTTGAGCGTGCAGAAATCAACAACTACCCGAATATATATTGTCTTTTTCTTCGATAGACTAATACAAAAGGCAACTTCATGCTTGGCATTGTTAGCTTGCACATTTTGAAAAACGATTGACGAAAAACGATGAAAATTTCCTCCCTCCCAGCCATTGCTTTAGATTTGGGAAGTAAAAGATGTCACATGGAGCTAAATCTGAGAAATAAGGTATATGGGGAACCAATTGGAAACCTAATTCTAACAATTTGGCAGCTGTTACATTAGATCTATGATGCGGAAAACATTATCGTAGTGAAAAGGCAAATTTTTCTGAGCCAATCACGGACGTTTGGCACGCAATCCCTTCTTTAATTGATCCGGATGTGTTGTATAATACTCTCTTTTTATTGTGTTTACATTTTCAACTAGTCAATTAGAAATATTCCATGGGAATCCCGATACTCAGTGGTTATAACATTTCCTGTTGACACAACAGTTTTTCAAACTGGCGAAACCGCTGAGAGGGTTCACCACTGATGAGCCAGGCCCTCTCATTTATTTTTCCATTGCAGTAAGGGCAGTAGAAATTGCTTAATATCAAAAATAATCTTACGCCTTTAAAATAGTTTTGAATTTTGATAACAGATGGCGCGCTAGTGCATCAGTTTTTGCCTTCTTTGAAGCTTTTTTACCCAGACATGTCCACTGCTTTGACTGCTGTTTGGAAACTGGTGTGTAGTGGTGTATTCAGGTCTCGTTTACCGTCACAAAACGACGCTGAAATTCCAAAGAATTAAGAGAGATTAAACGATAGACACTGCTGAGAAATGTCTGTCCGTTTGCGTTTTTGGTCGATCGTAACAATCGCGATACCCATCTAGCTCACAGCTTCATCTGTAATTTTACATGAAGGATATGGTATACCCTGCCTAATTGGATGTCTGTAGTCTCAGATATCTCACATATCTTCACTCGTCGATCTTCCATAACGATGCAATATGGACTTTTGATACCATTTCTGGAACGTTGTTAAATCTATAGGCCAATCCTGGACGTGGTTCATCTTGTGTTGATTTTCGGTCATGTTTAAATTCATTCGTCCAATAATAAATGGTCTTATATGATGAGGCTGAGTCTCCTGGAATTTCGTTAATTTGGGAAGCCGACCAACGTTTAAATTAGAAATATTTACAGTTCTAAATTAATTTTTATCCATTTTGGAATTTATCGCTATGGCGCGAGCTTTCTAGAAAGCAGAGCACGCGGTCTCGAGGTTTGACGTCAAATAAAGGGACCTCTTTCTAGCCCACCAGGGAGATTGGTGTCGCCATCTATATCCTTCTTACCTTACTTATCGAACAGCTCTCGTACGTCCAATAAATTTATAATCCGGGAAATAATCACATCATCAATGAAACACGAATTGATTTAAATCTCCTGGACATTAAAGAATTAAAAAAGGTTTCCGGAGATGAGCTTCGTTTTATTTCAAATACCATCTCAAGCTCTAGGACATCTCTGCCCTTTCACAGGAAAACATATATAATGAAGAAAACACCTCCTGATGCTGCTTCAGACAGCGTTTTATTCATTATATATGTTCTCCTGTGGAAGGGCAGAGATGCCTGAAAACTTGAGATGGTATTTGAAATATAAAGAAACTCATCTCCAGAAACCTTTTTTTATTTGTTTAATCAATGAAATATTTCAAATCTTATAGACGGAGTGGTCTTTCTCCATGCGCGGCCTTGCCCTGGTATCGGAGATAATAGGGCCGTGATTATAGCTCGGTGGTTGGGCAAGTTCAATTGTCAGAAAGCTGCCATATGAGACACGGATTTCCTGGTTAATTTTCCCATAGCCACATCTCATGGGTCTAAATAACCTTGTGAAATCTCGGTATAATTACCTTGTGTATCACAATATGCAACACCTAAGGGTTAGATTTCACACAAGGGAATCCTGAGTTATGTCTTAGTAACGGCAAGGTTTAAGAATTGAACAAGTCTTTTATTGTAATCTTTGTGATCATTATATTACTTTATTTATTTATTTGATAATAATCTTTATATTATATATTTATTTATTTCCAAGATCATAGTCTTTGACGAGTTTAATATTTGTTTTTGACTGGTGCTTTAGATGTTGTATTAAATTCGAAAAATCACGTGAGAACGCCCTTGCAACCCCAGAACAAATTTTAACGCCTTGCCAAATGCTTTATTTTTATTTACTTCTCCTGACGAAGACAAAATATTTTTGTTGAAACGTTGAGAAAACTCTAACTGGCCGAAGTATCTATTTTTCATTGAAAAATGAAAGTCTTTTATTATTGGAGAAATTTTATATCGGGTAATATTAACATGAAAGAGATCCTTTTTGAATTTTTTCATTTGTAGAAAGACCCTCTGTGATATTTTCACATTAATTATGACATTTGGGCACGTCTAAGTTGTCTTTGGTTGATGAAAAAGACTTGACGGTAGGTACGGTTAAGCGAGACCTATTTAACAATCCTAAGAACTGACATTTTGATTATTTGTGCAAAAATGTATAGCATGAAATTAGTTTATTCTGAAACAGTACTCTCAAAATGTGTAGTTCAGAATTTCAAAGAAATATTAACTGTCCGTTTAAAAAAAGGTATCAAGAATTCAATAATAGTGAAATGCCAACATATATAAGACGAACTGTGAGACTAATGTTCCCGTTAATTATGCTTATCGTATTCACATCAAGGTTCTTTCTGGGTATTTGATAAGAGAGGAGAGAAATGACGAGATGATTCCATGAAAACAAACTTAGAGACGGTCAATTGCTTCTCAACTGTGAAAGAAATTTCTCCTGTTGAGACGCCTCGTTGATTCCAGTCACGGTCGACATTCTTACACAAGACAGTCAAATTGCTGCGACCAGGCACGTAATGCATTAGTAGACCTAAAAATACTTGTAGAAGACCGCTTGCTTCAGACGTTGGTGCGTGTCATTCATGGTCCCCACTGCTGACGTTTAACCTTCTTGTCATGACGAGGTTCGTCTCAATATACCAACGGGGTAAATACATCAAGCTGAATATTCTATGAGAAAGTCGCTGAAAATTCTCCATACACCTATCCCTCGATTTACACGGTAGATACGTTCCTGAGAAAAACATGTAAATCAGTAAATAATAATGTATATTTATAATGTAAAATAATGTATATTTGGTAAATTGCCATCATTTCCCTCCAAATTTTCCCGCATTTTTTTCCGCGATAAAAAAAAACTTATTTGGGAAACCGTGTAAAAGCGAAAACGTGTAAAACAAGTACCGTGTAAATCGGGGAATAGGTGTACACTTGAATGAATCGGATTACTGGATTAAATATGAAGCTGTGACAATTGACAATTAAAAACAGTCTATTGACATCCAGTCAACAGTAGGGAGAGAGGTTACAGTTTAAAATATTTACATGAAAAAGATCAGCCAGGTGTTCTTCCCCACCGCGATAGTCCTCCTCCAGGCGATGACGGGGTCCTCGATGGCCTGGCCCAGCCCGACCTGGACGAAGTATCGGTTGATTCTCGATGTGTGTAGATATAAAACTTTATATCAATTGATATAAATCTCCTGGAAATAAATAATTAAAAATAGTTTCTGAAGATAAGTTCCTTTTTATTTTATTAAAGCAGTGTCAAGCTTTTGGGCATCTCTACCTTTTCTATAGGAGAACATAAATAAATGAATAAAACGGGGCATTTAGATTCTCCTGTAGAAGGCTCCTGAAAGCTTGAGCCAGAAATATTGTTAATTATTTAATATATGAAAATTATTGACTCAAATGAGCCAACGGCCAACGATAAATGATTAGAAAGCCTTCAGACAAATTCAAACATAAATTTGTTGTAACTTTAATGGGTGTCGTAAAGATAGAAACTGCCTAACGAGGACAAAATATTTTTAAAACGACATTGGAAAATATCCCGCATAAGTTTCTTTTGAATGAAAAATCGATTTTTTTTTAGGAGAAATAACGACTATTTCTAACCTTATTATTTTTCCGTTAATCATTACATTTTCACAATTTATCCTTTCATACCTCATCTCTAAGGTTAGAAATAATCGTTATTTCTCCTAAAATATTTTAGATTTTTCATTCAAAAGAAACTTATGCGGGATATTTTCCAATGTCGTTCTACAATCATAGGCCGCATTATATTGTATTATAAAAGATTTTTGTCGAAACGTTGAGACAATAAAAAATATTCACTGGCCGAAGTATCTTTAATTTGACGAACTTTGATGGGTGTGTGTTTCATAAAATATTTCTATACACCTTGAGACTAGTGTTTTCTAATACTGAGGCAGCTACATACACAGATTCCTCATAATTTCTTTAGATACCAAGGTTGATTATAACAAGCATGTATGTGTTGAAAGGTGAGCACACTCTTTTTTTAGCAAATACTTTTCAAATATTGTAAGAAGGTTAATCCACTCCTCGTTTAGCATCTTTAAATTGACATAAGGACACTCAATTCCCTTTCGTAACCATCTAGTATTTTAGTAAAATAATGATCAAAAACAAAACTTAAATGAAACAGATCTAGAAAGATATCTATACGGCTTCTTTTTCTCTAACCTATTTTACTCTTTAAGATTCAACAACCAAGGTCAGCTATAAAAATTACAGATATAAAGACTTTGTGCTAAAAAAGTATATGGCTCTATCAATCGCTTTTGTGTGTGATATTTACTTCCCGACATTTGGGAAGTATGATGAAGGGGGGCAGTGGGTTTCTGAAACGTCAGGAGAAAATAAATCAAAAGAGATATTGCTATATCCTTTTTAAAGAAAACTCCCAACCTTCAAATGATTTTTGACATGAAGACTTGGGTTTCAGGATGGAGAATGGTAACTTTTTGCTGCCAGAATATTTGATACAGGTGTGAAAATAAAATGACAGCCTCTCGTACATGATAGGACAATTATGGTGTGTATTTATCAGAAATGCTGTACAACTTCCTTCTAACTCTCCCAGATTAAACACAATCCGTAAATGGAGTTATTTTTCTAATCAAGTTCTCATATTGTCTTTTTTTAAATAAGGAGATAAGGATTTTCTACTTATAGTGGTCTTTTTGGCCAAGACTGGTCCATTTTAATGAAGTTTCAAATAATATCTTGTGTTCTTTCCTAAGAATACAACTTCCTTCTAACTCTCCTACATTAAACACAATCCGTAAATGGCGAAATTTTTCTGGTCCAATTCTCATATTGTTTTTCTTTAAAATAAGTAGATAAGGATTTTCTACTTATAGTGGTCTTTTTGACCAAGACTGGTAAATTTTAACGATGTTTCAATTAATATCTTGTGTTTTAACAAAATAAAATAAAGATTCTTTCCTGCTTTTACACTTTGACAAAACAATATGGAATCTTGGTTTCTTTCTACAGTGTTTTATTTCCCGAGATTTAGGGCTAACATGTACTTCAACACGGTTATAATTCTAGCTCTCCGTCTTGAAAGGCATCTCAACCTGATAGCTAGAGAAATAAAAAAAATGTATAAAGAAATCTTTCCCTAGATTCCTTATAGATTTTGTCAATGAATAAAATATAATGGTGATATACGATTTTTTATGAAGTAAAATACCAAATAGGGGGTAAATTCTATGTTCTAAGTGGTGATGGCCGCTACCTTGATGGAATCATCTTCTCTGAGCTAGCTTCTTCCTTATTTATTACCTCTGAAGCTGCAATGCTCCACCCGAGCGGCCAATTATTGCTACTCACGCAAGGACGGCAAAATTTCCTGGACATGGGCAGTTAGCTGAGGATACACCGGCTATTATACAGTTAAGTTTGGGAGAGCTCTTTCTCTCTGACGATGTTTATTCTATGATTGTATAGAAATCTCTTCAAAGATATTAAATCTCCGTGTATGAGGTAGTTTGGAAGGTAGAGAGAGAGATTGAAACTACTTTATTTCAAAGTACATATAAGATTATATAAGGTTAAATACATAAAATGAATAAATAAGATTAATAATGATAGATATATGAATAAATAGATATAAATAGATAAAATAATTGATAAATATACATATATATAAATATATATACAAGGTCTTCATTGGTGGAGCCCACCGCGAGAGAGAGAGATTGAGATTGAAACTTCTTTATTACATAGTTCGTATAAGTTCATACTTGTATAAGGTTATATAAGGTTGAATACAAATAAAGAGAGAGACAGAGACAGGTTTCTGGAGATGAGTTTATTTTTATTTTATTAAAGCAGTCTTAAGCTTTCGGGCTTCTTTGCCTTTCTACAGGGGAACATAAATAAACGAATAAAACGGGGTATCAGGCGGCTTTTATTTGTTTATTTATGTAATCCTGTAGAAAGGCAGAGTCAAGAAACACGTCGCTGTAAACTTTGATTTCTTCTTCAAGATGATCTCTGGCCATTCCTTCTCTTCTAATATAAAAATATCTCTTCATTTACTTCTTCCTCACGTTTCGGAAACCCACTGCCCCTCTCATCAGCCCGAACGTCGAGAACTATCCAGGAATGGGAATCGAACCCACAGTGTTCCACTTACCGGACAGATGCCATGTCCACTAGGCTACCCTGGACATGGCATCTGCCCGGTAAGCGGAACACTGTGGGTTCGATTCCCATCCCCGGACACTTTTATTTTTCCGTTTATCATTACTCTTCACAATTCATCCTTTCATACCTCATCCATAAGGTTAGAAATAATCGTTACTTCTCCTTAAAATAAATTTTAATTTTTCGTTCAAAAGAAACACATGCGGGATAATTTTCAAATGTCATTTTGCAAAGTATTCTACGTCTGTACTTTTAGAACTTACGTTGGTTGTTCTATGAGAGAATCAAGCCGTATAGACATCTTCCTAGATCTGCTGAAATAAAGTTTTGTTTTGATCATTATTTTATTAAAATAATAAAGGTTCCGAAAGTGGATTGAATTTCCTTATATCAATTTAAAGATGCTAAACGAGGATTAAATAAACAATCTTACAATATTTTAAAAGTATTTTATAAAAAGTCTAATGACATAGAAGTAGCTAAAGGCTTCGATCTTTTTGATAGAAAAGGCTATTTGAAATACACCAGTCAATGGTTAAGTAATATGTTAATGAATGAATAGATATAGGTGAATCCAAAATACACAGACAAACTCTCTTTGGGAATATGTTCTATACTTAAGATTCAATAGAAATGTCTAATCGATATTTCGTCATTTTTGAATATTTATGAAATAGAGCCTTTCAGAAAAAGTCAATGAGATGAGGATAAGTACTGTCTGGTTAAAAGTGTATGTTTTATTCTTATTTCTTATTAATTGTTAATTTTATTGTAGAAATTGTTGTTAAATATTATTCATTGATGTTATTCTATTCTTTATTGTTGATTTATATAATTCATTGTTTTACATAATTAATTCTTTATTGTTTTATTTTAATCTGTATATATTTTCAGTTATTAATTTTTTTTTGTATTGATTCAGCAACAGTGTGTTGTTTATATTTTGTGTTTTGTTTAGTTTACTCGTTAGTCTAGTTAAATCGAGCCATCAATTCATGTTAGGCTAATCAAATTCATTCATGTAGCTTTTATTCTAGAATCATTAAATCGAAATTCTTTGTTCAATTACGTAGATTTCCCTTATTCAAGTTTACAGAACTCATTCAAGTGGATCATCGCTATATACCCCAGCTCATAGCATTTGAGCTAGGTAGTGTGAACGCGAATTTACAAGTACCTTTATTTATATTTGACCTATACAGAAGAAACATCGACATAACATGAAGTTAGCGTGTGTGTTCTAGAGGTAATAATTTTTAAATATCTAAATCCAGGGAATATTCAATTAATCCCACAATAACTTACCCGATAGTGATTATCCTGTTTATAATTTTTTTCGCCATTATTTTCCAACTATATTTGACAAATTTATTGGATTAATTGAATATTCTGGATTTGAAATTGGGAAAATGATTCCTTACAGAGGCCTGACTCTGTTGCGACAAAGGTACATCTGGTTAGTCAATATATAGAGAGAGATATTTATTAAAACCATTTTATCATAATAATTGGAAAATCTCTATCACATCAAATATTCACACAAAAACGACAGAATCTTTCTATATTTTTATATTATAAATAATCACATCAATAATCAGCTTATAGCATACACATATTGCGTCTTAATATACATAAATGGCGCGTTATTCCTTTAATTTATGCCTAACTGGCCTTGTCCTTATTGTTTGCGAAGAGTATTTCTCGATGCAAATATTTATATGTAATTCTACTGTCCTAAAAGCTTATGTCCATAGTTTGCTTAAATACCATTTCTAAGATTCCATCCTTCAGTGTAGCATATATAAGCAGAATGATCCAATACAGTAATAGAACTCTAAAGAAGCGGTCTGGTAGATTGAGAATTGGTGAAACCGCTGGGAGGGTAACCACTTATGAACCAAGCCCTTCCAATATTTTTTCATCGCAGTAAGGATAGTAGAAGAGTTTGATGTATGCGTGAAGGAAGCATTCGCGTCTTAATGTCTTCATTTACTATATACACAATATCACAGATGAAAAAAAAAACAATAGAAAAAAATAAAAGTGGGTCAGGTGTTGATATTAAAAATATAGAAGGCATATCCTGACCACGAGCACATGTGATTTTTAGATGGCAGAGCGCCATCTAGTGGAGCAAAATTAACTAAACGTTTATTTAACTTACTCCGTGATATTTGGCCAACCCAATTTCTTGATAAATCAAGAAAAGCCATCCACGAACGCGTTTCGCGCTGTTGGCAAAAAAAAGCACATGTGCTCGTGTCAGGATATGCCTTCTTTATTTTTATTATCACATATGTATAAAAGTGACTAGCAAAATTCCGGAAAGTGCTTTGTTTGACATTTAACATACACGATAACAGATGTATAGTATAAGTGTGCGTCCTGAAATGATTTATTAAATTCTAGATGCAGTAATATAAGCGCACATCAGTGACTATAGAAACACGACTGAATGTATACGTCCATCCGAGACAATACACAAACCACTTGACTTCTCTATTCATCAAAACATTTTGCCAAACTTCTTTTATTTTACTCTTTCAAAGCTACATTCGAATTTCAAGGATTACCAGCATTGAAGCCTATCTTCGTGACATCTTGAAATGTATCTAATTGACGGAATGTCGTTAACGACTCTCTAAGTATTCCTGACTTCCTCGAGGAACTGACGCTACCGGTTGTTATGTGACGTTCATTCTTCAGGGATTTCCAACAAAACCTTGTTGACCATTCGGACACGACAAACAAATTCCTAATTAACGGGAGAATAGAAGTTGAGAAACCTCCTATTTACCTTATAAAGAATATTACAATTGTCATATTGTACTGGGATAAGGTTCATAAATTAAGAAAAAGGCATCTCCTTATCGTGCAACTTAAAGTTGCTGATGGCTTGCGCCATCTATCGGAATAAATATAAACTATTCTCGTTGATTTTTCATTATTCCAGAATCGGCCAAATACCCATTCTTGATTAATCAAGAAAAGCTAACCACGTGCGTTTCTGGCTGTTGACCCTCGTCTTGATTAATCAAGAATGGGTATTTGACCAATTCTGGAATATTTAAAAAACCAACTAGAATAGTTGATATTTATTCCGATAGATGGCACAAGCCATCAGCAACTTTCAGTTGCACGATAAGGAGATTCCTTTTTCTTTATTTACCCTATGTTATCGTAAAGATAGAGGCTGCCTGGCCGGCATTCATAGTTCTTAAAAATGAAGATACTTCGGCCAGTAAATCTTTTTATTATCTCCTCTAGTTGCCTTGCCATCTTGAATACCTCGGGACCAAAATTTGATATTGGTTATCGTAAAGATAATAAAATTAGAGATAATAAAAATATTTATTGATCGAAGTATCTTCTTATTTTCTTCTTCCTTATCTCCACATTGGGTGAAGTTGAATGCGTCTGCCTTTGTCATTAAGATTGGGAGCACTACTCAGTGGCAGGCCGACTTAGCTCCAAAATAAATGGCCACCTCTTACATGAGGAATAGATGCCATGTACAGCCGCTCCTAACATGGAGTACAAACGCGGCTCATCCTGTATCCCTGGATCAGGAGCCCTTACAGGGTACTATCAGCCGGGCCAGCTGAGCCCAGGTTTTTTAGCGAGCTTGTTACTGCTCCCCCTCCTCCTTTTTCATCCGGGCTTGGGACTGGCAAAGGCGGAGTTTCGAAGTATCTTCAATTTGAAGAACTATGAATACCGGTCAGGCAGCCTCTATCTTTACGATAATTAAGACCAATTCTGGTCCCGAGGTAAGAGACGGTAAGACAACTAGAGGAAATCATAAAATTATTTACTGGCCGAAGTAACTTCAATTTTAATTACTTTATGTTTTTTGCTTATCCCTAGTACACGTGGTACTGGCCATGGTAATCATAGTGGGTAGAGGTAGGCGATTGCTTTTACTGTAAGTGCACCACATATCTACACATGTGAAAAGCAGTTCGACTTTGAATTTACAAATGTGCCAAAGCCTCGTTTGGTTACTTGTACTCGCTGGTGGGGTTGGACTTTTGTAAGAATCGAGGGCTATTGGAGCATTTTTTTTAATCAGAAAAAAGTGCCCAATGCGGGGATTGAACTCAGATTATCGGTCGAAAACCAACAGTTTAGACCATCCTTCCACCGACCCCCTTTATGTTGTTAGAGAGATAAGTGACAAACTTCTCTCTGTCTACAGTTAAGATAAGAACATAAGATAAATTTTGTTGGATCAAGAAAGAGGCACCTCTCAGTGCAGGTACCTTCAATCCCGGATCGAAACCCGCATTGGGAACTTTTTTCTAATAATTATAATTTAAAAAATGCTCCAATGGCCCCCGATTCTTGCAAAAGTTCAATCCCACTAGCGAGTGCAAGTAACCAAACGGGGCTCAATACATTCGTATGTGCAAAGTCGAACTGCTTTTCACATGTGTAGGCATGTGGTGCACTTACAATAAAAGCAGTCGCCTACTTCTTTGCACCATGCTTATCATGGCCTGTACCACACCACCCGAGAGGTAGCCTGGAATCGGAAACTTTTAACGTTACCTCCCGATATCGGTTCTATTAGGTTCATCTATCAACAGAATACGTCAAAACCAGCTCGGGTGATATTGACGATGCCAAGGTCAAGTTCAGTCAAACCTGATCTTGGCGACAGCCCGTCTGGATGGCAGCCTGAGGCATTGCTCCAAATAGAAAACTTTTACTTCTTGATTCAAGGGGGTCGGTGGAAGGATGGTCTAACCCATTGGTTTACGACTGCTACGAACCGGGATTGAATCCCGCATTGGGCACTTTTTTTCTAATTAAAAAAATGCTCCAATCGCCTTCAATTCTTGAAAAAGTCCAACCCAACCAGCGAGTGCAAGTAGCCAAACGGTGCTCAGCACATTTGTAAGTGCAAAGTTGAACTGCTTTTCACATATGTAGACATGTGGTGTACTTACAGTAAAAGCAGTCGTCAACCTCTACCCACCATGATTATCATGGCTTGTACCACATATATTATGGATGATTGAAAAACACTTCTTGATTCTTAACGAAAGATAGCCAAATACAAGGATATGTAGAAATCAATATTTTAACTCATCGTCGCTAGATAAATAGATAAAATCTACGCAGTCATTGGAGTGAAGTGACCCAACTACAAAAAAGAGGTTTAGTACAATGACCTACAAAAACATACAGATTTTGATAATACATTCAATTTATCAGATGGTTTTCATAATTATTTCAAATACAACACATTCCTAATGTGCTGCTATATCTCCAGGATATTAATTAAACTAAAAAAAGGTTTCCGTAAATGAGTTTCTTTTTATTTAAACTCGTCTCAAGATTTTCTGGAATCTCTGTCCTTCTACAGGAGAACTTATACCAGGAACATTTACCATGGTATGTTGAAGGTAATAGTTTGGCATCAGGCGGCGTTTTATTCATTATACACCTATCCCCCAATTTACACGGTACTTGTTTTACAGGTTTTCGCTTTTACACGGTTTTCCAAATAAGTTTTTTTTATTTTTTTATCGCACTATACTAAATGCTACTGTGATTGAACACATGCGCTGTGTACACATCTCACGAGGAATCCCGAGCTTATGTGCTGACTACATATTTTAACCTGTCAATGCATTTTATTTTTATTTCTGTGTACACCTATCCCCCGATTTACACGTTTTTCTCAGGAACGTATCTACCGTGTAAATCGGGGGATAGGTGTATATGATATTCTGTAGAAGGGCAGAGATACCCGAAAAGCTTGACGGTCTAAATAAAAAAAACTCATCTCCGAAAATCTTTTAAATTCTTTAATTATCTTCTAATGCGTCGTATTTCTGAAAGAGTTTTTACTATGAGAAGTATCATTTGTCCATCAACTTAATATACCCAGATCTCACCTTCATGGACCGACCTTGCTTGGAAGGTCTTACTTGGCGCAACACTCCGACTGTTGAAAGCCTGACCGGTCCATTAATTTCCTGAAAGCGATCTGTTGATACTGATGAAGACGTAAATTATCGATTGAAGGTCAATTTGAATCTGACCCTCTAATCTTTGAAACTTCACGGTCAACCTTATCTCTTGAACTCGGTGTTTGAAAAAGAGGGGACAATTATTTGAGAGTTGAAAATATAGATATCCATAGATAAGAATAGCTTTATATATATAGATGGAAAACGAGAGAGGCGACCCTTGTCTCTTTTATATATATATATGTTATATTAAAATATTTTATTTTATTAAAAATATATTTCATAGATTCAAATATTCTCTTTAAATATACCACCAGATATCGGGACTTCCCCTATAAAAACCGATTGTTGTTGTTTCCCGATGGCCGGCTCAAACCTTCGTACATTATGTAACTAAGTTTTTCATTATTTTATTCTTATGCCTTAAACCAGGCAGCACTTTTATCAAATTATGTTTTTCATATATTCCTTTAGATCAATAAAAGCAATTACTGCTCAAAACTATTTTTATTATTATACTTTCAAGATTTTAATCACGACTGCATTAACATAGCATAATCCTCAAGATAACCAAAATCAGGCAGAAAATCTCTTTTTTTATAATATATATATATATATATATATATATATATATATATATATAATCAGATATTATATACCATATAATATTCAGGATAAACATTCAAGATTATTTTTAGAAAGTTGGACATCAATAAAAGATAACAACAGTATCAATAGAAAAATTGACAGTCCTTCATTATATTTACAGTTCAAATCTACTTAACATTCTTATTATGCTTATATTTGACTCATTTATTACTAATTAAATTTTATAAATGTACATATATAGTCTAATATAAATATTTGTGTGTGTATATTTGAAATTTTAGCCACAGAGTGCATTTTGTAAATAGCTGGTCCTAGGTGAAAAAGTATTGACTCAACATCTTGAAAGACATTCAAAAATAACGATACAAAGTTTTGAATTGATTTTGTTTTGATTTGAATTGAAATAGATGTCTGGGGAGGCTACCAGATTCCTAGTATACTCAGAACTGACCATCAACAAAAAACGAATTTTTCAATAAGAATATTCTGAACCTGAAACCAGTATTTTGAGATAATTTACTTGAAATAGAGTTTCAAGAGTGACCAGGAATTGTATTAAGGATGGGTGTTTAGAGTACACAAGTGGGAAATGTCTACTTCAGACAGAACTTCAAGAAGGATCGGTGTATGCCGTCCTTGTTGAGACTGAAGATCTTCGAGATATCCTAAATTGACCATTGTACTTGAGTATCCTTAAAGTAATAAAACCTGGGCAATTTTCTTTTTTTATCTCCCCGCTGCAACGTAATAATAGTAAATCTAAAATAATAGCAAGCAATTCTGAGTCGCAGTTAACCACTTTTCCCATGTCTGTTGTAGTTCTTCTCCGTGTGGGGATATTTACTTGAAGCTGTTAAGATATGTCGCACAACGCCCCCGCGCGGCCACTTCTTTTTATGGAGGATAATTATGTTTCAAGATTTATGTTTTTGTACTGGCCAGGATAATCAATCTTTATGTTTATACTATTGAGTGTTTGTGTGATAAAGGCTTCCAGGATTAATATTTGGTTTTTGTTTTTTAATATTGATGTAATGGGCAATTGGTTTATTAAAGTTGATGGAGTAACAGGTCAAATGTGTATGTTGGTATATTGGTGAACGGCTGTTTTGGTTTTAGATGCATCATAAATGTTCATTCATACCTATCAATTTACTCGTCTTCCCAACATAGGTTGTGTTATATTCTCAACACAAGACTGATTATATAGTATTGAACGTGTTCATGGGGTTTGACTGTGCATTTTTAGTGATTGTGTGTCTGAGTTTGTGGCGTATATCTATAAGGAAATTAAAATCTCCTCAAAAACTCACATTGAATCCTATTGATCCAACAGTTTATATAAAATGGCGTACCAGGATCTGTAAAGAAAAACAAAAACTATTTTTTTTTCTCAAAATATTTCTAGAGATTGCTCCCTTTTTTATCAATTTATTGCACGGTAAAATAAAGTTGATAAAGAGGGAGCAATCTCTAGAAATATTTTGAGAAAAAATTGTTTTTTTTTCTTTACTGATCCTGGTACGCCCTTTTATATGAACTTAATGGATCGCCTTTTGACTCAAACAGAATAACTATAGTTAATACTTTCTATAAACGGATCACCACCAACTTTCCATTGCTGTCATTGAAAGCCGAAGCGAATTCAAATATAACTCAGCATCCCACTGCATCACGGTACCCTTTATCTTTTACTTTCAAGCAATTTTATACCCCGAACCTTCCCAAGAACCCACACTTGTTTATAGAATCCATTGCATAATTCCATACTCCATTATTTACAAACCTATAGCATTCCGAACATGCAATTCGACATTGATACTTTAGGATACTTTAGTTCCCTTCTAGATCTAGCCAATAAATTAAGACATCCATTCACTAAACGCACAATTATACCCTTTAAACAGGTACAATGCTATCTACTCAGTCTCGTGTTCAGAATATAACACAACCTATGTTGAGGAGATGAGTAGATTGATAGGTACAACTGAGCATCAGAGATGTGTCAGAAACCAAGACAGCCGTTCACCAATATACCAACATACACAGATAACCGGTCACTCCTTCAACTTGAATCAAGCGATAGCCCATTACAACCACATTAAAAAACAAATACCAAAGATTGTTCCTGGAAGCCTCTATCACACAAACACGCAATGATATAAACAGATAAATCATCCTGTGCAGTACAAAAACATACGTTATGAAACATAATGTTCTTATATAAAACCATTATATAAAATATATATGTATATTATTTTCATTATTTGCTATACAGTAGACTCTCCTATAACGCGAGTTTTTACAACGCGATTTCGTACAACGCGATAAAAAAAATTGCGACAAATTTATTTATACAACGCGAATTTTCGTATAACGCGTTATAAAATAAAATGCGGAAATTTCCTTATTGACAACTGTACAATACATTTGCATATAAAATAATATAACATTTAGTTTTGTTTTAGTATATAATTATTTTTCCTATATACATCATTTTATACAATACATTTTTACATGATATTTGTCACTAACAATTTACCCTAACAACATTCGCGTTATACAAGTTTTATTTCGTACAACGCGAATTCCTATAACGCGATTTCATACAACACGGAACACATTAATCGCGTTATAGGAGAGTTTAATGTATATTACACACTTCTCTCAGCATTTTTTATCTTAGCTTATTTGTAAAATAGTCTATTTTTGCATATATCCTCAAATTTTAAAATATTATCTGATTTTTTAGATATATATATATATTCAAATTATTATAAAATAAATGAAGCTTCCAGGGTTAAGTTTCTTGGGCAACTTTTTATTTTCAAGCTTTCGGACTTGTCATTTAAGTATTTAAAATAAGTATATTCGAATTATATATATCATAAACAGAAAAATCTCTCTTTTTTTCTTGAGTTTATTTAAGTTATACTTATAGAAAAACAATTAGCTTTGAAAGCTCTTGTTCTATCGATGCAATTAGCGAGGGGACTGAGATAGAATAACGGACATCCGAGAATCTATGAAGTCCAAAGTAGCGAAATTACTGAGATAGAAAAACGGACTTCTCCGTGAATCCATAAAGTAGCGAAGGGACTGGGATAGAATAACGGACATTCAAGAATCTATAAAGTCCAAAGTAGCGAAATTACCGAGATAGAAAAACGGACTTCTCCGTGAATCCATAAAGTAGCGAAGGGACTGGGATAGAATAACGGACATTCAAGAATCTATAAAGTCCAAAGTAGCGAAATTACTGAGATAGAAAAACGGACTTCTCCGTGAATCCATAAAGTAGCGAAGGGACTGGGATAGAATAACGGACATTCAAGAATCTATAAAGTCCAAAGTAGCGAAATTACTGAGATAGAAAAACGGACTTCTCCGTGAATCCATAAAGTAGCGAAGGGACTGGGATAGAATAACGGACATTCAAGAATCTATAAAGTCCAAAGTAGCGAAATTACTGAGATAGAAAAACGGACTTCTCCGTGAATCCATAAAGTAGCGAAGGGACTGGGATAGAATAACGGACATTCAAGAATCTATAAAGTCCAAAGTAGCGAAATTACTGAGATAGAAAAACGGACTTCTCCGTGAATCCATAAAGTAGCGAAGGGACTGGGATAGAATAACGGACATTCAAGAATCTATAAAGTCCAAAGTAGCGAAATTACTGAGATAGAAAAACGGACTTCTCCGTGAATCCATAAAGTAG
The DNA here is from genome assembly GCA_030710605.1 of Cordylochernes scorpioides. Taxonomy (NCBI): domain Eukaryota; kingdom Metazoa; phylum Arthropoda; class Arachnida; order Pseudoscorpiones; family Chernetidae; genus Cordylochernes; species Cordylochernes scorpioides. The sequence continues at coordinate 69,772,534 of CP092881.1, forward strand.
CGAAGGGACTGGGATAGAATAACGGACATTCAAGAATCTATAAAGTCCAAAGTAGCGAAATTACTGAGATAGAAAAACGGACTTCTCCGTGAATCCATAAAGTAGCGAAGGGACTGGGATAGAATAACGGACATTCAAGAATCTATAAAGTCCAAAGTAGCGAACTTACTGAGATAGAAAAACGGAATTCTCCGTGAATCCATAAAGTAGCGAAGGGACTGGGATAGAATAACGGACATCCGAGAATCTATGAAGTCCAAATTAGCGAAATTACTGAGATAGAAAAACGGACTTCTCCGTGAATCCATAAAGTAGCGAAGGGACTGGGATAGAATAACGGACATCCGAGAATCTATAAAGTCCAAAGTAGCGAACTTACTGAGATAGAAAAACGGAATTCTCCGTGAATCCATAAAGTAGCGAAGGGACTGGGATAGAATAACGGACATCCGAGAATCTATAAAGTCCAAAGTAGCGAAATTACTGAGATAGAAAAAAGGAATTCTCCGTGAATCCATAAAGTAGCGAAGGGACTGGGATAGAATAACGGACATCCGAGAATCTATAAAGTCCAAAGTAGCGAAATTACTGAGATAGAAAAAAGGACTTCTCCGTGAATCCATAAAGTAGCGAAGGGACTGGGATAGAATAGCGGACATCCAAATAGTTACATTGTGTTCAAAGTATCGAGGAAAGAAGGATGGACATCTGAGATGTTTTCCAAGCCACCGCTCTATCTGTTATTGGGAGATAGGGGCTGTTTGGACTGATAGCTAACTTGGACCCGCCACCTTTTATCAAGAATTTCCTCACTCCTATAAATCGATTAGAGCTGAATCATCCTTCTTAAAAAGTACTGGAAAACCTTAACCTATGTTGATTACACGCATTTCTAAGGAATATAAGATTTATATATTTAATATTAATTTTTCAAAGTTTTTCACTTTGTTTCGTAATGTATTTTTTTTTAATAATGAATATTATATTTCTACAGATATTACTATAATCTTATTACAATCCAAAATAAGCCTTATTTTAAAAATTTTACTACAATGATTGAAGTTATCAAATGAGATAAGTTGGCACACATTCATCAGTGGTGAACCCTCTCAGCGGTTTCGCTAATCTTAGACCGCTCTACTATTGTATTGGTTTGTTTCTAGATATACCCTGCATTTATTACTCTCCGACTGTCCGGATTTTGCAGAAGTGAGACATCGATTGTTCCCTGATCTAAATCATTTAACTCTCTTACATCAGCCACTTTGTCTATATAAATTTTATGTACTCTGTCGATTAATACATGTGTGTAAATTTGTAAATATTTAATTCTAAGTTCAAATTAGTTTGTTGTTTTGTTTGTTTCTTTTGTATTAGGCGCAGCTATTTCAATATCGCGCCTGGTTGATTAAAATTTATATATATCTACTTATATATTTGCCTTATTCTGTCTGTTTGTCTGTTTGAAGCTCACGGATGGGATTTTTCATAACCATCGGTGGTTCAGTGGTAGAATGCTCGCCTGCCACGTGGGCGGCCCGGGTTCGATTCCCGGCCGATGCATTTTTTTTTTACAATTTTTAAAACTCATTTATATATTATACAAGAATGACATCCACGGCGCCAATTTATAATTGTAACGAATAGTATTTGAATAAAAGCATTTAATCGGGTAAAACCCGGGCGTTGCCCGGGTCATTCGTATATAATAATTCTATAAACGAATGCAAGACATAATCACCACGAATGTTTCTTTTTTTAAGGCAATTTATTTTTAAGGCAATTATCGTTATTTATCGTTAATTTTTGTTTCGCTTTTATTGAAAAAAAAACGATATGGTGCCTTTAAAAAATGATCTTTATTACTATGCAGTTTTCTATTTAGTCAATATACCTAAGTTCATGTTGCAAATGTAATTATCTCTATCGATTTAGTAGGTGGAATGCAAAAAAAAAAAAAATCGACATGATGAAATCTTTATGAAAATTCACATTTTTATTTTTATATTTTCAAGACACACACAGTTTGGGGCGGGACGTTTCACAAGAGAGACATCCACGGCGCCAATTTATAATTGTAACGAATAGTATTTTAATTAAAACATTTTAAAAACACACAGTTTGGAACGGGACGTTTCACAAGAGTGACATCCATGGCGGCAATTTATAATTATAACGAATAGTATTTGAATTAAAACGTTTTTAAAATATATACGCACTCGGGTAAAACCCGGGCGTTGCCCGGGCCATTCGTCTAGTATATATATATATATACCCTGCACCATTTGCACCATACCGCTGCTACATTGTATTCCTGATGGACTTCTACAACAACGGAAGAGGCCACATCGCATCAGAACAGAGTCTAGCCTAGAATCTCTAGTAACATTCCTGTACGATATTGGAAAATACAAGTAGATTCCAATCAGAAAAACTAGGTTCACTTCTCCCTCGTCAACGTGGTGCAAGCTGTACCTCAACGACCAAAAAACTGGTCATTCAGGCATTCTGAAAAATCAGGAAACGGGTGGTTAAGGACAGAAGTGCGTGAGAGCGCGAAACAATGTGAAAAATAATACTAATGTTAAATTGCACTGGAATAAGTGTAAAATATACAAATAATACAAAACATTTATTCTGAATTATTGTTTGGCTGTCAGAAACCCAAAACACAATGATCTTGAAATTTTCCGCAATGGAGAAAATACGTCATTTTATAAATTTATCAATTATATCATTTCCTCCTGACAAAGAGGTATTAAATCAAAGGTAATTCATTTTTTTCATTCAAAAGTTTTAAATTTCTGAGGCAGGTGAAATGTTTCCTTGTCTCTCATCGCAGGAAGTACTGTCAAGATAGACAAGTTGACATCGGAGCTAATTCAAGGCTATCACACGAAAGTAATTTGACAAGAAATCATATTTGCGCTTCAATGAGCCTCCTATAAACGGGTATATTAATCCTTCCTTTGTGTACGTTTCAAAACACCGTACAATAGAAACAATAACAAGGAAAGTTTGAAATATATTGGAAATACACACTCCTAGTACATACACACTTTCTATCGTATAGCTTGTTTTACTGTATGTAAACTTGGAGGAAATTTGTTTGTTCATTTACAATAGTCTCAAATACATATTTGAGATTGTGGAAAAACACCATCATTAAAATATTCAAATGTTGAATGGGCTATTGTTTATTGAATTCAAAAAATCAATATCAATTAAATATTGAAGAGAGCCAATTCTTTTCAAACTCTTTTAATAATTTTAGCCATTCAATTGCAAGTGTGTTTCATCTCTTCAAACTATATCTTGAATCATTCAGGGGTGGTGGTGGTGGTGTCTTGTCCATGAAGCAGATCAGATAGGTCCGTGCACCCTGATCACAATACCGGCCAACTGAGGTGGTGGTGGTGTCTTGTCCATGGAGTAGATCAGATCGGTCCATGCACCCTGAACACAATACCAGCCAACTGAGGTGGTGTCTTGTCCATGGAGCAGATCAGATCGGTCCATGCACCCTGAACACAATACCAGCCAACTGAGGTGGTGTCTTGTCCATGGAGCAGATCAGATCGGTTCATGCACCCTGATCACAATACCGGCCAACTGAGGTTGTGGTGGTATCTTGTCATGAAGCAGATCAGATCGGTCCGCGCACTCTGATCACAATACCATGCACAAAGGTGCATTGTTCGTATGGATGTAATCTTCTGGATTGATGTCTGCTATATAGAGGGCTGCAAGGAGAATGATTCAGTAGAAACATGATATGAGGTCATTATAGAACATCAAGATATCAAAAGGGGTCGGTGGAAGGATGGCCTAAACCGTTGGTTTTAGACCGCTACGACCCGGGTTCGATTCCTGCATTGGGCACTTTTTTTCTAATTAAAAAAAAATGCTCCAATGGCCCCGATTCTTGCAAAATACCAACCCCACCAGCGAGTGCAAGTAACCAAACGGGGCTCTGGCACATTTGTAAGTGCAAAGTCGAACTGCTTTTCACATGTGTAGACATGTGGTGCACTTACAGTAAAAGCAGTCGCTTTCTTTTACCAACCATGATTATCATGACCTGTACCATGTGTACTAGGGATAAGTAAAAAAAAGGATGTCACTTCTTTGGCAGCAAGCACCAACAGACCAACTCAACCGCCGTCTAAGTTATCGAAATGACCAAAATCCAGTAATAGAGAAAATAAAATATATTGCAGAAGGTTGTAGGAGAGTCTGGAAGCCAATCTTCAATCAGATTATAACAAAGAGAAAAAAACTCATAAATTTATTGTAGAGATAAAAAAAATGATACACAACTAGAAATTCCGTCACGTCTAGTTACTCATAGGTCTTTGATCGAAACCAGGCATTCCATCTGGTCGATTCACTATAAGAACGAGGATTGTTAGAAGGAGGGTAGACTTGCAGCATGGTGTTAAAGTAATTTGAACTTTATTAAAATTACAAATATATTCTCACAATGAGTATCTTTTTTATTTAAAAAACGCTAGCTTTCAAGCGTTAATCGCTTTTCAACTATAATATCGACTTTATCCCACCAGAAATATTTACAAAAACAAACGCGCGCAGTGTGGATATTTATAACTGAAAATTTTTATAACTGAAAATTTTGAATTGGTTTGTAATTTAACTATTTTATGGAATATGTCTATTTTAATTTTTAGGGCATCCAGAACCTATAAAATTGATCTATTGATTTCTTATGAGATATCAGTATTGTGATGGTAAATCTATTTTTATGTTTTAAATAAAAAAGATACTCATTGTGAGAATATATTTGTAATTTTGATACTTTTTTTCACAATTTTATCGTGAATAGAAATTGAACATTATATCAATTGATTTAAACCTCCTGCATATAAATTAAATAGTTAAAAAGGTTGCTGGAGATGTGCTTCCTTTTATTTTATTAAAGCAGCCTCAAGCTTTAAATATAATATACACCTATCCCCCGATTTACACGGTAGATACGTTCCTGAGAAAAACGTGTAAATCGGGGGATAGGTGTACACAGAAATAAAAATAAAATGCATTGACAGGTTAAAATATGTAGTCAGCACATAAGCTCGGGATTTCTCGTGAGATCTGTACACAGCGCATGTGTTCAATCACAGTAGCATTTAGTATAGTGCGATAAAAAAACTTATTTGGAAAACCGTGTAAAAGCGAAAACGTGTAAAACAAGTACCGTGTAAATCGGGGGATAGGTGTATAGTTTTATGTATATAATAATGATGATAATGAATTTATTATATTCACTAAACTTAGATAGTGTAGTTTGTATTAAAAGAGATTGTATGTTACTGTTATATATTTGTATAATATTATTACAGAATTATCATAAGAACTAAAAACATCTCACGCTATATATTGATTACATCACACAACAACAAGTCCTTGGTCAAAACCATATATATTATATATTACATATAGTTAAGCATCTGGCTGCGTTTTATTCGTTTATCTATGTTCTTCTGTAGAAGGGCAGTGATTCCTGTAAGCTTGAGACTGCTTTAATAAAATAAAAAATAAACTCATCTCCAGAAACCTTTTTAACTATTCAAATTGAACTTTCTTCAATATAAGGCTATACTTGTTATATATAAGATTATGATAAACAGTAGAAAAAATAAAAGATAAGTGTGTCAGGTGTTGATATTAAAAATAAAGAAGGCATCTCCTGACCACGAGCACATGTGCTTTTTAGATGGCAGAGCGCCATCTAGTGGAGCAAAAATAAGCTAAACGTTTATTTAGCTTGCTCCGTGATATTTGGCCAACCCAATTTCTTGATAAATCAAGAAAAGCCATCCACGAACGCGTTTCTTGATCTTTTTGGTCGCAGTGGTTACAGCCTACTCCACGCTGACGAGCGCCAACAGCGCGAAACGCGTTCGTGGATGGCTTTTCTTGATTTATCAAGAAATTGGGTTGGCCAAATATCACGGAGAGAGCTAAATAAACGTTTAATTTATTTTTGCTCCACTAGATGGCGCTCTACCATCTAAAAAGCACATGTGCCATGTGCCAAAAGCCATGCTCCAGATATGTTCCAGATATGGACTGTCCAGTTCAAGATGAACTCCATTTCAAGATGGAAGTTTACAGAGTAATGCACATGTGCTCGTGGTCAGGAGATGCCTTCTTTATTTTTAATATAGGATTATAGATAGAATAATCCATCCAATAATGGACATCTGAAATGGCCCCAGAAAGCTGTTATACCTAACAGTAATCTTTTATGATATATCTCTCCTAAGAAAAATAATTTAGACTTTGCTGAGAGTCAGATATAGGGAAGGTCCGAGAGGCTATTTTCAACAATATATTGAATCTTCTCACTTTGTTTCTATTAGTTTCACTTATACGTTTTTGGTTGTTTCCTCACTCTCTTCACCTCTTTATTCAATTCTAACAATGTGGCTGTGTATTAATATGGCTGAAGCCCAATGGATATTAAATCATTGTGACATATAAATATAATTATTTGAAACATAATTAAATATAAATTTGTCCTGAAAACTAAATTTTCAGAACGATTTTAACCATTTTGCTACTGACGCGCTTCGCCTAGCAAGATATAAATTTGTGTATATGAAGCAGTTAAAATACCACTTCATATTTACATTCATGGACAAAAATCTAAGGACGTTGTACCTTCTAACATGTTTATCGGTATTCAGACAATAACTCTAAAGATATTTTATATACAGTGGCGCCTTTATTAAATACATACGAAATAACCAAGGGTGTAAAAAAAATGCCCTTGTCTCCTTCTAAAAAAAAGCGATTGGCGACATCAAAAAACTTTTCACTTCCTTGAGTTTTATCTTTGAGTGTAAATCTATTAAAATGACTCGGATTAAAAGATCCAAATTTCGATCTCTCGGATCATTAATAACGGACTACGTATTGTCATTGAGGACATTTCTGGACTTAAGTTTTGACTATCTTGTCTCCAACAGCTAGAGAAGCTAAGAGATCATCTGAGACAGAACCAATTGTCGCAAGGAAGACAAAAATCTTCATTTGTAAACAAATTTATATGTGTGTGTGATACAAATTTCCATTACTTAAAAAAAATTATATTTTTATTTTTAGAGAGACTGTTTTTTTTATTGGTTTCATTTTCTATGATTCACACACACTTATTAAATTGGATATATATGTTATCATATGTATTTCTCTCACAATGTACCATCTACAGGACCAAAGAGGTCTCACCAGACCACCTCTTGGAATGTATGGGAGCCTCAAGACTATATTCCAACCCTACCAAGATTGTGAATTTGATCTATGAATTTAGTCTCCATGACTTTGTATATTTATACAATGGAATATAATTTAAAAAAAAGGTATTTCTCTTTTATCTCGGCTATTTAACTCTAGTATACCAGCTCTAGGATAAACAATGCAGCTGATAGACCTCGCCATACATTATAAAAGGTAAAACAGCCTCCACTGAGAGCAATCAATAGTAATTAACTAATTATGGAAATGACTCACTGAAGAAACGGTTTCAAAGATGAAGGTTTCGAAACGGCCTTAGTTACGCACTCCTCAAATTAAAGTATCGTGATCAGCTGAGAGGACATTAGTTGCTGTCCTTCCGTCAACATATGGAGGTCGAACCTTTACATTACTCACACGGTGTTCGGATCCCTTTTTACATATCTCACACGGGGTACACACTCCTTTTACATATCTCACACGGGGTACACACTCCTTTTACATATCTCACACGGGGTACACACTCCTTTTACATATCTCACACGGATTACACACTCCTTTTACATATCACACACAGGGTACAGACCCCTTTTACATATCTCACACGGATTACACACTTCTTTTACATATCTCACACAGGGTACAGACCCCTTTTACATATCTCACACAGTGGCCAGATCCCTTTTACATATCTCACACGGTGGCCAGACCCCTTTTACATCGCCACACGGTGGCCAGAACCCTTTACATCGCCTACACGGTGTTTGTACCCCTTTTATATATCTACACATGGCCAGACTCCTTTTATATATCTCACACGGGGTACACACTCTTTTTACATATCTCACACGGTGTCCAGAACCCTTTTACATATCTACACGTGGCCAGACTCCTTTTACATATCTCACACGGTGGCCAGAACCCTTTACATCCCTCACGCAGGGACCATACCTCTTACATCCCCATACGGTGACCAGATACCTTTTACATTCCCTTATGGTGGCTAGACCTTTTACATTCCCCACACGGGATGTTTTAACCCCAACTCCTCTATACCCACTCTCTAAGTGTATTAAGCAAACTATCTCTGGCTAAGAGAGAGAGAGAATCTATTCCCTAACCTGGTATCCCTGTGTGTAGACCGTGAAGGCCTTCCTGCCAGACATGAAGGCCAAGAATCACGGCCACATCGTGTCCATCGCTTCCATGGCCGGCAAGCGGGGCGTGGACCGGCTAACGGACTACTGCGCCTCCAAGTTCGCCGCCGTGGGCTTCGCCGAGTCGCTGGCCGACGAGCTCCACTTCGAGGGCTACGACGGCATTCAGACCACCATCGTGTGTCCCTACTTCATCTCCACGGGCATGTTCACCGGGGCTGATGCCGGGTATGTAGCACGCGGAGGCAATTTGTAGAGATAATTCAAAAATATTTTATTGACAATCTTAGGCAATTGTTACATAATTTAATGAAAAATTAAACAAAGTTAAATGTGATTAAAATTCGAAACTATTATAGACGCGTATGATTCTTTTTAAAGATAAACAATTTCTACTTAAAAAGAATCATACACGTCTATAATAGTTTCGAATTTTGATAACAGATGGCGCGCTAATGCATTATAATAAATAATATTATTTACAATTTGGTGATTAAATATAAAAAGCTGTTCTCAGGAAGGAAGGCTCCTCTTCTTGTCCTCCTCCAGACAAGGACTCTCAGTTCTATGTTGAGATAATACTTATAGAGACAATTTGTATAGAGGATAACGCAATAAGCTAACGCCCCAGGAGCATTCCAATCCTATCATTACACTTTCATACCAACCTTCACATCTTTAACAAAGATAGTGTTACTGATTTTGGAGTATTAAAAAAAATCACTCCTCTCCTCCTTCCTCTACTCGCTCGTCCTAGGTTAAGTTTCTTAATCTTTAGAAATCCATTCTCCTACAGCTCTTAAAAATATCAACTTTTATTCAAGAAAATAAAAGGAATATTAAACCATTTGACTATATCCTAAACATATGTGTGGGTCCCTATAAAACAAATTAGAATAACTTCACTGGTTCCAATTTGTTTGATAGGGGTTTGATAGGATATAGTCAAATAATTTAATATTGCTTCTATTTTCTTGAGTAAAGGTTGACATTTATAAGAGCTGTAGGAGAATGGATCTCTGGAAGTTTTACGAATTCACCCTAAGACGGGAGAGTAGAGGTAGGAGAGAGAGTAGTGGTTTTTTTTCAAATCTCCAAAAACCAGTAACACTATAGTAAAACTTCACAAGTTTATTGGGTTCACATTAAGGCAGATTTATTAACTTGAATTAAATAGAAAAGAATGCAAACAAGATGTTCAGCTAAGAACTAGGAACTAATCTAAACTTCTGTCTAAAGGACAACATAACGAAATAGAAGAATATATTGAAGTCTCCAGATATCATTCAACCAGCACGTATCATCCAGCCACCACGTACGTATATTTAAAATATATATATATATATGATTTTCAAACAGAAATAATATTGTATATTTTTCTCTCATTATATAGTAGGTATTTAAACTATGTATATAATAACATGTATATAAAAATGTATTTATTATTAAATTGTTAAAGTGATAATCCTGTTGAAGGACTGAAAAGTCCGAAAGATTGAAAATAAAAAGTTGTACAAGAAACTTATAAATAAGTTCAAACAAAGCATCTAGGGCTGCGTATCTTTTATTTCATAATTATAACACAAGCTTTCGGGCTCATACGCCCCTCTACAGGAGTTAATAAACGACCAACCATCTAATCTGAGATTACATTTTATATATGTAGCTATTATTTTACATATTGGCCTGATTGAATAATTAACATATTTAGATTTACATATAGGTTGCATAATTTGGGAAATTCTAATTAATATGTGGTTATATAAATTATTTTTTATGAATATTATGTTGCATGTTTTCGTTTTATGTCATATTATACTTAAAACTTAACCCTGGAAGCTTCATTTATTTTATAATAAGAAAATTATATGGCTAAATCTCAACCTATTTCTTATATAGATCTCGATGTTTCAGTGAGTTTCTATAGCTCTTCTTTAAGAGGATGATGTTATCACTCCCCCCATCATTGTCCTGAGTATAGTGACATCGAGTTACTGAAATTTCAGGAACTAAGTAAAACATTTGAAAAAGTAAAAAAAAAATATCAGGTAAAAAGTTTCTTTTAAATTTGCAAGCTTTCGAGCAAATATACTGTTCTTCGATCAAATAATCCCTTGAATTAATATTAAAATAAAAACATAAAGCCTTCAGGGAAAAGTTTATTTTAAAAATACAGAGACTTATAATAGAATCCATCATATCCAGAAAGCACAATAGCATTAACAGAAGAATATATTATAAAACATTAAAAAGGACTGCGGCGTATGATTATAAAACAACACTCGAAGTTTCACCGCATAAGTTTCTTTTCTGTGAAAAATCAATATTTATTTTAAAGAGAAATATTTACTATTTCAAACTTTTTTGGATGAAGTATGAAAGGGTGAAAATATGAAGAGTAATGGCGAACGGAAAAATAAAAGTGTCCAGGGATGGGAATAGATATTCCGGAAATTTATAACATTATATTCCCTGAGCCCGGCTCATAACCTCCAAGTGAAGCACGCGCAACAGAAGCCCGCGTTGATTATGCCTTAAAACAAATGTAAACAGTGAATAGACTTTATTTAATTTTAAATCATATTTTATTGGCGTATTAATCATATAAAGCATTTTCTCCCGTAGAAGGGCTTACTTCCCCGAAAGCTCGAGATATTTTTTAAATAAAAAATATTTTTAAAATAAACTTTTCCCTGGAGGTTTTATGTTTTTATTTTAATACTGCTCTTCAACGGGCTTATAATCTATGTACAATCTCTAAATAATCTTTATGTACATAGAATATCAGCCCGTTGAAGAACAATATATTTGCTTGAAAGCTTGCAAATTTAAAATTAAAAGAAACTTCTTACCTGATATTGATTTTTAATTTTTAAAATAATGTCTGGGTAACTATTGTTCAAATAAATAAATCTCATATAATTTTACATAGAAACTTCAAATCAACAGAATGGTGTTCAAAAGAAATAGAAGACATAATTGAATATCAACAAGTGACCAGGATACATCCAGCAAGGACAGTATGAGATTTAAAGAGCTTTATCCTTGAAGAAACTGAGTAAAAATAGAAGTTTTATAGGTCCATCTACACTAAGATGTTTAGTCCTCCAACAAGGCCGCAACCTGACTAGTACATGTTGGGAATAGAGATTGAGTTGATTTAAAACAAACATCCGTTAGTTATTTATAATACAATATAATGCGGCTTGTGATTGTAAAACGACATTTGAAAATTATCCCGCATGAGTTTCTTTTCAACGAAAAATCAAAATTTATCCCAAAGAGAAATAACGATTATTTCCAACCTTAGGTGGAGGTATGAATGGATGAATTGTGAAGAGTAATGATAAACGGAAAAATAAAAGTGTCCAGGGATGGGAATCGAACCCACAGTGTTCCGCTTACCGGGCAGATGCCATGTCCACTCATGCGGGATAATTTTCAAATGTCGTTTTACAATCCGTTAGTTATAAAACCAAATTCCTACAGTTTGTGAAGTCTTCTTCTTCTTCTTTCTTATCTCCACTCAATCACACTAAGGTATCAAGCTTGTAAAGCTTGTTGATGGTGTCTGCTGGGGATGAGTAGAGCTCATAAATGGATGAGTCAATACAGTCAATAATGTGTCTTGGGGTTGCAGGTTGACACTTAGTACATAGTGGGAAAACCCTGCAACCCCATTCTTTTGTGAAGTAAAGAACATGAATATTGTCACATATTTGTTTAAAGTTTTGATAAATTATGTAAATATGATAGAGAATATATAAAAGGAAGTCTCTTTTAGCCAAGAGTGTCGTGGAATAAATGAGATTTTTTAATTGTTTCTTAGCGTGATGCTACAAATGTTATTTATCATCTTGTTGTTTATTACTTCTCCTGAGATGGGGGTTTGCCTGTTGACAAGAAAACTTCCTTATAACCAGATTTTTTTGTATTATTGCGTTATTTTATTGATGCCAGTGACGGTAACTTCCTTCATTGCTACCTCTAGCGATTTGTAGTGGTATTTGTGATTTCATTCTTCTTCACATAAATGTCATTACCAATCACTGGCTATGATACAACTAGACAACATCCGAATATAATTGGAACTTCTTGCCGAATGAGAATAAAATTTTTTAATTTTACATGATTATTGCTATGAAAAATAGACACTTCAGCCATTTAGAGTTTTTTTTTTTCTCAACGTTTCGACAAAAATCTTTTGTCTTCGTCAGGAGAAGTGAATATTGTCTATTTTTCATAGAAATATGAATGCCAGCCAGGCAACCTCTATCTTCAAGATTTACAAGATTAATTATTTTATTCTTAAAATTATTCGACAACATTGAAAAGGGGTTTATTTTTTAAAAACACAAACGGGTTGAAAACCTTTAATTGCTTCAAAAATTAAATTCAAATGTGTAATCAGGTAAACGTGATTTGTGTTCCTTATATCTTTCTATAAAGGTTATTTTATTACATATATATATATATGATTTATCAAGAAATTGGGTTGGCCAAATATCAGGGAACAGGCTAAATCAATGTTTAGTTGATTTCTGTTCCACCAGATGGCGCTCTGCCTTCTGTAAAGCACATGTGCTCCTGGTCAGGATATGCCATTTTATATATATATATATATACAAGAAAGTGACTGTTTTATATTTGAATAATATTGTAGTGTTGTTGAATTATTTGCATAATTTGTAGGTTGTATTTATTTACATATGTTTTTTATTATATCATATAGCTATATAAATGTGCGTAGATTTTAAGGTAGACAGAGAGAATAATGTTTGGTTGGGTTTACTTCTCCTCACGTCTATTTTCTCAACGCGACAATATTATGAATTATTTGATTTTTCGACACGTTCCAATGTTTATAATTCTCTTTTCAACTGTTTTTTACGTCTTTCATGTATTTTATTTGAACCCCAACATTGCTAGGCTGGTCACTTTAAAGACCTTTCTAGGCCGATCACCTTATATCTAGATAAAACATTACTTTGGAATAATGGCATATTATCTTGTGTTTGAGTGAACGGATATATAGCAAACTAGAGAAATTTAGATTGAAATTACTTTATTAAAATGTCCATATAAGATTATAGATGAACATTTTGCCGGGAGGAAATTGATCTGAAAAGACAAGGGTTGCCTCTCCCGTCAAAATAGACGTCTAAAACCAGACGCCTTCTATTGACCGTCGCCGCAACTAGCGGTCTCGGGTCGGTGACAAAGCCACAACACCAGCTTTGGCAAACTGAAAAGCGTCCACCTAGAGACCATGGTTTCGGGCTAATGGCCCTCGTCAGTCTATATAAGATTATATATAAGATTTTTATATAATATTATATAAGGTTAAATACAGAATAAATATTGAATGAAATTAATAAGGCTTCCAGGAAAAAGTGTCTTTGAAAATATACTTATTCCTGGATGCCTGATTAATTTTACTCAATATTGTTGCAAGGGATTATTGTATAGAACGGAATAAATATAAATACGAATAAATAAGATTATATAATGATAAATCAAAATTCGAAACTATTATAGACGCGAATGCTTCTTTTTAAAAATAAACAATTTCTACTGTCCTTACTGCTTCACCACTGATGAGTCAGGCCCTCCCATTAATTTTTCCATTGCAGTAAGGACAGTAGAAATTGTTTATTTTTAAAAAGAATCATACGCGTCTATAATAGTTTCAAATTTTGATAACAGATGGCACGCTAATGCATCTTAATAATGATAAATACAGTTAAACCTGTCTATAGCGCCCTCTCTTGGGACTCACCAAAATAGGGTGCTATAGAGAGGGGGTGCTATAGAGAGGTCACTTTTAATGTAAAATGTTTACATTTTAATGTTTAAAATCGGGCGCTATAGAGAGGAAGGTGCTATTTAGAGGGGGCGCTATAGAAAGGTTTAACTGTATATAGTTTAATAGATATAAATCTATCTAACTAGAGATATGAATATAACTAAGCCGGGTTCCTGGAGCATGCATGGCACCAAATGACCGATATAAACTACAGAATAAAATAAAGCCACATGGGCTGAGAAACTTACCGAGGATAACCAGTTGACTCGATAGATCCCATTTGGCAGATAATCTGGAAGAATGAAGGATTATGCTCTTTAGCGTTTGAAGGATGCACTTGAAGAAGTAGATAGGCTTGAATCCTGTGCCATAGGAAATATGGGCCGTTCAAAAGAAGATGACAGTAAGTGCCAGACAAATACTTTCAATTCGTCTACTTCCAGCTAGTCGGAACGCCCATGGCCAACTTTGTCGGCCGGAATGGCATTAAGAATGATTAGATGCTGCGGTCTTGTTGTTATCATTTATTAAACTTGTTTTAAAAACAGTCTGTGTGCGTGTCTAACATATACTTTCACCTGTCACATTGGCAAGGTATTTTTAAATGCACTAAATATGCTTGGAGGATGTAATACTTTGTACTAAAATGTGTAGCATATTCAATGGTTAGAATATTCAATCACATGAAGGTAACAGGAAGAATGACAAGATTGACGTGTGCTGCAGCTGGTTCGACTTCCTGACGCCGGAATACGTCTGTGAGAGGATCATCGCGGCCGTGCGGAGCAACCAGTACCTGCTGGTGCTGCCTCGCTTCTTGTACTTCAGCAACTTCTTCGCGCAGTAAGTCCCTTGGCCAAGTACACGTCGACACACTGCCAAGTACACTTCGACACACGGTCGAGTACTGTAGTCACGTCAACACACGGTCGAGTACTGTAGGCACGTCGATACACGGTCAAGTACTGTAGGCACGTCGAGACACGGTCAAGTACTGTAGGCATGTCAACACACGGTCGAATACTGTAGGCACGTCAACACACGGTCAAGTACTGTAGGCACGTCAATACACAGCACGAGTACTGTAGGCACGTCGATACACGGCACGAGTACTGTAGGCTACGTCGACTCACGGCAAAGTGCTGTAGGCACGTCGACATGGAACAACGCTGATCAGAGAGAGTTGGGCGCCAATTTTGCCCTCACTAATTAGACGCAACTTTCCTCCCATTGTTGTTGTTCCGCCTGGAAACATGTCAACATGGCCCTCTATTTACCTACGATATCATATAATCTTACACTTGAAGATAATTAAGGCTTTTTATCACCATTAAAATGTAAAATATACCGTTCCTTATTGAGTTTCTAACAATGGTTATATTATATCTCATACTAAATATGTAGATAAGCTAATTCGGAGAAAGAGAGGAGGCAAGAATAAAGTTCCCGCAATTTTTAAGATTATTCAAATATTATTCAAATACCTTATAAACAAACACATTTTTCCGCATAAATGAATAATATATATACTTTAAGAATTTATAATATTAAAAATTAAAACAAAATAGGCAACAAATGTTCAGAATTGACTCCTTCGGCTCAATACATTTACACAGTCACTTGCAAAGATTTACGATGATGCTTGAACAATCTTCCACAGTGATCTCGTTCCAGGCTCTCGTCCAAGCAGTTTTCAACGATTTTGCAGGGATGCATCATGTTCCTGAGATTTTTCTCAAGATGGACCATACAAATAAGTTTATCGAATTGGATCCGGCGAATTTTTCGGCCGAATGTCTTTGGCCCCAAAACCTGGAAATAGATCCTGGCAGACGGTGATTGTCGAATTGATTGAATGTGCTGGCGCCCAGTCTTGCTGAAGCACGAATCCACCTGGGCCGAAGTGCTGCGACTCTAAAACGTCGAAGAGAACGCTCTGCTGACAGGTAGCGATGTTGATATTTGACCTATCGGTCGACAATGACCTGCAGCGTCTTTCCATGTCACAGTTGAAAGCCCGGATCATGACAGAAATAGTTGCGACCGATGGTACTCGCAGAAGTTATGAAACAGTAATAACGTGGAAATCATCCGTGGGGATCACCTTCAACAAGAGAACAAACGAATCATTCTGCGAATTTTCTCGATTCGTTTCACTTTCTAAAATGAACGCAACCGATCTTGTAGCTGTACAGCTTCAGCCTATTTATGATGCATGTTTTGGCGTATTGAACGTTCCAGATTTTGTTGAATTCTACAAAAGACTTCTGAATGTTTTCTAGCGTTGACACAGTGGTTGGAAGACCGCGTCGTGGACGGTCAGCAGTCCATCCTGTCCCCTTTTAACGTTTCACTGAATCGTCCTCTGCTTGAAACTAGTCGTTCGAACAATGTCATCCATCTTTATTACAGCTCTATGCAAATCGACGGTAGATATGCGTTCATTTTAACGAGCCATGACGCCTACAAATCTAACATATGTATAAAATTTAAAAAAAATGTATCAAAATACCACGGGGAATCCTTTGGGATCATTAGAATGAGATGAAATTACAATGCCACAAACTACAATTGCCGAGAAACAATAAAATCGCACCCAGCATACACTGTCTCAAGAGTTGGAATCGTTAATAGAGATCAATACTTTTCATTATATCTTCAATTTAGATTGCTTGAATATAATGAACACCGTGATGTGTTGAATTTAACACATATTCTCTAAAGGATGCATCACATTGTAATTTAAAAGCTCCCTGGTTTGCAGTAGATAGTGTTTTTTGATAAATTTGTATATATTACATACTGACATAGTGTAATATTAAAAGTAGAAAATCGTTAGTCTAAGAGTTTCTAGTAAGGTTTTTTTGTTTAACCGAGCTTTCAAGAATTTCTGCCTGTCTACAGGAGTAAAAATTATTACTCATTTTTACTCCTCTGGAAAGGCAAAAATGCTCTAAAGCCGGTTATATATATAAATAAAAAAACCTTTCAAGAAACTCTTCACTTCACGATTTTCTACCTTTTTATACTATACTGATCCAGGAGATTTTCCAACTTATGATACAGACATAGTCTGTATTAACTTCTTTGATAATATCTTTTATTGTCTTGATGCCAGTGAGATAACTGAGCTGTGTTCCAGATGGGTTCCTGACAAATGCTTTCAACTCGTCTACTCCCAGCTAGTCGGAACGCCCATGGCCAACTTTGTCGGCCGAAATGGCATTAAGAAGGATTAGACGACACTGACCACCATATTGTTCTTGTTATCATTTATTAAACTTGTTTTATAAAAAGTCTGTGTGTGTCAAACATACACTTTTACCTGTCACATTAGCTGTTGAACATTACTTATATATTGTCGCGGAGATAAATAAAGCAAGGGAAAGTTTGGGGATAATTAATTTATTATAAAGGGTATTTATAGGGAGAGAAAGAGTCAATACAACTTACCCCAAGTTAAAGATAATCCTAAAAAGCGACGTCAGCCACCCCGCCGCCCAGATTCCGAGAACCCCTCACACCCGTAGCCCCCACCCCCGGAGTCCAAGGATGATTGACAGGCGTCTTATGGGGCCTCTCGTGGTTGGAGCCGCTGAGCCGCTTGAGAATATCAATTGATTTAAATTTCCTGGAAATTAATTGAATAATTTAGGAAATTTCTGGAGATGAATTTCTTTTTATTTTATTCAAGTAGCCTAAAAAAAGCTTTCAGGCATCTCTGCCCTTCTACGGGAGAACATATATAAGAAATACAAACGCCACCTGATGCCTTTTTTTGAGACTCTACTTGAATAAAATAAAAATAAACTCATCTCCAGAAACCTTTTTATTTGTTTAACTACTTATATATGTTTTGAAAATAGAGCAATCCATAAATAAATGTTTAAATAAAAAGGCATTAATTGGATCAAAATATCATTTATTTTACCTATATTTCAGTTGGCTGAACGCCAACCTTTATCAAGGTGTTATAACATTTTAAATGTGTGTCAACAACATGTCTGTTGACGTTATGTGGCGCTGAGCTTGTTGTTGACACACATTAAATATGTTAGAACACCTTGATAAAGGTTGGCGTTCAGCCAACTGAAATATTGGTAAAATAAATTATATTTTGATCCAATATATGTCTTTTTAATTAAAAACTTTTATATGTACACATTTGTGACCATTAAAATTTCTATAACATATTGTTCTTTTAACATATAATAGGTACGTGACATATTCCGAATTCACATGGAAGGTATATGCAAAAATGAATATATAATTTCAATCACAATATGCAAAATAAGTAGGAATATTGCTAACTACAGTATGTACGAATGAGAAAATCGCTAAGCTAATTTATCTTATAAAACGGTTTTTACATTTTGGTTGCATGTGAAACGATTTTGTTATGGCTCGTGCAAAAATGAGGAAATTTAGCAGCATGTATAGGGATTTGTTCACGGAAGAATCATAGCCACAGAGACTCCTGTTTATCCTAAGAAGGCAAAATAGCCTAGCTGCGAAAGCTTTAGACTTTAGAACCTGATGTCCCTGGTTCCTGTTTATCCTAACGTCACATTGCTGATAGGGGCTTAAGAAATCTAATGAGTGTCATAAAATATGACATCGATGAATCCAGGAGGACCGTATGGAACGTCAATCAGGGTCTCAACGTTCCTCGATCACTACCGCCCGAGAGGACAGACATCTTGTTCACGTGTCCATGCAAGATCGTCTAGGCACATTATGTACCAAGGGTCAGTACCGTAGGTCGTTTTCATGACGAGAAGTGTCAGCAGCCTGACGATTCCTGCAGCACAATAGTCAGTACGGCGTTAATTGAACTTCCAGCAGATGCAGAGTCGTCCATAACGACAAACATGAATACAGAAAATGTGGCGACACGTCGTCTTTTCTGAGGAATCTGGGTTCTGCATCCATCACCATGATGACTCAACTGTGTGTGGATATACCAAGGGGAACGATCAATACTTATTTGAATTCGACATCGTCTTACGGGCCCATCGTCTAGCCGGTCATCCGCCGTTACAATTCTTAAGAATCAACGGCTCGCGCCTTTACATTATATGCGAAGCCTTCTTCAGAAATTCTTTTCAAGATAACACAATGCACGACCTCATGTTGTCCATGTTGACGAACTGGAATATTATTTTTGACATCAATAGGTCAGCAAGTACACTCATTATACCTTTTAGCATCTATATCTGTTTTCAGTCAATAACTATGAAATATATACATAATACACACAATGACCTTTATTGAAGATACACGAGATAACCAAGTGCAAACCAAATTGCCTCTGTCTCTTTCAAATGGACCGATGACCAGTGATATCAAAGACTTCATCAAGTTTTGTACTTAAGTGTACATATAACATGATAAACAATCCATAGGCACCATTAATTGTAAGTTTACTACATATATATATCAGTTAGAAATGAACACACTTGATTCTTATTAAAGAAATGAAGCTATTTTAAACGATACAATTATTTCATATACGCCAATGAAGGTCACTTCTTCCGTCAAAAGAGACGTCAAAACTATACGACATATATTGACCGTCTCCGCAAAATTAGCGGCCTCGAGTCGGTGACAAAGCCACAACACCAGCTTTGGCGAACTGAGAAACGTCCATCTAGAGACCATGGTTTCGGACTAATGGCTCTCGTCAGTCTAGGGTGGACTTTATTCCATGAGATCCACACGGGATCTAATGGAATCTTCACAATCCGCCAAAGAGGTGTTAAGATGGCTAAGTGGCCAAATCTATGGCTAGAGTATAAGATGGTGTTGTGGCTTTGTCACCGACCTAAGTCCGCTAATTTTCAGCAACGGTAATAGATGGCGTCTAGTTTTGACGTCTATTTTGACGGGAGATGTGACCTTTATCTTTATAGATCAAATTTCTCCCAGCACAATTACATCTATCTACATTTCTTTTATGTAACAGAAGATACCTCTCCCATTAAAGATACATCGAAATAATACAGTTGTTATAACACCAGGGTAGTACGGGGAGGTGGGGATAGATCAATGTGTCACCAGTTTTATTGAAGAGAGAGAGATATTTAAAACTATTCTATTGACATCATACACAAGCCAATGGTAGCATAGATATATTAAAAGAGAGATAATTAAAATATATATAGTAAAAAGATAAAATAAAAGAGTAAAATATATACAGTTATGTAAAGTCCAGGAGACAACGACAAAGAGTCCTCCTCCAGACAGTAAGTCACGTTCTCCCCTCATCTCAAGTCACAGAAAGAACCTGTGAAGAAAGAGATTGAGATTGAAACTACTTTTATTATATCGTTCATATAAGATTATATAAGGTCAAATATAAAATAAATAAATATAAATGAATAAATAAGATTATATAATGATAAATATATAAATAAATATATATAAATATATAAAATAATTGATAAATAGAGAGAGAGAGTTCGAGATTGTATTATATTCTATTGAATAATGGTCAATATACATTTTGATAAAGTCTTTGGATTTTGGTATATTTTCTTATCTACATATTGTTTTAAAGTCGTAGACTTATTTTGTGGTAGAATATTTGTTACATACCTGTTTTATCTTACATTTTAAGTTTCGTAATCAACTTTTGAATCATAATGTAAAGAAATTATAGTGAAAGAGAGGTTTTGATCATAAATTTGAAATTTGTTTTCAATTTTAACTTAATATAGTAAAAATCCCGGAACTTCTTCAATATTTTGAACCACAGAAATGCAGTGGTAAACATCATTATTTGGTAAGTTTCCGTGACCGGTTTCTGAAAACGGACGTAAGATTTCAAGGCTGAAACATGCCACTCGACACGATTGTATTTTCCTTTATTGTGATCACAGAACTGTGCGCAAATGTTTCAATTTTTCTAGACGATCTACTAGGGAACAAGATTTTATGAAAAAGGCATCTCCTTATCGTGCAAATGAAAAGTTGCACGATAAGGAGATGCCTTTTTTTATAATTCATGCACTTCATCCCAGTACAATATCATATTTGTACTATTTCTTTTCACAGGGAACAAGATGTTGATGCTCAAATTGGTTTCCTTGCTGTAATTCAAGCTTAAATCATTCACATTTTTTTCGACTTATACTTAAATTAATATCATAGAAATTTACATTAAAAACTACTATACTTGTATATAAAACAGGCATAGGGGTGAAAGTTAAGACCGGTGGCCTAGGATATCCCAATAGCGGTACGTTTTATAAGGTACAAAGGAAAAATAAACTTATAGTTTTATTTCATGAAAATGATATTAAAAGTATTTAAAAATTAAAAAGAAAAATTGAATTTATAGCGGTCTATATTCGAAATCTAGTGACAAATAGTCATAAGGAAAAGATCCCTCCATATGAACTCTGGTTCAACATGAAACCTTTCCTTCATCATTTGCATATCTTTGGCTGTCATGTTATTGTCCATATATTCTTAAAAACATAAAAAAAGAACATATTTAAATTCCAAGAAAGGTAAACTTGTTGGTTACGCTTTTCGAAGTCGAGGCTATAGAATATTGATTCTTAAAATGAGACTGTTGATTCTTGAGACTGGGCATTCAATTAGGATCATTTGAAAGGAGTTGAGGATGATCAAACTACACGAAAAATAGTTGAAAATTTCTCTAGAGAATCTCAGGACGATTCGCAAAAATCATATTTGTTCTCTGGATATGAATCTGAAGATGACAGCATCATAGAGGGGAGATCATGAGTTCATGATTACAGTGAATCAGAAACTACAGAATCGTTCTTCAACAAGCCGTGACTTAATGGCATTGTGTACTCATGGTAGAGTATCCCACCATCTATTGGATCTATAAGAATGAAGTTCCACATGTACTCCAACACGGGAAATTCCAGAAATACTTACATAAAATATGTCTATCAGAAACACCAAATTGTTCCTGCGGGGAAACTGAACAAACTGCTCTTCACCTTATCTACGACTGCCCGAACTTTACAGAAGTGAGACATCGATTGTTCCCTGATTTAAATTATTTAACTCTCTTACATCAGCCACTTTGTCTATATACATTTTATGAACTCTGTCTATTAATACATGTAAATTTGTAAATATTTAATTCTTAGTTCTAATTTATTGTTTTGTTTCCTCTGTAATCACTGTGTGACAAGGAAATTACTGAAGAACTCCTCCATTACATGCTTAATTGTACAGCCCTTAATGTAGAGAAGAAGGTCCTATATCAACAAATTAAATGTACCAACACTTCACCCTACGTATTGCTTTCAAAAATATCAGCAAACAAATCTAAAGCAATAGCTTACTATAAATATTTTAGATCATCATTATCTAAGGACCAGTCAACAAGTGAATGACTTTGAGACGAAGAGTAAAGCCAGTTCAAATTCTATGTAAATAATACAAGTACATTATTACCTTGCCCAATTGGGAGAATCTGTATGGGGCAAGTCCCTAAAAAGGCTTTTGTGTGTTTGTTTCCTCTTTAATAGGCGCAAATATTTCACTAACGCGCCTGGTTGATTAATTAATAAATAAAATATACTCCAACTTTGTATCGTTGAGAAAAGTAATGATGTCCCACTCTCGTACAAAGAAGCAAATGAATGGATAGCAGAAATTGAGAAGGATTTGAAGTCAATGAAGAAAAATGACATTTAAGATCTCGCAGAACTTCCTGAAGGTGTAACCTTTGTTGATAAGTTGCTGTTACCTATAAAGATTAAACCACCAAACCGATCTATGCCATGAGACAAAATGATTGATGCTGCAGGTTGACGAACAAATTGCTGCAAATTGCAACAGAAATACTTCGAGGAAGAGAATGTTGAACAGTATCGTCGAGATATTGAGATTGAAACTATTTTATTTCAATGTTCATATAAGATTTTATATGGTTAAATACAGAATAAATAAGGATAAATAAATGTAAAATATAAAATTGATATATATATACATATCTGCCATCGCAATATGTCCCCCTTCTATCTTAATACATACTCTTTTGTTATATATGTATATTGATATTTATATCTATAATCTGTCCATTTCTCTATTCACTAAGTTCATCAACCTTTTCATAGTTTGTTCTTCAAATATTTTCAATTATGTAAATTCCTAGATTCTTATGTCCTATATTTGCATAGATATATCTTTAAAATTTTATATAATCTCTCTCCATTACCTTTTTTTGAAAATGTTTTTATGTTTTAGTTTGCTGTGGAAAGGATTATCCGAAAGCATATAATAATATATACAGTCTTCATTGGTAGTGCCCACCGTCGAGAGAAGTCAGATGGGGCCGGAATATGTCCTCTACGTCTTGACATCTACCCTCTAGCGTCGAAGGACCTTCCTTCTGCTTATTACACCTATGAAACTATGACAGGACTTCTTCTTGAATTCTCTATTTCATCCGATTTGGTCACATATAGTGGAAATGTAAAAGGAATAAATACAAAAAGGTATAAGACCCGCCTCAACTCTTTTTTATTATCTTGAAGAAAGAGGTTGCCTGGCCGGTATTAATATATTTCTTTAAAAATTAGACACTGTATAAAAAAGTGAAAGTTGTATAAGCTAATGATTTTGCTTTGTTTTAAAAATGAATCGATGTTTGTTCCATATGCTTCAATTGAATATTACACCTTAGTTCTATATATATTTTATTGCATAAAAAGGAACACAACAAAACAAAAATAAACTACAATTGCAAATAAGCATTTGGCAAGGTGTTAAAAATTGTTCTGAGGTTGCATAGGCGTTCTCACATATTTTTTTATTAATTGTATAAAGTAGTTTTCGGGTAATCCTTTCCTCAGCAACTTAAAACATAAAAATTATTTTTAAAAAAGGTAATGGAGAGAGATTATATAGAATTTTAAAGATATATCTATGTAAATATAGGACATAAGAATCTAATAATTTACCTAATTGAAAATTTTGAAGAACAAACAATGAAAAGGTTGATGAACTTAGCGAATATAGAAATAGACAGATTATTGTTATAGATATTGTTGCATCAATTTTAATACGCCTTACATTTATTCAAAATATTCTATGATATTTAATATTTATTTAAAACACAATATTTTGATTATCATCATTCCTTTTTATAGTTTCATTCCTTTTGTAATATTGTTATTGTACATATATCTTGATTGGTTATTGGAGCGAGAGAGGACCTAGACCTAGACTGCGGAATGAGACCTACGAGGAAGACAAGAATAAATAAACGAAATAACTTTAAAAGGTAATTTATTTTTAATTACTTTTCTTTATTTGCTTTAAGTATGGAAACCCGCTCGGTGTATAACACCAAGAAGGAGGAAACCAAGGTCGATGACCCTGCAAAACTGCCACTTTGTGTAACAAAATGAATATCAATACACATATATCAAACGATTAAGTATTGAGATAGAAGGGGGAGGTTATTGCGATGGCAGCTGTATACTTTTGTCAATTGTATTTGGAACAAACAATATATGCAAATTATATTGTAAGCGACTAATTAGCAGATTCTGGACTTCAAACTGACAGTGATTGCTTCTAACCTATCTTGAGGCCTTTATAAAGTTTCATTCAAATAGGTTATGTGACATGCTTTGTATTTATTTATGTAAAATAATTATTTCCGATTTTTCTTCATAGTTTGGTAGTTGGCAACACGTTTATTTTCTTTTGGTAATTTTGCATAAGTTTGTTTTGTTTATATATTTTGATTAACCTTTTTGTAATTAAATTAGATATTAGAACACAAAGTATTGTAATTTATAATACAATATAATGCGGCTTATGATTGTATAACGACATTTAAAAATTATCCCGCATGTGTTTCTTTTGAACGAAAAGTCGAAATTTATTTTAAGGAGAAAACGATTATTTCTATCCTTAGGGATGAAGTATGAAAGGATGAATTATGAAGAGTAATGATAAACGGAAAAATAAAGTGTCCAGGGATGGGAGTTCCGTTCATCATTACTCTTCACAATTCATCCTTTCATACTTCATCTCTAAGGTTAGAAATAATCGTTATTTCTCCTTTTAAAAATTTCGATTTTTCGTTCAAAAGAAACATATGCGGGATAATTGTCAAATGTCGTTCTACAAAGTATTGTGACTATCCCTTATTTCTAAATTATAAATATCTCTTATTTCGTTATAGGTTAATTATTGTGTGGAGATGTAAATTGAACAAAAATAATTTGTAAAAATTAGCTCATTATCCGACAAATCTTTATATTGTAGCGTAGGATTTATATTTATGTTGTTTTAGTATAAATTAGTGTTTCATATTTTAGTTTTATTTGCATAGATTGGTTTATGATTGTTATAGAAATTCGTGTATTTTATTGGGTTAGACCAGCGGTCGGCAAACTGTGGCTCGCGAGCAACATGCTGCTTTTTGTATGTGTTCTTTATATAGTTCCATACGTAAATATTATTTATGTGAGTACTATTTATTGTTGGCAAGAAAAAAATGCTGTGGCTCTTTAAAAACTTTGAAATTTTGTAAATTATAATTTTTGACTTTTCCGATTCAAAGGTTTGCCGACCCCTTGGGTAGGCTGTTCGTTATTAGTAAAGTTCGTTTTACTTGCCTATCCTGGCGACTTTTTTTTCAACCCGACAATATTATTGGGTTGAAACTATGACAGGGATTCCATCTAAGCTTAATTCTGTCATTGAGATTGTTCAATAATTGTAGAAACGTATGGGAAACATTTCTGTGATTCTAGAAGGGATAATTAAACATAGCTTTGATATCTCAAAAATACATGAAATGAAAGGAATCAAAAGCAAGAATGTTTTTTTATACACAATACAAACTTCTACTGCCCTTACTGCGATGAAAAATATATTGAGAGGGCTTGCCAAGCCCCAAGCATATATATATAGATGGCGCGTTATTGCTTTGTGTTAATTTATGCCTAACTGGCCTTGTCTTTATTGTTTGCGGAAGAGAATTGCTCGATGCAAATATTTGAATGTAATTCTACTGTCCTATAAGCTTATGTCCATAGTTTTCTTGAAAACCATTTCTGAGATTCAACCCTTCAGTGCTGCGTATATAAGCAGAATCGTCCAATACAGTATTAGAGCTCTGAGAAGCGGTCTGGGGGATTGAATTGGCGAAACCGCTGGGAGGGTTCATCACTGATGAGCCAAGCCCTCCCAATATATTTTTTACATCGCAGTAAGGAGAGTAGAAGTTTGTATTATGTATAAAAGAAACATTCGTGCTTCTAAATCCTTTCATTATATATATGTTATGAATATTTTGTGTTGTTGTTAGATTAGGCTTGATAAGACAAAGGATCGATAAGATAAAGGGTTGAGGTGCAGTCGTGATAAAAAAAGATAAAATATATATATATATATATCTTTGATATCTCAAAAAGTTGTCTGAAGATTTGAAAGATATCGAATAGAAAGTAGAAGGATTGAAGTAGTGATGAGTATGTCATCGTGAACAACCAAGTGAAATGTTGGTCAAGGAGTAGTATCAACTCTAACCTTGAACCTTTACATCTTCCTTTTCTACATGAATTGCGTGAACGTATCCACTTTCTTTCAAAACCAGTTTAGAAAATTTTCCTAATTATTTCCCATTTCTGAATTGGAAATGATGAAGCCTGTTATTGTGGTAAAATAGAAATATATAATTTTTTATAATATTAATTTAAAATTATATATTTCATAGATACAAATACTCTGCTAAATCGACCGCCAGAGGTCACGCTTCCACTATATAAACTCATTGTTGTTTTATCCCAATGGCCGGCTCAAATCTTTTGTACATTATGTAAATAAGTTTTTCATTTTTTAGATTCTTACGCCTTAAGCCAGGCAGTACTTCTAACAAATTATGTTTTTATTTATATCCCATAAGCTCAATTAAAGCAACCTCTGATCAAAACCAAATATTATTTTTATTTCAAGATTTTTAACCACGACTGCATTACCATAATCCTCAACATGATCAAAAATCAAGCAGAAAATCAAATCTCATTTGTTATTTATAACAAATTATTTGTCACTTTCACCTTTTTGTTTAATAACCTAAACTCTATATTTCAAAGGGGGGAAATGTTGTAAATAATTTTGTAATATTATTTTATACATAAATTGTATTTTTATTACTTATTTTATTATTTATTTCATAGATGAACTCTGTGACGCCGAGAAGTACAGACGAGGTGTTCTTGAGGTATTCTACCTCTTTGAGGTATTCTACCCATTAAGATGCCTCAAGATTATTATTACCATTGAAATTGAAAAAACTGTGACGATCTGGTTACTAAATAAACCCGTCAAGAGTGGAGCGTTTGTTCTCATCTCACCACCAGCACCATTTTTCTTTTAAAATAGAAATAATATATATATATATATATATATATATATATATATATATATATATATATATATATATTGTTACATCAATTTTAATGCGCCTTACATTTATTCAAAATATTCCTTGATATTTAATATTTATTTAAAACAGAATATTTAGATTATCATCATTCCTTTTTATAGTTTCAATCCTTTTGTAATATTTTTTGTACATATATCTTGATTGGTTATTGGAGCGAGAAAGGACCTAGAGAAAGACTGCGGATCACGGCCTAGGAGGAAGACCACGAATAAATAAACACAATAACTTTGAAAGGTAAGATAATTGAAAGGAATGAAACTATAAAAAGGAATGATGATAATCTAAATATTCTGTTATAAATAAATATTAAATATCATAGAATATTTTGAATAAATGTAAGGCGCATTAAAATTGATGTAACAATTTTTTAGGAAAATATTGATGCCATATTAAACATCAATTTTAGATACAAGAAAATAAGACCTAATCCAAATAATTTAATAGTGTGTGACGTTTCGGCAACAGCATTGTTACCATCATCAGACAAAATATTTTTTATTCTTTTTTTCTGATAATGGTGACAATGCTGTTACCGAAACGTCACACACTATTATATTATTTGAATTTGGTCTTATTACCTTGTAAATCTATAATCCAGATTGTGCTTTATCATAAACATCAATTTGTTTTAGATAAATTTGATGTTCATATATTTTAATTGATTAATTATACCTACAGAGTATGTGTGTTAGATCACAAGTTAATTGGCGCTGAGCGTTAAAGAAAAAAATGTTCCTTTATTTATTATTAAGTTTATTTTTTATATTTGTTCTCTCTCCTGTAAATCAATAAATATAATGTTTCATTTTGAAAATAGAGCAATCCATAAATACATTTTTAATTAAAAAGGCATATATTGGATCAAAATATCATTTATTTTACCTATATTTCAGTTGGCTGAACGCCAACCTTTATCAAGGTATTATAACACCTTAAAAAGGCATATATTGGATCAAAATATCATTTATTATGGCTGAACGCCAACTGAAATATTGGTAAAATAAATGATATTTTGATCCAATATATGGCTTTTTAATTAAATAATGTTTCATTAATATTTTTTTCTTGAATTCAGTTTCATTAAAATTTCTAAGCAAAGTCAACAAATTTCAAATGCAATATTTCTATTGCTTAATTAAAACGGATATAAAATGTCTGAAATAAGCCAATATCAACTATAAATTTAAAGTATTTCTATTAAAATTAAAAATATGTAGTATAAAATAATCATTACAACAACAAATATAATTGGAAATATCGATTAAAAATGAAAATTCGAAACTATTATAGACGCGTATGATTCTTTTTAAAAATAAACAATTTCTACTGCCCTTACTGCAATGGAAAAAATAATGGGAGGGCCTTCCATTGCAGTAAGGGCAGTAGAAATTGTTTATTTTTAAAAAGAATCATACGCGTCTATAATAGTTTCGTATTTTGATAAGAGATGGCGCGCTAATGCATCATAATAAAAATGAAAATGTGAAAAAATAGCACAAATGTAACATTGTACTGGGATAAGGTGCATAAATTAAGAAAAAGGCATCATTGGAGCCTAGCCATCAGCAACTTTCAGTTGCACGATAAGGAGATGCCTTTTTCTTAAAAAATGAAAATGTTATTAAAATGTAATATGTTGTAATATAAAGTGTAATGTGTTATCATTAAAGTGTAATGAGATGTCATTAAAGTGTGAATGTTGTTATTAAAGTCTAAACTGCTGTCATTAAGGTACAAAATTATCTTAGATTTATTTCAAATTTATAAATATTTAGTATCGCGTTTATTATTCCCCTTTTTACACATTTTTAGTACATTAATTCATTTAATTACAATCTTCTCTCTGGATTCAAACTATTATAAAACTTAATAATTAAATGCAATAATGAAATATAAATGTTCCAATGACTCCCGATTCTTTCAAAAGTCCAACCCCACCAGCGAGTGTGTAAGTAATCAAACAGGGCTCTTGAACATTTGTAAGTGCAAAAATCTAACTGCTTTTCACATATGTAGACATGTGGTGCACTTAGAGTAAAAGCAGTCGTCTACTTCTACCCACCATAATTATCATGGCCTGTACCACGTGTACTAAGGATAAGCAAAAAAAAAAAAGAATTTGATTATTTTATCTCTACAAATATCTATATCATTTATCGTCTAATATATTTATATGAAAAACATCGAACTAAATATCCAGTTCTCTCTCTCCCGTCCTTAATTCTCTCCCCTCCCAGTTGTCCACTTTCAGGGATTTTTTGATCATCTTCAGTTGCTGATTTCAGGCACTCGAGACCAGTTAGAACTCAAATCACAACAGACTATTAGTTTGGTACAAGAGTGATGTTTGGATAACAAACTCTCTTCTTACAAATCTTCCGTACTTCCAATTTATTCATTCCTCACCTTCTCAATAGGTCAGTTTCCTATTCCATTTTCGGGGGAAGGTTTAATTCTTTGTGCTACTTTTGATTTTTGCTTATCCTACGCCCCTCATCTCCGCTGCATCTGCAATGTTCAAAATCTCTTTTTCCTAGAATCAAAGGTTGTGCAAACGCTTACTCCGGTCTCGGATTGAACGATCTAAGTTTTACTTAGGGATCATTCAATCAATTAAAATTTATTCTGCTAATTTCTGGGCCGATGCTGCAAAAACTCCGCAGTCAATAGCCAACCACACTCGACACAACGTCCCATTTGTGTTAACGCCATCAGAGACTCCTACAGTCACCGACATAATTCTTCTTTTCTTCTTCACTCCTCAGAATCTTATAAGATTGAAAGGAAACCATTACCTTTCAGATACCCTTGTATCCCCTTTCTCCCCACCTCTCAGATTCTTCAGTCTAGTATTATGCTGCACGCTTTAGTTAGATGAAGAAGAGCTTGCCCGAAAAAGCTTCTTTAACCAAGTAAATAAAAATAATTTCGGCGTTTTATGCCTTTTTTTGTAATTTATCGAAATACGTAAACCTGTGATAATGAATTATACTGACGGCTCTAAAGATGCATTAGAAGTTAAGGCTGGAATATATAAATTTCTACCTTTCTCTCTTCTCTCCGCCTTAGAACTTTCACCATGTTCTCTTTTTGCTCTGTTTATCAGGCAGAAATATTTTTACTTTACTCGGCACTTTAAAATCTTCTTTCACTTCGTTCCGCTTCGCTATCGCTGTTGTTCTGACTTTATTCCCTTTTTCAGGCCACGCTTAGACTTTACTTCCGTCACTCCATCGTTCACAGATTCCAGTTTCCGCTCTCAGCTTCCGCTTTTTAAACTATTTCTCCATAGAAATATTTCTTTTATTGAATCAGAGGGCATGCTATACTAGAATTGTAGTAAATTGCGGTGCCGACTTTTTGCCAAGAAAGTCGTCTTCAATCTTTCATCAAATTCAGTCTATACCTTCGCTTCCAAGAAAACACTGACCAACTGTTAGACTACCCGTGCTTGAAAGAATGGGAAGACCATTATATCTCTCACACATTTAATCCAACAATTCACCAAACTTTAAGAATTTACTTCCAAAGGTATTTCATAAACATCACTAATCCAGAAGACACTTGAATAATAGATTCTGTAGCATCTCACCATATGACATCAATTAATAAATGCATTTCTAACGTCAGTGAAGAAGCTCATGGACAAGTGACCACAATTGATGGGACTGTAATTACTTCGACAATGAAAGGAGCTACCTACGCAACATTGATGGGAAATTTGGGTCAGCTTGATGAGATGACGATTGCCAATACCTGGTTAGTGCCAGGGATCAAGACGGAAGTTGTTTCCGTTTTACAAGCGGTGGAGACATATTTACGACGATGATGACAACCTACTAATTGAAGCTGAGAAAAGAGGTAGGATTTATGTTTGTTACGTCGTACCCAGACGTGTACTTTGTCTACTCAGTATGCCACAAAGATACACACGTTAGTTCGAAGGGATTGCAGCTTAAGTTAGCGCTTTATTATGGCTCTAAACAGAAGGAATACAACAGTGGAACTTGCCTTCGACCTCCCCGTCAGAAGAATCCTTGGCGCCGTGGATGTCCTCTTGTGAAAGCGTTCCGCTCCACACTATACACAAGCAGCCTGGATTACACCGCCTTGTAGGAACATCCACACGTCCCGGAGGTAACTCGCCGCCGTCTTCTACTTGCCGCAGATCTCGATGTCACCAGACTGACTTCTCCCTCAGACTGCAATGTCCTCTCGGCGCACAAACCCCTTCAGGCCGACCGCTTTCTCGGCTCTTTTTTTTTATGACGGCACCAGCTGGACTCCTGTCTTCCGTCTCCTCCTCTGGAATCTGTTAATCAATACTTACTTGTAGAGGGGCCCCTGCTACATTACTTACTGGCTTTGCCCATATCTTCTATTCATCTTCTTTGCTGCACCGCTTTGTGTTGTTACCACTACTTCTCATGCTGACTCTTCAATTAATTTCAATTTTACACAAATAAATTTACTGGCAATGCGCTTCTTTTAAATATCATCAAATATTATCTCTACAGACCTTACTTGATGATATTTAAAAGAAGCGCATTGCCAGTAAATTTATATGTGTAAAATTTTAACGATAGATGGCAATTAAATTTAATATACTAATTTCAATTTATTGAAAATTTATCTTCAATTTATAAAGCCTAGAACTATGGCATCAAATATTGATGCACATTAACTGGCAACCATTCTTGATTTGATCAAGAATCAAGCAGTTAGGGGTTTAAATATAATTGTTGAAACGATCGAGAAATGTGTTCACATTGTTTGAATAACAAATCAACAAGACGGCCATTTACAACTACAACACCTAAAAGGGAGAAAATTCCTTTGATGCTAGTTCATTGTGATCTAATGAGACCATTCAGAGTCCGAGGTTGAAAAGGTGCACGTCATGTCTTATGTATTGTGGATCACCAGATATGTTCGAGTTTATTTTCTCTAGAACAAGCGTGTTGTATTTGGGGAAAATGTAAGGAATGTAAGATTGAAGTAGAGAAGCAAACAAATCATTCCGTAAAGAAATTTCGAACAGATAATGGACGAGATTTTGTTGATAGCCTTTGGAATGTTTTTATCATTCAGACGGTTACAGTACTCGGTACAATTGAAGCAGAGTTTGTAGCTCTTGCAACGACAGTGAGAGAAATCATATGGCTGAGAGACTTGATAAAAGCAATTGAAATTCGTACGTTTGATTGCAAAACCAACTCTCATTTGGTGTGATAGCCAAGCTGCAATCACACACGCCAAGAACGATGCAGACAGATCAAGGACGAGACACATTACAACCAAGTACAATTTCATCGGCGAAAAAACAGGACGGTACTGTATTAGTTCAATATATCCCCACTGGGAGGAACACTGCTGATTTGCTCACTAAGCCTTTAACCAGAGTCCTCCATGATACACATTGGCAAGACATGATGAATTGTCGAATTCAACTTGCCAGCGAGTTGAATACAACAAGTCATCAGCGAGTTGAATCCGAGGAAGAAGCATGTTGGACTAGAATTAGATGAACACGTGACCAACGACCGCCCAAATTTAACAAAACTCGGGCTGTCCCCGCAATTTAGCTTAGATGGAACTGTCCTTACAATTTAACGTAGCTCGGGCTGTGTCCTCAATTTAACGTAGCTCGGGCTGTCACCACAATTTGACATAGCTCGGGCTGTGTCCTCAATTTCACATAGATGACATCCTGATCTCCTCTATAATACGCATCATTCAAATAACATTAAAAATATTCTTTCATTTTCAAATACATATGATTTTGGAGTTTTAAAAGCAGGTCGGCGTGCTTATAAAAGATGGAAATACTGACACAAATTGTCGTAACTTTCTACTGCAATATATGTTGTTTTCTAGTTTTTAAGACATCACACTGGGGAATCAGGAGTTTATTGCCAACACGAACGGTGCTATGAATGCTACATCTTCACCAGGAAGCGCATGAGACTCTTGGGCTCATTGCAGTCGGGGGGCAGCAACCCTTCTGTCTGGATGCACTCCTCCGCACACAGCTGGCCCATGAAGTAGTCGCCGTACATCTTCTTGCACTGGCCGCAGTTTCTGCACACGTGAGTCAATACACATGGCATATTCCGTGTATGTTATATGCAAATACATTAATAGTCATTCTACATATGCATTACAGTATATTCACACAATATAAGAAATCAAAGATAACAACTACTACCCATACATTCCAGTAACTCCATAGAATATGCGAAAGTAACGCTACAATTGCTACCCATACATTCCAGTAAAATACATATACATGTAATGTGAAAATAACACAATATTTACCACCCATACATTCAAGTAAATCCACAAAATATGTGAAAATAACATAATTGCGCTCCACATACATTACAGTAACTCCATACAATCTGAGAGAAATAACACAATTGCTAGCCATGTGGTAACTCCATACAATCTTTAAAAAAAACACAATAATTGTTACCCATACATTTCATTATCTCCATACAATCTGAGAGAAATAACACAATTGCTAGCCATGGTAACTCCATACAATCTTTAAATATAACACACCAATTGTTACCCATACATTCCAGTATATTAATATACCACATCTAAGAAATAACACAACAATTGCTAGCCATGGTAACTCCATACAATATTTAAACATAACACAACAATGGCTACCCATTCATTCCATTACCCACATATATATTATATTTTAAAAAAACATTACAATTGTTGCTTCAGATATCACAGTATTTACACGCGATTTATATAAAATGCTTCCAAAATATTTATACATTTCAGGAAAATATATGTGGAAGGATATCAACAAAACATTGCATGGTATTATATAAAATAACTTTACTCAGAGAAATCATTTTGACCCAATTGAATTGAAAAAAAAAAAGAAATATTTTGTTTTTAAAAGAGAAATTACTTAAAAAGAGACAAAAGGTCTCCAAAATGTGCAAAACTTTTAAAACAAGAATAACATTAAAACAGTTTTAGTATTTTGCAGTATTCACTTATAAATTGATGTTAGAAAAGAAAGATGCTGTACCCAAAAATTATTTGATCAAATTAATGTATTTGTATCAATAAAGTTGAGCATACATCACAGAGGTAAAATAGAAGAAAACTAACACTACAATGATTTATTTAATTAAAAAGGAATATATTGGATCAAAATATCATTTATTTTACCAATATTTCTGTTGGCTGAACACCAACCTTTATCAAGGTGTTATAATATTTTAAAGTATGTCAACAACAAACTCAGCGCCACATAACGTCAACAGAAACCTAAGTTTAAAAGTTAATTCTTTTGACGTTATGTGGCGCTGAGTTTGTTGTTGACACACATTAAATATGTTTTAACACCTTGATAAAGGTTGGCGTTCAGCCAACTGAAATATTGGTAAAATAAATGATATTTTGATCCAATATATGTCTTTTTAATTAAATATTTATTTATGGATTGCTCTATTTTCAAAACAATGATTTATGTAATAAGTTTCTTCAATAATTTATTAAAATTCGCTAACTTGAAAATAGACGTTATTCTTCAAGTTTATATATAAACTTTCAATATAAAGATAAAGGTTTTTTTATCAGTAAACAACCATCTTCTCTCTATATATACAGTAGAACCTCCCTTTTGCGGACACCCCGCTAGAGTACATCTCTCTACAAAGAACAGTTTTAATTTGAAAAATTACCATTTTTACTATTTAGCAACTCTCCGGTAAGAGGATAGCTCTCCCTAAAGAACACTTTGGCTCTGCTATTAGGTGTCCTTTATAGGGAGGTTCTACTGTATATGTATATATATTTATGAAAAAACAATAGAAAAAATAAAAGATAAAAAGGTCAGGTGTTGATATTAAAAATTAAAAAAAACGGTGTTTACCTTACAACCCTGAACACGCGGATTTTCCTGGGAAATCTCTTAAAGATTTCTTTAAAAATACATGGCCCACCTGTGCTGTGTGAGAGCTTAAATTGTCTTGTTCCATATGTAAATACCTGTTTTCTTTCCTCTTTTCGCTCTCCACTTCTCCCATCCATATTTCCAAAATTTTTTTTTATTTTTATTTTTTTTTTTATTCTTCTTATTTTTTTATTCTTTCTTATGATCTGTATATATTTACCAAATGTATATAATCTTTCTCCATTTTTTATTTCCCACTTTCATAGGTTTCTCCGTTTTGTAACCCCAAGGAGAATCCTCTGTAAGACCTGTGTGTCTTAATAAAGGCTTTTGTGTGTGTGTGTGTGTGTGATATTAAAAATAAAAAAAGGCATATCCTGACCAGGAGCACATGTGCTTTTCAGAAGGCAGAGCGCCATCTGGTGGAACAGAAATCACTGTTCCACCAGATGGCGCTCTGCCTTCTGAAAAGCACATGTGCTCCTGGTCAGGATATGCCTTTTTTATTTTTAATATATACAGTATATATGTTATTACTATCACTAATTATAGTGGATATTTCTTGTTGTATTTTAAGTATGTTTGTTTACATCTTCAAATGGCCTTAAAGCCATGTAAAATTGTATACTATTGCTATTAAAGGCTCAACTTTCTTGAAGTTCAAAAGTAGTTTCCAGCATGTACTTGCGGATTCAAGTTATTGGAAACGTGTATTAACGGATATTTGTGTGCACGGTACTACGAGGCACTATGTATTTCAATGATTATTGAAGTTGTAGATAAAGAAGGACAAGAGGTATAATTTTGTTTAGAAATTGAACGCAAAAGGTAAGGATAAAAGTGAAATCTCAATATATAATAGGAATATATGAGAAACAGAAGGAAAAAAATAAATGATATAAAACAATATGTAAGGGGGAATAGAAAGAAAAAAGGTTTTTGATCGTATTTATGTTTTTTTCTGAAACCAACAAGAACAATGTCGCCCACATACACCTTGGTATACTGTAACATCCACGAAGAAGTTCAATTTTAAGAAGTTTCCATTCCTAGATTGCAGATTAGTGTGTGTGTGTGTGTGTGGCCTCAGAAGACGACTGAATTATAAAAACGTTAATTTCATAACACATCCTTTTCCCTAAGATTTATAGGTAGCTTCACATAACATGTTGTTTCTAGATAAATTTACCTTCTAACAGTAAAATAGTCTGTAATTCCCGGGTTATTGAATAAAACGGAGTAAATAAAAAAAATTAAAATATGAAAAAACGGACGCGTGAAGGCCGAGTGCCAGTAATTATGTCACTGGAAATACCCGCTAACTAGTCAACCTTTCAGTTTAGATTCTCTTGAATGTATTAGCTCTAAAATTACCACAGTTATAGTAAGTAAATAACTCCGCCTTTGCCGGTCCCAAGCCCGGATGATAAATGAGAAGGGAGGGAAGTGACAAGCTCGTTAAAAAACCTGGGTTCAGCTGGCCCGGCTGATAGTGCCCTGTAAGGGCTCCTGATCCAGGGATACAGGATGAGCAGCGTTTGTACTTCATGTTAGGAGTGGCTGCACATGGCGTCTGTTCCTCATGTCAGAGACGGCCATTTCTTTTGGAGCTAAGTCGGTCTGCTACTGAGTAGTGCTTCCAGTCTTAATGACAAAGGCATTCTATTCCACCCAGTCATGGTGGTTGTCAAATCTCAAGCTTTACAACTTGATACCCTAATATGATTGAGTGGAGATAAGAAAGAAGAAGAAGATCCAAGTAAATGTGTACAATCTAAGGAACTGATTTAATGAGCCATTCGTGCTAGATTCTCTCGATGTTTATGTACGTTCAATATAAACACAACATTCTTTTTATAACACTCTTGATTTATTATGATGCTTTATGAAAATTCTAAACTATTATAGACGCTTATGATTCTTTTAAAAATTAAACAATTTCTACTGCCTTTACTGTAATAGAAAAATTAATGGAAGGGCCTGACTCATCAGTGGTCAACCCTCCCAACGGTTTCGCCAGTTTAATCTACAATACCGCTGTTATATTGCATTTTTTGATCTTCCTTTTATAGTAATAATGATACTAGACTGGTGGAATGGGTATTTTAGATGAACTATGGAAATAAGCTTTGAGGACAGTAGAATTACATACAATTATGAATATATAATATTGCCACGTGGAAAATTAGGGAAGACAAAAACTTCAGGAGGAACAACAATTTATTTCAGGCAAGGACAAACAACGAATGGTAAACAAAAAATAAGCCACGAGGGAAATTTACAGAGTAGCAAAATATTAACATAAAAATGACCACTCTGTTTATAAAAATAATAAAATTAATAAGTACTTTGTTACAATATGCTTCGAGCAATCGCTTTTCCCGCAAACCTTAAATTACTGTAATATAATTCT
Organism: Cordylochernes scorpioides; assembly: GCA_030710605.1. Classification (NCBI taxonomy): domain Eukaryota; kingdom Metazoa; phylum Arthropoda; class Arachnida; order Pseudoscorpiones; family Chernetidae; genus Cordylochernes; species Cordylochernes scorpioides. Next base: position 69,810,550 of record CP092881.1, read on the forward strand.
AATTAATACTTGTAATTGAAATTTTATTCTCTAATTGTATTGTTTTCAAACAAACAGTGTCAAAATTTTAATAATGGATTTCAGTTGACTACATGATGAATTTAAAGCGGAGGAAATAGGAAGAGAATCTGATGAAACGATGAAGATGATTCAAAAAAGAAGTAGCCATCAAACACATTCAGAAGAAGAGTCAAATAAAGACGAATCACTAAATATAAATGGACAAAATGACAAATTTAATGGCAAAGTAAGGAAAAAAGGAAAATCTCAATATATAATTGGAATATATGGAAAACAGAAGGAAAAATAAATGATATAAAGTGATAGGTGAGGGAAAATAGAAAGAAAATAAAAAAGTTAAAGAAGTTATTTATGATTTTTCTCAAAACAACAAGAACAATGTCGTCCACATTCACCTTGACATTCTCTAACATCCACGAATAATTTCATTTTTGAGAAGAATTAGAACCATAAATATATTTACATATATATCTTCCTGGTCCCAAAGAACCTGCCAAAAATGTAGATGCTCCTTTTTGGAAGCTTTTTGAGAATTCAAAATATTTTATTGATACTCTCTTAGTCAATTGTTACAAAAATTAAATTAAACAAATAGATAAATGATATTAAACCTGTCTATAGCGCCCCCTCTTTGGACTCATAAAAATAAGGTGCTATAGAGAGAGGGTGCTAAAGACAGGTCACTTTTAATGTAAATGACATCGTACTACGTATTTAAAATCGGGCGCTATAGAGAGGAAGGCGCTATTTAGAGGTGGCGATATAGACAGGTTTATCTGTACATATAATTTGGTGATAAAATATAAAAAGATGTTCTCAGGAAGGGTTCCATCTTGTCTTCCTCCAGACAAGGACTCTCAGTTCATTGTTGAGATGATACTTATAGAGACTTGTCTTGGTAGACTCCAGGATGGTGTTGTCATCCAGACCTCGCCCAGCTCAATATTTATGAATTTTGAAAATGATATTATCATATATTTAATATTTGCATTGTATTATTTTACCAAAATGACTATTGTCTTATATATTTAAACTCTAAAATCTCACTCTACTCAATCAGCATATTTATATTTAAATACAGATTATTATAACACAAGATTATTACTTTAATAAATCTTTATTCTTGCAAGGCGTAGAGCGTCATAACCAAAACTGGTTGAAATCGTTTTGAAAATAGAGCAATCCATAAATTATTTATTTATGGATTGCTTTATTTTCAAAAAGATTATTACTATTTATACAAACAAATATTTATATATTTTAAATAACAAAAAGTCTTATTTTCCTTTTGTTTATTTTCATTTGTTGTTTTCTTCTGATTTTTTTTTTTTTTTTTGCTTTGTGATGATCATAAGTTCTATGATTTTTTTTTCGCTGATGACTCGTCGCAATAATGTAGTTACATATACTGCTTATTCAAATTCTAAAATAAGAATCAGATATACTAATCTCAGTACGAAGGGATAATGATGGACAATGTGGTCAAAATATAAACTTACCATCTGGGAATATATCTGGTAACCAAAAAAGACTGCTATGTATCATTCTGGCTCTATTATTTATCTCAGGTATTGAACAAAACCCAGGCCCCCCAACCAAAAGGCAAACTACATTGACTGCGCCAGTACACTCAGGAGAGAGAGAATCAATAGATGGAGAGCTAAAAATGCTAATCTTAAACATGGCGGCGGAAATAAAGAGTCTAGGAAAGAGAATTGACATCAGACTTGCCAAAATAGAGACTCGAATGGACGATTGGGATATGCGATTCTGCAATATGGAGGAGAAGCTAACTAAATGTATAGAGTCTCAACAAGCTACCGAAAAATTGGCTTCATGTAATTCGTTAAAGGTAAATGAACTGGAGGCTAGAGTCGAATTTTTTGAGACGAGACTGCGTGAGCCCAATCTAGTGTTCTATGGTATTGAGAGGGAGGGTGACGAAAACCAGGCAGATTGTAACTTAAAGATTCAAAACGTAATTAGAGATAATATGGAAATCGGAGATGATTTAAAAATAACAAAATGTCACCGACTTTCACGCGGATCCAATGCACCAGTTATTGTTGTGGTGCCTGATTATGCTGATAGAGCAAAAATATTTAAAAATGCCTACAAACTCAGAGATACTAAAATTTCGATAAGTAAAGATTATAGTAAAAATGTTAGAGAGCAACGGCGCATCCTAATTGCAAAAAGGAAAGAATTGGGTGAAAGGGGAATAAAATCGAAGTTGAGAGATAACAAGCTTTTTGTAAATGATAAAGTCTGTAAAGTGATGAATGGCCAAGTTGTTGATAGCACAGGAGCTGCTATATAGCAACAACCTCGTAGAAACAATTGTGTAAATAGAAGAAATACGACATCAAAATCACAAATTAATTCTCCACCCAATAATCAAATAACGGAAAGTTACTTCGACACAAATACATGTAAATTCGATTTTCAAGACGCTGACAATGCAATTTTTTCTGAAAATTCGCGAGACATCGCGGAAAAAATAATATGTTAGAATATAAATGGTTTCTATAGGATTCTTTCGATATTTCCACTCCTCGAGCACATAAAGAATTACGAAATTTTTGCTCTACTTGAAACATGGTGCCTGAACAGGACTAACATAACACTAAAAGATTATCATATTATCGAATTACCTGCCACCAAAGAATCTGGAAGGGGAAGAGGGTCAGGGGGTATGATTGTCGGTTTTAGGGAAGGCGGGCAATATAGATTAGACAATTCAGAAAAGGATGGCACTTGGTTATCTATTTTCTTATCAACAAACACAAGAGCCCTCCAACATGTTATCTGTTTGATATTTGTATACCTTCCTCCAAACCAAATACAGCTGCATAACTTAGATAAACTGTCTACATATATTCAAAAGCAAATAGCAGATGGAAATTTTTTAGAGAAAACCACACCAAGATGCTCTGCGGTGAGGACCCGATTTGTACCTTCTGTAATTCAAAACTAAAAAATGAAATCACTCACTATATTTTTGATTGCTATGCTCTGAAAGAAGAAAGAAGAACCCTTATGCTCAAAACTGGGCAACTCTGTGCTTCACTTCCATCAATAATTGACAATATGACCTAGAATAAGTATATTGCTACGGCGTTTTATGGTTTCCACAAGTCCATATCTCAGAAGAAGGCCAAGTGACACTCACTCCTCACTTTCTTACTGCTACTCTTTTTGTGTTGTTTTTCTTGCTTCCCTCTTTCTCTTTCTTGTTTTTTTTCTTTTTCTTCTGTATATATCGCTATTTCCTTTGTCTCACTGCTTTGTTCTTATGCATACCTCTGGTGAATCCTGTATAGGGTCAGTGACCCTGTATAAAGGCTTTTTGTTGTTATTGTTGAATCAGATATACTGAAGAACGTAGCGCCAAAGATTCTAATTTCATTGAAATAAAAGCTTTTGTTGATCTTTCATACCTTACTGGGAACAATTGTTCTTCGTGACAATCCTATAAGGAAATATGGTCTGACGTTGGGACAAGGCTGGCAATAGGACAGGTGCTGAAGTGTAATACTGTAATGAGAGCATAACGCCTTCTTTTTCTCTTGAAATACCTTAAGTTTGATGATACTTCAAATAGAGAAGCTAGAAAGTCATTTAGTAAACTTGCTGTTATCAGATAGCTTTTCCAAGAACTGAATAACAACTTTCAAACAATGTAATCACCTTTCCAATATTTCACAATAGATTAGAAACTGTTGGGTTTCAAAGGACGATTTGGTTTTCGTTAATAGAATCCTGATTAAACCAATATTCTTAAATGAAGTTTCTCGTAAAGACATAGGTTACCTGGCCGGTGGCATTCATAGCTCTTTAAATTAAAGCTACTTCGGCCAGTAAATCTTTTTATTACTTCGACGTTTCGACAAAAATCTTTTGTCCTCGTCAGGAGCAAACAAAAATTAAAACATTTAGCAAAGCGTTAAATTTCGCTCCTGACGAGGATAAAGTATTTTTATCGAAACGTCGAGGTAATAAAAAGATTTACTGGCCGAAGTATCTTTAATTTGAAGTTTCTCTCGTACAAATTACACATATAACAAGGAAATATAAGCCGGAAAACATCCTGAAGGTCCGCATAAAAAAATAATTCTCTTGATGAGATTGCAAAACGTTTTGTGTGGCAGCCAATATCTGGTAACTGTTGTCACCTTTGACAGTTGGTATTCAAGTGTCCCGTTGGCCGATTCCTTCATAGAAGAACACAAATTGACATTTGTAGAGGTACGATATGACCTTATAAAAAAGAATTCCTTTCAGGAATTCTGTCTGATAGAAGACAAAAACTGTTTAGTTCTATTCTAAGGTTCTCAAAATTAATCTTTGCTATTTACCCACCTAAAATGGGAAAATTTGTCAAACTGACATCTACCACGTATTCGACCATCACAATCGATCAGGAATTCTTCCAGAGCAACAGAAATCGGGAAGTCATTGAATACAAGGATTTTTATATAATACAATAGAATGCGGCTTATGATTGTAGAACAACGTTTGACTATTATCCCGCAAATGTTTCTTTTGTACGAAAAATCGAAATTTATTTTAAGGAGAAATAACGATTATTTCTAACTTTAGGTATGAAGTATGAAAGGATGAATTGTGAAGAGTAATGATAAACGGAAAATAAAGTGTCCAGGGATGGGAATCGAACCCAGTGTTCCGCTTACTGGGCAGATGCCATGTCCACTAGGCTACGCTGGACATATTTTTCCGTTCGTAAATATTATATAAAGTAATTTATAATACAATATAATGCGGCTTATGATTGTAGAAGAACGTTTGACAATCGAATTTTCGTTTAAAAAAAAAACATTTGCGGGATAATTGTCACACGTTTGAAAAGGGAAACCGAATTAAAATTGTTTGAACTACGTATATGAAAAATATAAGTTAGTGCTTATCAAAAAGGATTTGGCAATGTTACAATCATCTTCGACATAAAAATAAGCATATAGCCGTTATTTGTCTAAGTTACATGTTTATTACATTATTACATATACTACTCTGATCAAAAAGTTTCGACCCTTTGCTCATAAGTTAAAAAAAACTTTAATTTTATACCAAATTCAAATTGTCCCCTTCAAACTAGTCCCCGTTGGCCGCGATGTACTTCAGCCACCTTTTTTTTCAGTCGGCAAAACACCTCTGGTAGTCTGTTTTCGGGATCGCCTTCATGGCCTTCTTCGATTCCACTTTGATCTCTTCTATGCTCTGAAATTTCCGGCCCTTCAACTTTTTTTTTGAGCTTTCCAAAAAGGAAGAAGTCGCAGGGGACTGTAGGGGGGTTGGGGGAACACAGAGGTTGAGTGTCCTGCAGGAACTTCGAGATTTTGAGGGTGTGTGCGCCGGCGCGTTATCGTGGTGGAGGATCTTTGGGAACGATAACGGCGTTGAGTCTTCTCATTCCCAAAATGTCCTTCATTATCGATTGAGTCGACCCGAATGATATCCCTGCTTCTTCAGCGACCTCCCTGACAGTTATTCGTCGGTCTTCACGCACCAGTTCCAAAACCTTGTCCACTTTTTCAGGCGTGGTTGATGTGGACGGTCTCCCGGAACGCTAGTTGTCGGCGGTCTCTTCCCGACCCTCCTTGAAGCGCTTATACCATTCGAAAACTCGTCTTCGGCTCATGACGGCATCCCCGTAGGGTGTTTGCAATATCTAAAAAATTTTGGCACCCTTGAATTCGTTTTTCACACAGAACTTGATGCAAATTCGTTGATCCTCCATTTCGGCGACTAACGAAATCGAAGCACGGGCAAAATGGCTTCACCTCGAACAGCCGCTGCTCGCGCTGTTGTGGCGCGTGATTTTTGAAAATTGGCAGGTCTCCAAGCCAAGGGCGACGCTTGCGTTTGCCACAAACCGGAAGAAAATATATTGAGTTTTCAGGATTTTATGAGCAAAGTGTCGAAACTTTTTGATCAGAGTAGTACATGTACTGGTACATTCTCTTTGTGTATATACTCTATCTTATGAGAACTTTGTTAAGTTTAGAACTATTTGTACAATAATTTACAAAACACTACTAATCCATCGTGTAAATAATTAATTATATATATGTAAATAATACTAGCACAGCACAATAGTCCTTTGAACTTCGTGCTTTTGTAACAATAAATAAAATAAAAATAAATAAAATATGTTAAAAGTATAAATGATATTTATAGAAATATCTAATTCTATTTGCTGTTAAATTTCAAACCTGATAGTTAAAATATTTATATAAGTAATATAATAGATAAACCATGTTTTATATAATGAACAACCCTCCAGTGAACTAAATCTTTTGTAAAAACATTACCATAGTTGATAGTCGCAATGATATCGTACAAACTCCACATTATATTCAACCATAATTTCCTCAAAAAAATGAATATAAAGTTCTCTTGTTTCTCTTATTTTACCGCGAAGACTACATGGGATGGGAAATATGGATGTTTTAAAAGACAAAGAGGCGTTTTGTATTTGATACTGATGAGCACAATAGGCGACAGCACCAACTTACATGATGCAGGTCCTGACGTTAGCACAGAAGACGCTCTGTCCTAGCACCAGGAAGAGCAGCAAGCCGGCAATACCGCTGGTTGTTTTACTGGCCATTCGGCAGGCTCTGGCACACATAGATGGCTTTAGCACATATCGTAGGCACTAGAACATATGGCAGGCTCTTCTACACGAGTGATTTTAGCACACATGGCAGGCTCTAGCACAAACTGATAATTTTAGGCCATACATACATGTATGTGTGGATGAATTCAGAACATACAGCAGGTTTTCAAAATGGTTCAAAATCACATTAATAGGCACCGCTCAGCAAGAGCAACCTAGTTGATGATAATTGAAACAGTGAATAATATATGTGAAGGTTATTCACATATTAAACAAATTTTAACGCGGGATTCAATCCCGGTTCATGACTGTCGGGAATCGAGGGTGTTACCCACTCATCCACCGACGTATATCAGCAGGTTTTAGAATACCTGGATGTTGTTGTACACATTTATAGTATACATGGATGGTTTCACCACACATGGCAGGCTCTAGCACAAACTGATAATTTTAGGTCATACAGAAGGCTCTAGCATACATGTATGTGAGGATGAATTCAGCACATACAGCAGGTTTTAGAATACCTGGATGTTGTTGCACACATCTCTAGTGCACACGAATGATTTTAGCACACACAGATGTGTTTAGCACAAATGGCAGGCTCTAGCATAAATTTATAATTTTAGGTCATACAGCAGGCTCTAGCATATATGTATGTGTGGATGAATTCAGAACACACAGCAGGTTTTTAACACACATGTTTGCTTTTGCACACATCGCAGTATCTAGTATACATGAATGATTTTAGCACACAGGGTTAAGCTCTACAGCGCGCGGATAAATTTTGAACTCTCAGTAGAGTCTGGTATACCTAGACGATTATATCACACACTACAGATTCTAGAACAAATGGAGTATTTTAACACACACGGATTCATTATACATGGACGTTTTTAGCCCCTGGCAGTGTTCTAGCTCAAATTAATTATTTTAGTACACACCGGCAGGTTCTATTATACATGGCATTATCATATATGGATTATTTTGCACACATATCAGATTCTAGCATACATGGATGAATTTGGTACATACTAAAAGGCTTGTTGTTGCTGTTGTATATAGTCACAGTGTAGAAAATACTATACTATACCTACTACTTATAGGTTTCTCTCTGTATTCTTAGTTCTCTTCTCTTACTCTGTAAACTGGCGAATCCTTTATAGGACGAGAGGTCCTCAATAAAGGCTTTTTGTTTGTTTTGTTTGAATTTGGTACATACTGCAGCTCCAGAGCGCATGTCAGGCTTTAGTACTCATGCCTCGCTCTTGAGTAAAATTTTAGCTCTTTTGTTTTTTAATAATGCTTGACATCTAAAATGGCAGTTAATATCTTTGTAACATATTTGTATTTCTATAATCCGGTAAAAAATTTATGTTCTCATAATATATCGCATGAATAAATATATATATATTTGAACATTAATGTAATAATGCAATATTTGCAATATAATAATAATACACAAACAGTACTACAAATATTCCTATACCAAACACAATTAAAATGTAATATTATAGCTTTGAAAATAATAATCCCCCTTGTATAAAATCTTCCGATAGGAAATTTCATTCAGGAAAAAGTGTCTTGCAAAATATTGGTTTAATCAACTCAAGCTTTCGTGACTGGAAGTCCTTCTTCAGGAGTAAGATTAGTCGCCTTACTTCTGTAGAAGGGCCCCAAGGTCCGAAGGTTTGAGTTTAATTAACATATATTTTTTATTAGGAGTATATATAAGTTCGTGAGGTTTTTTTTCCCGAATATTAAAGCTTTATTGTGAAAAATTGGTTAGATATTCAAAGTTCAAAGTATTGTCTGTCACTAGCCACCACTACTTTATCCTATCTTTCTGGCAATTGACGGATTCCATCGTGGAAAAAGGCCCGCTCTTTGGCTGCTATCCATTCATCGTTCCATTTTTTGACTTCATCGTAGTTGGAGAACTGCTGGTCAGCCAGGCCATGTTGCATTGATCGGAAGAGATAATAATCGAAAGAAGCAATGTCTGAGCTATACGGCGGGTGGGGTAAAACTTCCCATTTGAGCATTTCTAAGTACGTTTCAAAGCACGCTGCAGCATGTGGCCGAGCATTATCATGTTGAAAAATAACTTTGTCGTGTCTATTGGCGTATTGCAGCCGTTTTTCTCGCAATGCTCGGCTCAAACACATCAATTGTCTTCGGCAGACCTCCCCTGTCATACTTTCGTTCCGTTGTACCAGCTCATAATATACCACTTCTAGCTGGTCCCACCAAATACACAGCATAATCTTGTCGCCATGAATATTCGGCTTGACCGTCGATGATGAGGCACGGCCAGGGTATCCATACATTGCACGACGTTTTGGATTATCGTAATGGACCCACTTGTTACATGACAATGTGAATGAAGTTTTCTCTCAGATAAATTAGTATAATTATTGACCGATATATATTGAGTTTAATAGATTTGACACCTTTGCCGCCCATATTCCTCCCTGAAAACTAAAATATATATTTTAGCTTGCATAATTTTATTAAACAATAATGTTCTAAAATTAAATATATCGTAATAGCAATCTAAAATTAAATTCCCTGGCCTAATTTCTTGTCTTGGAGCAGTTTAAAACCTGTTAGTTGATACGTGTTAGTGTCAGAACGTGTCTGAAAAGTCATATTGTTGTTGATAAAAAATATGTAGGCCTTCAAGTTCTATAACTTATTTACATACTTATTTGACAGTTTACAAGGGCAGATGTCATATTAATTAACTGATCAAGAACTAAGAATTCAATAGCCCACCTGATGATCTCTTCCAAGGACAACGATGCACGGAAGGCTTGTTCCTGATAGCTGCTCCATTTCACGCTATGATTATAAAGAGGCAGGTGTTGAATGGTGCACTTTATGTTTAAATATTTGATTAAAGCTACAAGAAAATAAGACCTAATTCAAATAAAGTTTTTAATCTTTCTTCTAATTTACCTACAATAGAACTTTCAGTTTTCTTCTAATTTGTATTTCAATTGTAAAATTAAGTCATATATTTTTAATTAAAAAGACATATTGGATCAAAATATAATTTATTTTACCAATATTTCAGTTGGCTGAACGCTAACCTTTATCAAGGTGTTATAACATTTTAAAGTGTTGAAACACTTTAAAAATAAATGATATTTTGATCCAATATATGCCTTTTTAATTAAATATTTATTTATGGATTGCTCTATTTTCAAAATAAGCCGTATATGTTAAATAGTTGACATTTGAAGTTATGTAAATATCACTTATATATATAAATCTATTGAACAGTTAATATTTATTTCATATTTGATCTTCCTGTAGAAGGGACGGTATACCCGAAACCTCGAAGTTTTGGTAATAAAATAAGACACTTATCGTTGGAGACTCGTTGATTCTGATAAATTAATAGTGTGTAACATTTAGGTAACAGCGTTGTTACCATTAGACAAAAGAATATATATATATAAAAATGAATGTATGTGTGTCTGTTTGTCCTTTATGCCTGACCAAACCACTCATTGGAACGCCATGAAACTTTGGGAAGTTATTTAATATAGTACTGGGAAGGTTTCTAGCAAATAAAATTTTTGAAATAACTTTTCGCTTTAAAATAATCAAGATAAATATTCTAATTTATCTGTTATAATTCAACAATCTGCTCTAAATATTATCATGATGATACGATGATTTTGTAATGTAGAAAATTAGGAAAGACAAAATTCAGGATGACACGGCAATTTATTTGAGACAAGAATAATGATACAATTCCAAGGCAAGATACTATTCCTTTAACTTCCAATTACCGAGGGAACCAATTAATAATGATTTTATTCAACTTATCGAGTATTTTTCAAGGGACCGGGAAAAAATGTTCACTTTATCGAGAGATTCGTTAGACAAACCTTTACTCGGGTAAAACCCGGGCGAAGCCGGGTACGTCCGCTAGTAAAAAATTAAAAAAAAAATGTTACACACTATTAATTTATAATACAATATAATGCAGTTTATAATTGTAGAACGACATTTGAAAATTATCCCCCATGTGTTTCTTTTGAACGAAAAATTGAAATTTATTTTAAGGAGAAATAACGATTATTTCTAACCTTAGGGATGAGGTATGAAAGGATGAACTGTGAAGAGTAATGATGAACGGAAAAATAAATAAGGTTAGAAATAATCGTTATTTCTCCTTAAAATAAATTTCAAATTTTTGTTCAAAAGAAACACATGGGGAATGATTTTCAAACGTCGTTCTACTATTAATTTATTTGGATTATGTCTTATATTCTTGTATCTATAATCTAATCAGAATTGTGATTTATCATAATATTTGCTTATATAAATACTCAAGCCGTGAATACCATCGTTATTAATCTTTTCGCTGGCTTTTCTGTAAAAATTAGAATGTGACGCCATGTATGATATAACCTTCTATCCCTACACAGCAAAAGAAATGCTCAACTTAACTATCTGAGGTGTCAAGAAACATATACAGTTAAACCTGTCTATAGCGCCCCCTCTTGGGTCTCACCAAAATAGGGTGCTATATACAGGTCACTTTTAATGTAAATTGTTTACATTTTAATGTATAAAATCGGGCGCTATAGAGAGGAAGGCGCTATTTAGAGGTGGCGCTATAGACAGGTTTAACTGTATATTGTATTTAAGAAAAGTTATCTAACAATTCAACCAGATATTTTGGTTAATTCACTACAACAACAAAATACATTTCGAATGAGAAATGATCATCCAATGATCCTTAATTCCAGACATTAGTTTTCTGGGAGAACCTAAACGACCTCCTGTCTTTATATAATATATGAACCCATTGTTCTCGGAAGAAATACCATCAATAACTAAGATGACAATCTTAATAGATGTTTATGATGACACACTTCACTAAAGATATTTCTCTAAAAAAGGCCTTTTACGCTGTGTCGTAAGACGAGTATGTGTCGTAATACGTAAGCGTCCATAATAGAAAAATATACGCAGCGTTATACCCAGCTAAAATAGACCCATCTAAAATCTATTACCGCTATATCCATGTAAGAAGGTCATTTATAACAGATAGTTATTAGCTTGATGAATTTCCGCTGATTTCTACAACAGATACTCATTTCAGGAAATTCACACGGAAGGTTTCAGAAAAAGGACGATAATATAAATTTTCCTTAACTGTCAGACAATTAGTGATGAGAAAAAAGAACGTTATTTTCTAAAGTTAGCAATAGGAACTTACGACGCCTCATTTAATTATAACCCTCCCTTAACCAAGTCTATTGTTTGCTCAGGGGCTATTTAATTCTTACAAAGCAGCAATCAAAATAAAAAAAGAACTACTGTGAGTATATATTCTGTTATATCTCTTCATTTATTTATATCAATTTAAAGTGCTATGTTCCCCTGGGGACACTTGCGCTGTCGTACATGTCTTACAATTGTCTTATATATTTACAACAATCGTAGGTCGTAAGGAATACCCATATGATATTAACAAGGAGAAAGGGAGAGACAAAAAAAAAAGAATAACAGAGAACTTTGTACAAAAGAAATGAATGTGTGGCAATCTCTTTATGTCTCTCTAAAAACAACGTGTATAGACTCTAGGTATGTATTTATTTACGTTTTTTTTTGTTAAGTGTGTTTTTCCCCTCTCCCATTACTGACATGAATCTATAAAGAGGATGGCAGTAGAATATTACATATATTTTACAATATGTTTTTTGAGACAACGATAATATTCCTATTCACCATTGAAGAAGAAGAAACAGTTCGGGGAAAAGCTTCTTCCCAACTTGTGTTTCTTCAACACAATAATTTTATATCAAAATAATTCTATCGCGCTAAATGTATTTAATTCTTATAGAACTTTGCCAATTCTAATTTCTCTCTTTGACTCGATATAGATCTGGAAGAAAGAAGAGTTTTGTGAACTCAATAAAAATGAGATCGAGACGTTGTTAATTAATTGTGTGTGTGATGATAGATCAGAAAACCATAGTAAGAACTGAGGAAACATAATCGTGTTACACCGTGTAATTTGAGCCTATATTTATAGGTGGTTATGTTGATTATATATATATAAGATATGTGATTCCAGTAACACGCTTTTAATCCTGTAAGATTCTAAAATAGAAATATAAGAGACAGTAGTAGATTCAATTTAGAATTTGGATGAAAAAAGCTAGCTGTAACATACATTTACATATTCTTCATAAAGTTTTCAATAGTCTCGGAGTTAACTTGAGTTGCTAATTACATAGTGGAAGAAGAGGAAATATGAAAATCTTCTTAAAACATCATCTCTCTCTCTCGGATGAAGACCTTGTATATATATTTATATAAATATATGTATATTTATCAATTATTTTATCTATTTATATATATTTATTCATATATCTATCATTATTAATCTTATTTATTCATTTTATGTATTTAACCTTATATAATCTTATATGTACGTTATAATAAATCAGTTTCAATCTCAATCTCTCTCGGAGGACGAAATGCCTTGGTTTCTATGGCGTTATCCCAATACTGCTATTGCTTATCCCAATTTATACACCAACTCTTTTACTATTGAATAAATGAATCTAAAGAAGGTTGAAATCCTCTAAAGAATATAAGTGATAGATTTAAAGCGAACGAGGATGCGTTTCTTATAAGTTTTAATAAAGCCAAGCTTTCGGGTTAATAACCCTTCTACATGACATCATATCTAAAGAGAATCTTGCATCATATACTCATTTCCATTTTGAGAAAAATTATCATATTTACAAGAAAATTAAACATGTTAGCAAACCAGTGAGAAAAACATTAGTAAGAAATATCCGCGTGCCCTGAGCATGCCAAGAAGAAATTCAAAAGAAGCTACACGATTAAGACACGATTCAATTTAAGGCTGCATGAGTAAAACAATCCAAATTAAAACGTACTTTCAATGGTCCCCTAAGGTACACTATGGCAATATTGCTTTATATATATCAGGAATGTCTATGTGTCTATTAATACTATTATTATCATAATAGTATTAATAGACACATAGACATTCCTGATATATATAAAGTAACAGTAAGTAGTTGCAAGTACGTTTTAATTTGGATTGTTTTACTCATGCAGCCTCAAATTCAAAATCATAATAGTATTAATAGACACATAGACATTCCTGATATATATAAAGCAATATTGCCATAGTGTACCTTAGGGGACCATTGCAAGTACGTTTTAATTTGGATTGTTTTACTCATGCAGCCTTAAATTGAATCGTGTCTTAATCGTGTAGCTTCTTTTGAATTTCTTCTTGGCATGCTCAGGGCACGCGGATATTTCTTACTAATGTTTTTCTCACTGGTTTGCTAACATGTTTAATTTTCTTGTAAATATGATAATTTTTCTCAAAATGGAAATGAGTATATGATGCAAGATTCTCTTTAGATATGATGTCATGTAGAAGGGTTATTAACCCGAACGCTTGGCTTTATTAAAACTTATAAGAAACGCATCCTCGTTCGCTTTAAATCTATCACTAATAAATGAATCTCTTCATTATCGCTCTCATACTAACTTAAATAAACTACACTTAATAGTAATCGAAATATCTTTTATATTATGATACATTAGCGCGCCATCTGTTATGAATATTCGAAACCATTATAGACGCGTATGATTCTTTTGAAAATATCTTTGTTGAGAAACTTCTGTGGAAGCACAGAACAAATCAACTCTCTTGACCATTGAATAGATGTCAATAAACCATTTTTAATTGTCAACACTAGTAGTTGGAAAAACATCCACTTGGGCTATATAGCTTTATGTTAATATTATCAGAGATCCAGTAATCAGAATTCATGCACCACTGTTCGGGGGGGTTAGAAGAAAACTTTTTATTTTATTTATTTAATACATATAAATTATATTATTCTTTACAGCCATGCAAATATCTATAGTAAGCTAGAATATATTAACTATCGGGATACGCTCCAGGAGCCTTGGTTACCTTTATGTTACTACTACATATTAACTATCACTCCTATTCAAAACATTTTTACTCTGTATTTTATTTACAATTCATAGAGTAATTAAGGTTTTATTTAATTAAATACAAATTAATATATATGCTATAATTTAGATTATAATTATAACAACAGTTTCTACATTTATTGTATGAAAGATTTCAATAACGTGTAGCGTTGTAAAAATGTTTCTAAATGATCATTTATTGGATTTTCTCGTTTTGACTTCAGGAAGGATTACTCTAATCATGCGTAATTTACAAAACAGGAATGTAAACACATTATAAACACATTCGTGAATACTAGATAGCTTTACACTGAGATTCAAAACGATAAAATTTCTAGAAAATTGTTTGTTTTCGAGAGTATTACGTACATGTTTCCATAGTTTCATTGACCGAGGCATGAAAAACCGCTATTACATATTTACAATTGTGATTTTATATTGTCAAGTAGTTCTGCAACTCCGTTCACAGGAAGCTCAATGGGACACCTGTCAATCATCCCTGGACTCCGGGGGGACCACAGGTGTGAGGGGTTCTTGGAATCTTATCTGTAAATAAGGAAAACGGGACGGTGGCTGACGCCGCTCATTATTATTATCTTTACCTGGGGATAAGTTGTTTTTATCATCTGACTCTCTCTCCCTATAAATACCTCTTGTATATAATTTTATTGGAGAGCTAAAAGGTAAATACCCACCTTTATAATAAATTAATTATCCCCAAATTTGCCCTCACTTTATTTATCTCCGCGACAATACGTCTCTTTCAACTGTAACTTCCCTTTTGAAGATAGAAAAAAATGTCCAATCTAATGATTCATCAATCAATTGGCTACTATGTATGCGTAGTATAATATTTGAATAGCAATTTGAATAAATTTGCATCCTTTTGCTTCCGTGTAGACCGAACAATGCTACGATGGAATCTTATATATTCCGATATTAGGCACAGATTCTGAAGATTTTGAAAACCTTCTATGAAAAACAATAAAAATTCTCTTGTTACTATACTATACTTTTGTTGTTCTATTTTCGGAATTGCACAAAGGGGGGGGGGGGGAGGGTCTCGATTAAAAGCACAAAGTACTTTTATTTCAGACAATTGTAGTACCCACATACAATAGCTATATATTAAAAATCATATAGGAAAAGTTTTCCAGCAAAAACCCTTGATTTGTGATTCAGGAATTATATAAAGAATTTAAAAGATCAAAATAGGAAATTTATCATCAAAAGCAAAATTATCATATCATTAATTTACTAATTCGTATACTCACAATTGGAATTTTAAAATGGTCTCTTGATATTTGAATTGACAAGAACTTAATGCAATATAAAATTAGTATTCTGTTTGACTGTATAAACTGTATCACTAACAAACATTGTTTATGCTTTAAATCATCTTCATCATGTAACAGAGAAAGATATTTACCAATTTTGTCGACCCTATTAGATTATTATCAACTTTTTGTCTACTTTTATGAATTTTAACATGTTTTTTGTTCTACTTTGACAGATATAATTCATTTAGGAATACCTTTATAAACTGTCCTGCACTTTTTATACTTTTAGGTTTTATCAAACCATCTTTGGCCATATTATACTTTAATAAAAAAGCTCCCCTTTTCTATCTTTTATAGATATCAATAAAATACTTATATACCACAACTTGTTTCGTAATTTCTTGTTTCAGTCTGTATTTATATAGTTTTAATGCATATTTTCGACATTTTTATAGATATTGTAACTTAGTAATGGAGGCAGATCACAATGCCAAAGCAGAAGATATTTATGACGTCAGAATGACTAGACAACTATAATTAAAACTAAAAAAAATATTTACAGCTAAAGAGAGAGATGGTATATATTTCTTAATAAAAAAAATAGAGAGATATATTTATAACCCAGGTTCCTGGAGCGCCAATTACCCGGAGAGTCCAGCTCACTAGTATGGACTAGTGTTGAGCGCTTTTACTCGAGTCCTGTTTTGATTGCTGAGTTGAACCAGTTGACCAGGAAGTTCCATGCTGTTTAAGAATTTTGAACAACAAAGCTATAAAACATATATGAATATTTCTTAAATACAGAGTTATATTATAACTCCGCCTTTGCCGGTCCCAAGCCCGGATGAAAAAGGAGGAGGGGGATCAGTAACAAGCTCGCTAAAAAATCTGGGCTCAGCTGGCCCGGCTGATAGTACCCTGTAAGAGATCCTAATCCAGGGATACAGGATGAGCAGCGTTTGTACTCCATGTTAGGAGCGGCTGCACATGGTGTCTGTTCCTCATGTCAGAGGCGGCCATTTTTTTGGAGCTAAGTCGGCCTGCCACTGAGTAGTGCTCCCAGTCTTAATGATAAAGGCAGACGCATTCTACTTCACCCAGATATGATTGAGTGAAGATAAGAAAGAAGAAGAATAGTTATATTATTCTGTGTATTTTTATTGATTATTTAAATAATAATTTTATAATTTTATTCAAGGATCTTCACGAACGAGTGCTTCAATATTCAAGATGTTGAAATCATAGGGCGATTGATGGCCTGCCCTTTCTGAGGTTAATTTTAAAACAATCAAAATGATATACAGACTTCTTATCAATTACATAAATGCACAGTATACATAACTACTATCACAACATTATGATTATCGAAAAAATAGAGGTTGCCTGGCCGGCATTCATATTTATATAAAAATAGACACTTCGGCCAGTTGGAGTTTTTTATTTTCTCAACGTTTCGACAAAAATCTTTTGTCTTCGTCAGGAGAAGTAAATAAAATAAACATTTGGCAAGGCGTTAAAAATTGTTCTGAGGTTTGCAAGGGCGTTCTCACGTGATTCTTCGAATTTAGTACAACATCTAAAGCGCGAGTCAAAAACAAATATTAAACTCGTCAAAGACTATGATCTTGGAAATAAAAATATATAATAATAAAATTATAACAAATTAAGTAAAAATAAATAAATAAAGTAATATAATAATAATAATCACAAAGATTATTATATAGATTTATAACTATTATGTCCAATTTTTTTTTTTTTTTTATCTAGCTTATTAACTACTTTTTAAATTTAAAAATGAAGCATATTGTGTTGCGGAATATCTTCAAAAGTATTTATAGTTCTTTTCCCAAATTCTCGTGATACCCATCCCTCTAAAAATAATCTTTCCTTTTTAAATTTTATATTCCTATGAAATATCTCAATATCATTCCAATCTGGCCTATGTCCTGAAAATAATGCATGTTCCCCAATTTTGCTCAACGCCCTTCTCCCCAATAAACCCTGTTGGTGTTCCTTAATTCTGGTCTCTAAATTTCGGCCGGTTTCTCCTACATAAATTTTGTCACATTCTGTGCATTTAATCCCATAAATTACGTTATTTGGTTTATGCCTATGGTATGTGCCTATGTTATCCTTCATTATGTTATTTCTAGTTAAAAATTCCCTTTTTGTCCCAGTACTATACCAAATATTATATTTACATTTTTTCAAAATTCTAGATATTTCGTTATCCACTTCTCTAATATAAGGAATTATTATATTATTGTAACCTTCTGTAGTTCTATTCAAATTTGGCCTATCTATTTCATATCTTCTAATCCATTTATTTATGAAGCCAACTGGATATTCGGATTGTTTTAACTCCGCTCTAATTTTCTTTATCTCTTTTTTATAAATGTCTTGGTCTGTACATACCTGTTTGGCTCTTTGTACAAGAGATTTTATCACCTGCTTTTTGTGTAATATAGGATTGTTAGAATTAAAATTTAGATGTATCCCACAGTCTGTTGGCTTTCTGTAAACGCTGGTTAGAATAGATCCATCTTCTTTACGGCTTAATCCTACATCTAAGAATGGTAAAAATCCTTCTTTTTCTGTTTCAACAGTGAATTCTATTCCTATTTCTAAATTATTCAATTTGACAATGATCTCGTTAAGTTTTTCTTTTTGGATCACTGCGAAAACATCATCTATATACCGTCCCCATATCTTTATTCCCTCTATTAAAATTGCCTTTCTATCTATTGATGCCATTACAATATCAGCTAAAAAAAAAAACATTATGATTATTCTAAAAATTAACATATAAATTGTATCCTCTATGCGACGGACGTAGTGATAAATATTCTGTTACAATATTCTGTACTTGATAGCGACAAAATCTTGTTAAACTTTAAAAGGAGACGAAGGAAGCCAGCTCGTTTTCTTTAAATATAGCTGAATTACACTTTATAAAAAGAAGAGAAGGAAATTAACGTCTCACCCGCTAATTATGACGTTTGAGGAAATATTTTTTACTGGCAGGTCTGTCCTCTCCGACACATGTATCATGGCTGATCCAACTCCGATCTGATTCAATTTATATCCCGCAAATTTGTTCTATCGTGCAAATTCCTTAAGTTTTGTCCATGAATATATATTTTACTAATATCATCAAATTCTCTCTCTCTCTCTCTCTCTCCATCCCGAGGCAGTGACACTCACAAGTGTGGCGAAGGCTACCATCTACAAGTACCATCTTGGTCTTGAGGTAGGTAACACCAGCCATAACATCGACCTGCCCACTCTGTGGGAAAGAACTCTCGCAGTCCATCGGTGGCGGAGTCTTTCCCTCGGTGGGCGCCACCAATGAAGCCTGTATAGATTTCATTATGTATATTCATCCTTATTATTATTTTCATATTTGCTTACTGTTTTTATTTTTTATTTCTTTTAGTTTTCATTTTCACCATAATATTTTATGAACTAGGTAATAAAAGTAGTTTCAATCTCAATCACTGCCACATCCTGACCATACTGCTTCGAGACGTGCCAACTGTGCCGCCTGTGGGTCCAGCGACGGGTCGCTGACCCACAGATATTGGAGTTTCCGAGCCGTGCGACCCCTGCTCCGGGAGGTGTTCGCCTCCTGCGAAATGCCCCTGGATCTGCAGGCCTGGCTCTTCGGCGTCGGCCTCCATCCCGAGGGGATGAAGATCACAAGTGTGGCGAAGGCTACCATCTACAAGTACCATCTTGGTCTTGAGTTGGGTAATGCCAGCCATCACCTAGACCTGCCCACTCTGTGGGAAAGAACTCTCGCAGTCCACCGGTGGCGGAGTCGTTCCCGTGGTTGGCGACACCAGTGAAGACCTTGTATATATTTCTGTATATATGTATCTTTGTCAATTATTTTGTATATTTACATTTATTTATTCATATATTTTATCATATTTATATATTTAACCTTATATAATCATATATGAGCGATGTAATAAAGAAGTCTCAATCTCAATCTCTCTTCTGAATTACTCAAAGATTAAATATTTAATTATTTATTACTATTTGCAAATAAGACACGCTATATCCGATCTGAATAATTGCGCGTGAAACTATTTACAATAATTGTAGTAGAGTAGGTAAGAGAATTGTCAAAAAGAAATTAAACAATTAAGAAAAAGAACATTGATTAGGGACTCAATAATAATTAAATTTATAATATTTATTATCTTGTTAATTCCGATTTTTTACCTTTTCTCTTAGTTTTTGCTATTTATATATTTAGGAATTATACTTTCATTTTTCGACAATGCATATATAAAAATATTAAAAGGGTTCCAGACTATACTTTGTCAAAGGTTTCAGAGGTATCAACAAAAGACAACCTGTCAATTACCTGAACTAACCTTTCAAGTCGAAGATAAATCTGAATAAGCCTTGTTGTGTATTTGCATATTTTCTCTTTGCATATTTGTTGTTCTTTTTTTTTTTGCTTATCCCTTGTACACGTGGTACAGGCCATGATAATCAATGTGGATAGAAGTAGGCGACTGCTTTTACTGTAAGTGCACCACATATCTACAAATGTGAAAAGTAGTTCGACTTTGCACTTACAAATGTGCCAGAGCCACGTTTGGTTACTTGCACTCGCTGGTGGGGTTGGACCTTTTTTGCAAGAATCGGGGGCCATTGGAGCATTTTTTTAAACATAAAAAAGTGCCCAATGCGGAAATCGAACCCGGGTCGTAGCGGTCGTAAACCAACGGTTTAGACCAGGGGTCTCCAAACTACGGCCCAAGGGCCACATCCGGCCCGCAGACAGATTTTGTCCGGCCCGCGGAGACATACTTGAAAACTCCTTTTAGAGAACAAATTTTTTTATAGCAAATAAATTTTTTGTGATAAGTTGGATAAAGAAACACAGAATGGTAATGAGTAAAGACATGTATAATTTATGCAGTAAATTTAACTTCAGCATATAATAACTAACAAATTATTGAAATGAATCCAACTTACATTTTATACATTGTAAGTAATGAACAACACATACCTTATAACATGACATATGAAATGCTAATGAGATGTATGTAATTGAGATTTTCCACCAACAATAGTTTGTAGTTGTGGACTAATTTTACTTGTACCAATTATTAAAAGAGATTTAAGATGCTCGTCAGTTAATTTAGATCTGTATACATTTTTTGTGTACTTCATTTTGGAGAAGGTTTTCTCACACAAATAAGTAGTACCAAAAACGGAAAACAGCCCACGAGCAAATTTATGCAAATTATCAAATTGTGTCAGTGGAAGACTCTTATAAAATTCCAACAAAGATGAGTTTTCATATTTGTTCTTAATTATATCACTGCACTGAAGATCAATCATTTCCATTTGAAGTTCCGGGGCTAGGGTTTCAATGTCAGCATCAAAAGGATTCTGAAAAATCTTAATTTGATTCGCAATGGCATCAAAGTCCGAGAAACGAGTATCAAAATTTATCTTCAAAGCACTCAAAGTTTCGATTGCAAAATCGATAGGAAACTCAGTCTCAGTAGTGTGGCTGAATATTTCACATGTTTTAAAATGTGAAAAACATTTACTTCGTAGTTGTGATTGAAACAGTATCAATTTCATCTGGAATGACTTGATATTAGTGTATAAATCAGGAAGATGCTGGTTTTCTCCTTGCAATCTCAAATTCAGTTCGTTCACATGTTTTGTCAAATCAACATAGAATGCTAACTTCCATAGCCATGCGTTGTTTTGTAATTCAGTAAGAGGGCGGTGCTTTTCATTCAAAAAAATTTCGATCACTGCTCGAAGTTCAAAAAAGCGCTGAAGGACTTTCCCACAACTAAGCCAGCGTACGGCAGTATGATAAGGTAAGTCTGTTTCTCCAATCTCTGCAATAAATTGTCGGAATTGTCGGTGATTCAGCCCAAAAGATCTGATGAAATTAACAGTTGATATGACTGGTTTCAGAACGTCAGACATATCCAAACATTTTCCGCACAAAGACTGTTGATGAATGATACAATGTAAGACTAATGGTTTTGAGCCGCCGTCATTTTCTACAGCCTTTGACACAAGAGCGACCACTCCTTTATCTTTCCCACTCATGTTTTTGCCTCCATCAGTTGTAATACATTTCAAGTTTTTCCATCGAAGGTTCTTTTTATTAATGGCCATTTCAACTCCTTTAAAAATATCGGTACCAGCAGTTGTGCCATGAATACTATACATATCAAGAAGTTCTTCGTGCACTTCATAGCTTTTATCTACTCCTCTAATATAAATCAGCACCTGAGCAGTATCTGACACATCCGTTGACTCATCCAAGGCCGAAGAAAACCACTCAACATGTCCATTTTTGTCGAACAGTTGAGAGGATATATTTTCAGCGATGTTTTCTACCCTTCGAGCCACAGTGTTTGCTGACATACTGACAGTTTTTAATAAATTTACCTTTTCAGGGCACATTTCTTCGACTACTGCAATTATGCACTCCTTGATCATTTCTCCATCGGTTTATGGTTTTCCACGTTTTGCAATTTCAAGAGCCACACGAAAGCTGGCACGAGTTGCCGCCTCTTGTTCAGTTTTGACTTTTGTAAATAAAGATTGCTGCGATTTCAATCCGCGCTTCAAAGCTTCGAATTTTTCTGTCCGCACAATTCCTGTATATTTTGAGTAATTTTGAGAATGTTTTGTTTCATAATGACGTTTCATGTTATATTCTTTGAGAACGGCTATGCTTTCATTGCAAATCAAACATAGCGCCTTGTTACTGGACTCAATTACGAAATACTGAATGTTCCACTGATCTTTGAATTTTCTGCATTCACTATCAATTTTTCGCTTCTTTTCCATTCTGCTAAATCACACACAAAAGCAACAATTAATAATAACATTTAATAACAAATAAACATAACAATTAATACAGGAAAATTAATAATATGCAGTGTTGCCATCTTGGCCCTCGGAACTTACTGGAGTAATCAGTATGGCCCTAAGGCTGGAAAGACCCCATCAGTATGGCCCTAAGGCTGGAAAGTTTGGAGACCCCTGGTTTAGACCATCCTTCCACCGACCTCATTTGTTCTTCTTTAATTTACATAGTTTCAATTTAACGTATTTGTGGTATAAATAGGAGGTAAGAATAAAGTTAAGGAGTCCAGTCCAGTCTGAGGAATAGAGAAGTCTTGTTGCCTTAAACTTCTTTTGATACTGTAGCTTTTAGCTCGACAAATAAATAACATCCGTTTTAAGTATAAGAATGGTTTCGTGGCCCAGAGCAACACGACAAGTTTAAAAAGAGCTCTTTCTTGACCTGTCTTCTATATCACTATAGAGACATAAACATTCTTATTTCTACATTTAAAAAAGACGTTAGTTTGGAATCTAGAATAGAAACTATCAATATACAAAAGAAATTTTTAAAGACGGCAATTTTTGAAAGGATTCGTCTGACAGACATTCAGCGCCATCTATGAACAACGTTTGTAACAATTCTATTGGCTCTTTGGGGAATGTAGTAATTTACATCCCCTGAACGTAATTGGAGAAAACAAGCAAATAAAAACTTTATATTGGATATATACCACAAAAAAAAAAAATAATAATACGTATATTTTATAAATAGTCGACTTTTGTATTTACCCCAGTAGGTTAAACCTAGTCATGATGCCACTTTGTATCACCTTCTACAGCCAAGTCTGGGGAAATATGAAAAAGCAATAACTTGTTAATAATATAATCTTCGGTAAAATTATAAATAAAATACAATTCATAATACAATATAATGCGGCTTATGATTGCATAACGAAGTTTGACAATTATACCGCAAATGTTTCTTTTTGAACGAAAAATCGAAATTTAAGGAGAAATAACGATTATTTCTAACCTTAGGGATGAAGTATGAAAGGATGAATTGTGAAGAGTAATGATAAACATAAAAATAAAGTTTCCATGGATGGGAACGGAATATTTTCCGTTTATCATTACTTTTCACAATTGATCCTTTCATACTTCATTCCTAAGGTTAGAAATAATCGTTATTTCTCCTTAAATTTCGATTTTTCGTTTAAAAAAAACATTTGCGGTATAATTGTCAAACTTCGTTATACAAAAGACAAGTCGCTGAGGGAAGAGTTATTATATATATTGTAACAAAGTATTTATTAATTTTACTATTTTTATTAACAGAGTGGTCATTTTTATGTTTATATCTTGCTACTCTGTAAATTTCCCCCGTGGCTTATCTTTTGTTTACCATTCGTTGTTTGTCCTTGCCTTAAAAAAATTGTTGTCTTATACCCGAAGTTGGTCTTCCCTAATTTTCCAAGTAGCATTTTGGTGGAGATGCTGGGAAAATTAGGGAAGACAAACTGAAGACCG
Organism: Cordylochernes scorpioides; assembly: GCA_030710605.1. Lineage (NCBI taxonomy): Eukaryota > Metazoa > Arthropoda > Arachnida > Pseudoscorpiones > Chernetidae > Cordylochernes > Cordylochernes scorpioides. The sequence continues at coordinate 69,834,886 of CP092881.1, forward strand.
CCGAGAAGACCGTGAAGCAATGGGTGTTGTGATCTACATTTTCGGAGTCTGATTCCAGGATTTCACCGCCGTGCTAAAGCCAAGACTTCCCTCGAAGATGACGATATCCCTTTAGACGATACGACGACAAAGCCGCTCTTCACGCCGCAAGAAAAAGGACGCAAAGGTACTAGGGACAAAGTTCCAAGACTTCGATGGAATCCTTGGCAGAAGTACGTCAAATCCACGTCAGTATCTACAATAATTGCTAGCTGTGGGTCACAGCTCTCATTGGGAAGAAGCTATGTAACAAATTATTTATTAATTTTATTATTTTTATTAACAGAGTGGTCATTTTTTTATGTTTATATCTTGCTACTCTGTAAATTTCCCCCGTGGCTTATCTTTTGTTTACCATTCATAGTTTGTTCTTGCCTGAAATAAATTGCTGTCTTATCCCCGAAGTTGGTCTTCCCTAATTTTTCACTGGCAATATATGTTACTGAGGTTTATAGTTATACCTGTCGAAGGGCTGTTGAGCCAGAAAACTTGTATTGCCGTTATATATAAAAGAAACTTTTCCCTCAGTGAATTGTCTTTTATTTTTAATGAAAAGCTATGTTTGTTGTGTCATACTTGGTTCAATGTTTATTAAATTTGAATGACAGAATTGAATAAAATTGAAGTTAATTCTATATATTGGAGAAATCTGAATTGAAATATATGGAACACTCTGAAATTAAAGTAGAAAATCAAATCCCTTAGAAAAGAAAGCAGAAATGGACTTGAATTCTCACACAACATGCACATACAGGGGAATACATATTGGAATATAGCAAGCAATACCTTTATAAAGTTATTCTCATATGTGGGTGTTTTCATTTCTCACATTTTGCCACTAATTTATCATTGTTTGACCATTGTATTACATGTTCTAGATTATGTTTTTGTTGTTTCTTATCCCCTTGTGTAAAGATTACATAAATTCCATGAGTTCATGCTCCTCGAAGTGGTTTATGATGAGCAGCGGCCTTTCCCAAAGGTCTTGTTTAGTGCATCTGATGCAAACCAAAATGTGTTCTGGAGCTGCAGGTGTCAAGCTACATTTTGGGCAAGTGGGGTAGATTTTGTTATTATTTTCTATCTTCAATGGCTTGAGATGGCCTGTTCTAAATCTTGTAATTGTTGTAGATTATTGTGTTGTGTTGTTAGTGTTCTAGATTATTTCGATTATATGAATCAATCCGTCAACAGGCTTGTTCCAACCAATAATGGATCGTCCACATAAACAATGCTATCGGTATTTGGAGATACAAAGCTATTTGTTAAGATTACGCGAGGTCAGATTGAAGAAACCTCCTCTTAACAAGTAAGACTTTGACCTAAAGTCTTGATATTATTTGGACTGCTTTGGGTGATCAAGCCAGGAAGGAAAATAACGAAGACAAAAACCAGCGGCTACAGACGTAAAGCTCTCGCTCTACTAAGAAACTCTTTATTTCAACAACACGGCTCAGTTATATACAAAAGGGAAATTTACATAATAAGAATTTATACATTCAATTAGAAAATCTACATCTCTAGTCATACATTCAAAAAGGTTATTTACATATTGTATGTTACGACTTTTAACATACCCCACCTTTTCTTTTTTGCAAAAGAAAAAATCCGGCATACTGCGGCACCCTCTCCATACACACCACCGGAGGTTGCCCCTTAAGCGTCCATCTTCTTCCTCCAAAGAAATCGGAGGTAGTCCCAATCATTTTCCCTGATGGCCATCACCTGGAAATATCTCCCCATGTCGGCCAAAACTCCGTACTTATTTTTCCGAAGTTTTATCCCTATTTCCGGGATTCTCCTCAGTAGAATGGGTCTCCTCTTCAAATACCGTCTTAAGGCGAGTGCCCCGTGTCCTCGACAGGAAGCGTCGCCAAATACTGGCCGTATAGGCGTAGCCCTGGACTCACTCTTAAACCAATCTTTTGGATCAATAATTTTTTCTTCCACCTTTGATTCAGTACCTTGTTCTGCATCTAGGTTTTCTTCCTCCACCTTTGAATCAGTACCCTGTTCTGCATCTAGCTTTTCTTCCACCTTTAAATCAGTACCCTCAGCTACTGCTCCAGAATTGCTCACCGGTTCATAACCTTTAATTGCAGTCTCAGAATCCCTTACTCCGTCGCCCTTAGGCTTCGCTTCAGAATCCTCCCTATCCTTTAAATTTGCCTCTTCATATTTTTCATTGGCACTATTTCTACCAAATTGCCCCCACCTTGAGAGCCAATCCCCTGGGTTGCCCTTAAGTTTTTGTAGATCTCCCTTATTCTTTATTTTAGATTCCGTATCTCCAGTTGGTCTTGCTTCAGCATCACTTACTCCGTCGCCCTTAGGCTCATCTTCAGAATCCTTTATTCCGTCGCCCTTAGGCTCATCTTCAGAATCCTTTATTCCGTCGCCCTTAGGCTCATCTTCAAAATCCTTTACTCCGTCGCCCTTAGGCTTCACTTCAGAATCATCTACTCCGTCGCCCTTAGGCTCATCTTCAGAATCCTTTACTCCGTCGCCTTCAATTTCATTTTTCATGGACTCTGCCGGGCTTTTCGATAGAGACGTCGAAGTATTCTGAAGTTTGATAACTTTCTGATTATCGGTTTCTGAAATCGGAGAGGCACTATACGCCCCTGGTGGAATTTGAGAAGTCTTGACCTGAGCATCCCTATCCTGCTCACGCATTATGCGAATTCTAGCCTTTAAATAATATCTTTCCGTGATGTAGGGTTCACACTCCTCAAACTCCCTATCTATCTCCCCGTCAGTAGCCTCAGCTTTGGCTAATAAAATTGTCTGGCATCGTTCATTCAATGCCACCAGCTCCAAATGGAGAGATTCCAATTTATCAAATTTGGCATATATGCCACTTTTATCAATAAGAGGACTCTCTATATTTATATCATTTACCACTTCGGTAAAAACGCCTCTTATCGCCTCTCTACGCCTTCTGCTAACTTCCTCCATCTCACCTTGTAGTTATCCTTTCACCTTGTAGGTATCCTTTTTACCTTGTAGGTAGCCTTTCACCTTGTAGGTAGCCTTTCACCCTGTAGCTTCTTCAACTTCTTTGCCTTTGAGCTCCTTTAAACCTTGAGCTTCACTGAGCTCTTTTTAACCTTTAACAAAGGGCTTCTTGAGCTCCTTTAAACCTTGAGCTTCACTGAGCTCTTTTTAACCTTTAACAAAGGGCTTCCCGAGCTCCTTTAAACCTTTAACAAAGGGCTTCTCGAGCTCCTTTAAATCTTGAGCTTCACTGAGCTCTTTTTAACCTTTAACAAAGGGCTTCCCGAGCTCCTTTAAACCTTTAACAAAGGGCTTCTTGAGCTCCTGTTCCCTTGAGCTTCTTGAGCTTCTTGAGCTTCTGCTTCTTGAGCTTGAGCTTTTTGAGCTTCTGTTCCTCCGAGATTCCTGAGCTTCTGCTTCTTGAGCTTGAGCTTCTTGAGCCTTGAGCTTCTTTAGCTTCTTTTACCCTGAGCTTCCTTAGCTTCTTTCACCTTGAGCTTCTTTAGCTTCTTTTACCTTTGAGCTTCTTTAGCTTGGGAGACAGCGCTACCAGGTCTTCCCGTCTTCTGTTACTCGGGAGACTAATACTTCCTCTGCTACTCGGCAGGTTAATTCTTCCTCTGCTACTCGGCAGGCTAATTCTTCCTCTGCTACTCGGCAGGCTAATTCTTCCTCTGCTACTCGGCAGGCTAATTCTTCCTCTGCTACTCGGCAGGCTAATTCTTTCTCTGCTACTCGGCAGGCTAATTCTTCCTCTGCTACTCGGCAGGCTAATTCTTCCTCTGCTACTCGGCAGGCTAATTCTTCCTCTGCTACTCGGCAGGCTAATTCTTCCTCTGCTACTCGGCAGGCTAATTCTTCCTCTGCTACTCGGCAGGCTAATTCTTCCTCTGCTACTCGGCAGGCTAATTCTTCCTCTGCTACTCGGCAGGCTAATTCTTCCTCTGCTACTCGGCAGGCTAATACTTTCTCTGCACTCGGCAGGCTCTACCTTTCAACCTTGAGCTTCTGTTACTCGGGAGACAGCGCCTACAGGTCTTCCCGTCTTCTCTACTTGACCAGCCCACGCAGCCCACCCGGGGACGCCATTAAATCTTAAGATTACGCGAGGTCAGATTGAAGAAGCCTCCTCTTAACAAGTAAGACCTTTACCCAAATTCTTGATATCAGTTTGGACTGCCTTGGGTGATCAAGCCAGGAAGGAAAATAACGAAGACAGAAACCAGCGGCTACACGCGCAGAAGCTCTCGCTCTACTAAGAAAACTCTTTATTTCAACAACACGGCTCAGTTATATACAAAAGGGAAATTTACATAATAAGAATTTATACATTCAATTAGAAAATCTACATCTCTAGTCATACATTCAAAAAGGATATTTACATATTGTATGTTACGACTTTTAACACTATTCAACAAATTGTTATTACGATGGAAGAATCAAATCTAACGGCGAAGAACTCATCGCTGTTAGATTTGATTTCTTCTTCGAATTGATGTCTGGAGATTCCTTCTCTTGTTAATTGTTATTTACAGTTACTATAACAATGGTGATAATGGTCCGTCTTTGTATTTCCTTTTTCTTTCAATCGTAATAGTTTCTTATCTAAATTTTCCTTGATTGTTTATATTTGTAAAGATAGAGGCAGCCTGGCCGGCATTCATATATCTTCAAATAAAAGACACTTCGGCCAGTAAATCTTTTTATTGTCTCGACGTTTCGACAAAAAGCTTTTGTTCTCGTCAGGAGCAAACAAAAATTAAAACATTTGGCAAGGTGTTAAAAATCATTCTAAGGCACCAAGGGCGTTCTCACGCGATATTCCAAATTTTTAACAACATCTAAAGCACGAGTCAAAATTTGAAGAAATGTTTATATATGATTGTATGATACGGGAAAATTGAAAAAAAGGAACATTTATGTTATCTTCAATTTCTCGATTCAAATTTTGTGAATCCTCATGTTGCCTTTAATATAGTAAAGAGTATATTTTTTGAATAATAGTTATATATAACATATAAAGTTGAGGGAAAAGATGATATTCAGGTTCTCAAAATCTTAGAATAATATATAATAATGAAACTCCAGTATCTGAAGTTTGCTTTGTGGTCAAAAGACCTCTGACATTCTTGTATGTTGGGTGTTGGACACAAATACAACATTTCAACGCGCGCCAGAACAAACGTGATTTCCCGTCATATCAACCCAAAACCTTTTAGTGGTTACAATCCTCGAGTTTAGGCTTAGTGTTGAATTGAAAATATTTTTGATATTACCTATCTAAAATCTTATCATTTACAAGACATAGCTAAGAGTCGGTGAAGGTTTCTTTTCCTAATTCTTTTATTAAGTGATGAATACAGAAGGAAACGTGTGCGTAGTACAGGGGTAAAGAACCATATACAGCAACACGGGTGTTCAGGAGCAAAGAACCACATACGATAATACGGCAGTTCAGGGGGGGCATGAAGTAGAGGATTGCCCTGAAGAGTGAAATACGGTGGAAATTCAGTTTACATGGACCGCTATAGTCAGCGTGATGAGGTTTGCAGAGCCCTAAACATTTCTGATTAAAGGGAAAATCGTGTATTCTGGGAACTGATTTGGAGTATAATCAAATAAATGACATATGATCAAAATGACGTCAAAATATTCTTAAGACGGCAGTAGTACCGGTCATATGGATACTGCGGTGACCCCATTCCACTAGCTCTCAACTCGCTGACAGATCAATTAATCAGTGAGGTGACAAACTTATAGTAAAATGCCAGAAATATTACCTATAACTGCTCTCTCTCTCTTTGCCTACTTCCGAAATGAAAGAATTTTATTAGAAATATAATCTTCTGTATCAATTAGATATAAATTTCCGAGGATAAGTGTCTTTATTTAATAAAGACACTTTTCCTCGGAGATTTATATTTGATTAATCTAAAAAAAAAAATTAAAATCATTTGTTTCTTTTTTAACACGTTATAACATGATAATATTGAGTCATATGAGAAAATATATACTCAAGGCTAATAGAGTAAACGAACAAGTTTCTTTGTTATGGTAAGTCATATTCAGACCGTAGAACTACATGCAAGCATCTGTCGTCTATTGGGATTGGATTTGACTCTCGGTAAAGATACTGAGGACATTTCTTATGGAATGTCAATGAAAGGAACCATACTGAGAGTTTCTGTAAAAGTAAACATTGTTATATCAACAGGTGAGAGTGTTAGTAGAGTGCAGGAATTGATAAACCAAAGTTTACATGTTGAAGAAAGGACCAACATGAAGATATAGAAGACATGTGCTACTTACGATCAGTGACAGATGACTTGAACTCTGAGTCCATGATCCTCCCGGCTTTATACCCTCCCGCCTACAGAGATGGAGAGCCAATAAGAAATCTTCCAACTTTTTGCCCTGGATCGATGCTGAAACTTTTCCTGCGCTGATTAACAAACTGCTCGTTCTTATTTTGTTTGAGATTGAAAATGTCTAATTACCTAGTTTAATCTTCCAATTCCCATGGTAGCAAAAACTGAGACTTCTTCTGAGCCTTGTTTTTCTCTGTACGCACTTGTTGCTGAATTCTAAACTCTTGATAATATATATATGCCATTTATATCTAGGAAGAAGTGCTTGTAACTGAAACCAAGCCCTTTGAAGGATATTCCTTCTATTTAAGAACTAAGCCTATGCCAACATGTATTCTTATCAAAATTCGAAACTATTCTAAAGGCGTAAGATTCTTTTTGAAATTAAACAATTTCTACTGCCCTTACTGCAATGGAAAAATTAAAGGGAGGGCCTGGCTCATCAGTGGTGAACCCTCCCAGCGGTTTCGCCAGTTTAATCTACCATACCGCTGTTATATTGCATTTTTGGAACTTCCTTTTATAGTGATACTGTTGGTAGACTCTTGGAATGGGTATTTTAGAAGAACTATTGACATTAGCTTTGAGGACAGTAGAATTACATACATTTATAAATAGTTTCGAATTTTGATAACAGATGGCGCGCAAGTGCATCATATTATAAATGTATTATTATACCGCTAGAATTGGCTGTGGTATGTATACATAGAGAGCAGAAGTATTCTAAACAACATGACAGACAACTCCTGTTTATATTGACACCATTCTGACAATTAGATGACAATCATTTATTATAAATATTATGTTTAGAGAGCTATAAAAGAGCTCAAATTATAGAAAAAGTATATTTGAACTTGCTATATTCGAGAAAGATTTCACTATAGGAAATTACAGATATTTATGAATGCAAGAAAATAATTTACAAATATACATTACAACATATATTTGGAACTTTCTATGATTTTGCTATCATAGTTTTATAGCAAGATCAAATAAAATAAGATAGCGCATTTAGGATGTGCGCGTATATTTGAATATTTCAAGAGAATATTTTTGGAATTCGATTATAAACATACAATTTATAATTGGGAGGGTTCACCACTGATGAGCCAGGGCAAGGGTAAGGGCAGTAGAAATTGTTTTATTTTAAAAAGACTATTACGCGTCTAAAATAGTTTCGTAATTTGATAACAGATGGCGCGCTAGTGCATCGTAATTTATAAACTATATAATAAATCTGTATTTGGGAATTTTTTCTAATCACTGAAAAGAAGATGAAAGAAATTAAGAAAGAGTCTGGTTTATTAGCAGTGAACCTTTTCAACAGTTTCTCCACTTTAATTTTCCAGGCCACTTCAGCTATCGTATTGGCTAGTCTGATTATCTTGTAAGTATTTGAATGTTTCGTTTTATGAAACTATGAAGATCATTGTATAAATTTCATGCGTTTATTGGTTTCACAGATTAGAGGACCATAGAATATTCATAAAGCCATGTTTATATGGTCAATTCTTTTAAATATACCATTGTACCTGTATTTTATATAAAGAAATTTCTATTGAAAAGCTAGTAAAAATAATTAATTAATAAAAAATAGCTTTAAACGGCCTTCGATAAAGCTTCCCTTGGTAACTGTCGATGATTTCCAAAATTTGTTGTTTGTGGTTGAGCTGGTATTCGCAATATACACCATTGATATAAATATCTTCTTTACCTAATTGTTCACAGATGTTTCTGGCGTTATTTATCTACCTGTTCAATTTTACATCACCACTTAAGCTGCTTCAAAGTCAAGGGGCTGCTTATAGGAAATCTATAAATCTGCTAATTAAGTATAAATTCAAAGATTAAATTTGTCATAGAAATGCAATTTTGGAACAAGATCACACAGAGAATCGGTTCAAACGTGACTATTCTAGGCGAAAGCAATACCTACCCGCTGCTAGGTGACGTGTACACGCTTCACCTGGTGTATCGTGGACATCTCCTGACACCCATTTCTGGATCCTACTTTATTTGACTTTCTCTGCTGACTTAACGTGAGGAAACTTACAGTCCAATACTAACATTGCGTCAACTAGGTATTGTAAGTAAATAGCGTGTATTTAAATTCCTTATATTTTATACAAATATATGAAAAATAATAGAAAATCATATGTGCTTCTGGTCAGGATATATCTTTTTTAATACAAATATATGTTCATTATATTATGATAATATTGAAGTGGGTTCTTTAAATTTATATAGAAATTAAACACAAGGTAATAAGACCAAATCCAAATAAATAAATAGTGTATCATTCAGTACTTTTGTCTGAAGATGGTAACAACGCTGTTACCGAAACGTCACACACTATTTATTTATTTGGATTTGGTCTTATTACCTTGTGTTTATATTCCATAATCCAAATTGTGCATTATCAATTTATATAGAAATGTTTTAGAAAACTCACAATATAAAGGTCTTTTTGATAAAATTATAAAACATATACAAAGTTGATTATAAAAAATTGTATTAATTCTTAATATCTAAAATAAATATTTGAGAAAGTGAAGTAATACAATATTCGTTTCTCTCGAATATTGTGTGTACTCAGTAGTTCAAAATATCACAGCGTCTTATTAATCTCTATTCTAACATTGAAGCGTTTGAAGGAAGGCTGGTAGGCAACGAGCTGCTCGCGGCTCTCCAAGCGGGCAAACATGCGATGTGGGGCATGCTTTCTGGTCATCCTCGTGAGCTGTATCTGTCCGCTGGACGGGAACTGTGCTTCTGCTCGCCGCGGCACTGAAGATTCTTCTATCATTCTGACGAAAAAAGAAATAGTTCCCATATGCGAAAACAATATTAAAAATCGGAATTCTCTTATTTTATCAAAAATCTGTAATGTAACTATCAAAAGCAATTCAAAGCTTTCTGAGAGCTTCGTCAAATATTTGGTGGGTAGAAACAAAATCAAGAAATCTATATCGGGAACATATCGAACCCAATTATATTCATCTGTTTACAAAGAACTTGGAGATGTGAATTCAGATTTACCCATGAAAAATGATGTCATATTTACCATTGCACGCAATAATTTAAAGATGAAAAAGAATCCGGGTAAGAGGCAATTTTTAAGACCAAATGGTATCATCAATGACAAAAGCGAAACTATTTCTTATTTGTGCTGTTATACTCCAGGCAATGAATATCATCAACAGGATGGCGTCAACGGTGATTCAGAACCAAGAGCTAACGATGTTGAACTAGAAGCTGATAAAATAGCGATAAAGGATTTGTTTTTTAACAAGAATGTAAAGAACGTTCTGAAGCCTCAGAATTTTTTCTCACCTTATGTCGGCTTTAATAGGAAATCATACGAGGCTATTAAAAGTAGAAGTGTAAAATACCTATGCACGAATCCTCTAGTTCAGAAGATCATCCAAAGGAATTTTTCCTGTCCAATCAACATGTGTAATTACAGCAGGATTATGACGGCCGAGGAAATTCCCTGCGATCCATCCAGACCGACACATCCTAAGCTGAACATCAATATCAACCTGTCTTTCAGACCCTGTCTGCGCAACTCGTCTCTCTGTCGAATCAACAACTGTTGCAATGTCTCTTCAGACAATCTTCCACAACCAATCTTCACCTGGACCGTAGCTCCTTGCAACTCCACTTCACCTGACTGCAATATGCTTCAGTTCAACATAATCAAATTCGGATACCAATACAATTCCACCTGCAGCGATTGCAACCAGGATACCAAGGGTTCTTTATCGTTGGCGGACAATTCTGATTCAGTTTTGAATGCCCAGAACATGTCTTTAACCAGAATTCCAGTTTCTTATTCCGGAGTTGACTTCATGTATCCAACAACTAGCTTTGTCTCTAACCAACAGTGGAGTCCTCAATGCAGAAATGCTTCTCTCACTTTAACCGGATCTCAAGTGGTCACCGAAACACAGTCTCCTGTAAACGAAGAGCAATTTCTGCCTCGTATAATGAGAAAAATATCAATCCCTTCCAGATTATACAATCGAAAACGCAGCCCCATCCGTACAACAAAACGCCTTCTATTAAAAAAGTATTATAATGAACACAATATGGGAATGGGAAGATATTAAATAATTCTTTTTCATAAAGCAGATATTTTCAACCCTTTATATCATCTGATTTGCCAATTTGTCTAGTTTATTATAATGCACACTCAATTCCAAACGTATTTCACTTCGGAAGAAATCAATGAAATACCCACAGAACATGATGCTCATTCAATTGTTTTTATTGCATTTAAAGCGAAGTCTTTTATTATTTCAAAAGAGAAGCTCCTAATTAAAAAAAAAACGATTATAATAAAAGTCTCGATGTGTGTTAACATGAAACACTTCTCAATAGAAATTCTAAATTATTATTTATAAGCGAAGAAAATAAGTGTCTTGTTGATAGGTAGTAAAAGGATATTTTCGACTGTGGCTGCTGTTTCCAGCGTTGGTGATTTTCTCTGTGGTTCTGTAGCTGGTATCGCTCTGCCGGCTTGGATGCAGGGAAAGTGTCCGAATGGAAAATTCTGTACTTGGTAGCACTCTGTAGCACTAGTATCAAATATTCTACTATATTAGAAGCTTCGCAATTATTTTGTCCCTATTTGAGGCCCTACAACTTGACCACTTGGATTAAGCTTGGTGACACATTTCCCATGTAGAATGCTGAAACCATGCATGTGAGGTTTATTCCGAGCGCAAACGATGTCAATATATATTTTTAGCTCGTCCTTCCATGAAAATTCAGATGCTAAACAAATCAACTGCCTACATATGCGTATTTACAAGAGAAATTTCTAAGAATGAACCAAAACATTTTCTAAATTTGCAATATCTAAATGAAAAGCGGGCTAATATAACGGCAAACAACATCTAGGAATTTCTGACCAAGGAATCCTCGATCTGTCCAAGCTCATGTTTCGTCGCAACGTCTGATCCCACTTCTGGTCATCCGAGTGGTAGAAAATAAAGAAACATCGATATCAAATTTTCCAACTGTAATTCTCTCTACCAATACCAGATATACAAAACAATTATTTAGATAAAGCACAAATCTAAGCCAACTAGGCTCAACCAAAGTCAACTAGGTTTGTTGTAGACCAAGTGGATTCTTTTAAGTACCCAGTTGAAAGGAAAGCAGTAGTGGAGGAGAGTCCACTGAGATGACCCGCAATTCTGAATTATACTATCAAACCTCTCTCTTATTTCTTAACAAAGGCTTGTCTGTTGATTGAATGTTTTATATTCCAACATAATCTCAATTATAAAAATGTGGGCTTCCGTGAGATTTAATCTTTTCTCAAACGTGTAGCCAAGTATCGCCTAGTTCTGACGGCGTGTGCATTATACGGCCACACAATATGATAAATCCAAGTTCCTACTTACTGCTTTGTAAAAGTTGCACAGGGATAGAGCAGTCATTAGACTTGATATGACACTGGTTAAAATACTTTGTACTGAGTTAAGTTAGCTGTCGTTTACTTTTGAGAAGATCGTCTCTCTTTCTTCGCTAATATACTGGGGCACCCAGAGATGTGATGAGATATTTTATTGTCTTGTTCAATGATCTAAATGATTTAACTCTCCTACAACACAGCCACTTTGTCTATATATATTTTATGAACTCTGCCGATTATTACATGTAAATTTGTGAATATTTAATTCAAAGTTTAAATTTAGTTTTTTTTCTGTAATAGGCGAAAATATATCAATATTGCGCCTGGTTGATTAATAAGTGACAAAAATGTCTATTTTCTCTCTCTCTCTCTCGTTGTAAGGCTAAGTAAAAACGGAGGAATGTAGAGAGGAACCAAGCCTACTTTTAGATATATTGATTTGATAATCTAAAAAGTTTGGTAGCAATGCGTCTGTAACAATGATCAGCACTAGATTCTATCTCACCACCACAACTTGAGTGCTACAAACAGCTTCACATTCTTTATCTAGTTAGCATTCACTTCAAATTTGCTTTCACTGCATAAATATAAGCGGGATTGATCATTTAAAATTTTTCTTTCAACACAATTAACATTTTATTTTGATTAATCTGCCATGTAAACAAGTATCAAACGGAAGGAAAGAATAATTCTATGCCAGTAAGTAAGATAAATGATTTACAAGATCCGAAGAAAAACATCAGCGCAAGTATTTCAGCGAAGACTAAGTTCTCGGCAATATCATATACTAGGTATGGTCCTTCCTTCATTTCTACAGGATACCAACTGTGTAGATGCTGAAGTCGTGATCACTTCTACAAACTTGTAGATACATTTTTTGATCAAAGTGTATCTACGAACTAAAGGATTGTCCCAAAGGTTCGTTAACATATTATGATTTATATTTTGCAAGTGTTTACGAACTTTTAGGACAAGCTTGCAATTCTGAAATTTGCCTCACCTGCTGATTGACCACCTTTGATATAGAAAAAAAAAACATCAAAGATTAAATCATTCTTCTATAAGAATTCTGTTATAATTTTACCAAGGTTACCAATATTACCAAGATTGTACTAAAAGTTCGTAAACACTTGCAAAATATAAATCATAATATGTTTACGAATTTTTGGGACAACCTTATACTAGATAAAAATCCTACAATGGATCAATTTCTATTCTCTGATCATATCTACAAATTATTGTAATTTATATCAGAACGTTCCTCAAACTTTAACCCAGAAATTTATACATATTCAGGCAGCAAATCTTTTGGGAGAATCGTTATTTATAACATTTTCCATTTCAGAGAGTAAATTGCAATTGTACATCTTGTAGATTGATTCTTTTGATCCCATTCATCATTACTATACTTCCTTTTAAGCCGGATTGAATATCGAATATTCATTAGAAAATTTAAGACAAAATATAATTGTATTCTCTTGCTTATATCCATATAAACTTTGTGACTTAGTTCTTAAAAATAAAAGACGAATTTTTATATTGTTGCCTATAAGGCCTGAAAACAACTACAACCTCCGCCAATAGATGGCGCTTTCGCCTGTTTCCCATCTGAAACTGGTGTGGGAGTTGCCGACTGCTGTGGTCATGTTTCCTGGGGAAAATGTTTGTAAATACACTTTTATATTGACCCCGGGAGGTGGTGTAATGTAAATACCCGTTGTTTATTATTCCAGTTATATGTAATGTGTAGTAGAAGTGACAATAAAAAAGGGCTGTTCCTCGAAATTTCATAATTTTTTCCTGACGATAATACAAGGTTTTTGTGGAAACGTCGAGATAATAATGATTTTTTTCTCTGTGACCGAAGTGTCTTCTTAATTTTTAAGAATTGTGAATGCGGGCCAGGCAACCTCTATCTTCAAGACTTTGTAACTTAGATATGACAATTGTATGTGGCCTAAGAATATTTTCGTCCTTTATTTTAGATATTGCAGATATTTAATATATGCTTTAAATGGATATAAGATATTGACAACTTCAAATATCAAATATGCTTTAAAACAAAAAGGTAAAGTTGTCTCTAAAAACCAATTACAATCGTCATAATTAAATACCGTCTTTAGAGAGAACTTATCAAATATATTTTATGCGGGTCATAAGTTGATTCTTCTAATCCAAGTGTTTTCCGCATTTTGACCGCCTTCTCTTCAGTTTGCCACCTACCACATACATGTTTTGCGCTTTTTATTAAAGTTTAAAACACACTTAAACTTTATATATTTTATTCAATGAAGATCAAAATTACATAAACATCACATTTAATTATATATCATAACTACATAACATTAAGCGTTCTTATTTTAGTTTCGTTTTTGTCACCAGTCCAATATTTTTATTTTCACAGACTAAATTATGAGATTAATTTATAAATGAAAAATATGCAAAACAGATAAACAACTATATACATCAATACAGAAGTTTCAAGCAGAATCCTCCTCGGAATCACATTTCGTTTACATTTGAAGATATATGTACAACGAAATCTGGTGACACCTGACTAACTGGATGTATACCGCCAACATCAAATCTGAAGGCCAACCAGAAAGTAAGCGACTTTATACACTCCAAAAGTTTGGGTCATATCAAGTTGAATATCTCCATCTTTCATTTGAAATATTTATATTTTTTATAAAATGGCCCTTTTAAGAAAATCTTTCAAATCAAGGAAAATATGTTGTAATTCCTACAAGCGATTGGCATGATTGTTCAATCGACCAAATTCGAATGTGTGTTATGAAAGTAGAACTTATCAAAAAGGCTCTCCTAGTACATATGCTACAGGAATGTCCAACATGGGAGAAACAACTTAGATTGTCGGGCCTTAAAGAAACGGTTTTTGAAAAGCGAAACTTTCTATCGAATGGTTTCTCCTGTTGACCTAGTGTTCAGGTGACACTTCACGTTTGGCAAAGGGTCTTAGAGTCTTATTTCTTCCTTCAAATTTTCAAAAGATCTCCCATGGCGATGGCAAATGGGGTCGGACGTTTCCCTGCTTCTACGAGACCACTACATCCATAACTACAATCAGCAGTCCCGGCAGGATCGGCGAAACTAAAGTGGGGCTCAAGACGTACGAACATTGAAGGTTGTTGGAAGGAACTAGTTTTTGGACATGGCGGGTCTTGTAACCAATTGAAGCTGGATAAGTTGTGACATAAAAAAGGTGATGCACGGCGACCTTGTTACCTTTGGAAGAGAATCACGTGGAGTAGGACACTATCATCTTCTCTGACGAATGGCGTGCTTACAATTGTTTAGCGGTACTAGGCTGTTGGCACGCAACACTAGCTACAAGTACATTCTGTGAAACTGATCACGTGAGTAAACACATAGAAGATCGAAGGTGTCTGGTAACCTTTGAAGGTCCATGTGTCGCTGCAAACTGACCCATTTCCTGGTGGCTTTCATTTGACGGCGAGATATCAAACTCCGCAGAGTTGACGGATTTTAAGAGTTCGTCAATAAAACGTCCTCAATCTTTCTCTCACAGGTATTAATAAAGTATTCTTAAAATCTTTCTATTAGTAAGCGATAGATACAATTTTATTAATCTAATTTGAAGTGTGGAAGATTTATGATATGGCTATATGGTATAAACCTTTGTTGGGGCGATGAATATATAACTTCATTATATTTATTAAATAATATTTATTAAAAATATTTCTTAATAAATTTTAATTGTTTGATCAAACATTGTTTAAAAATAAATAAAATAGTGATTACTATATCAAATACTACAGGGGTAGTATGAAATATATGGGATTGGAGCACAATTTTAGTTTTGTTAATGCAACTGAAGATTTTAAGACGGATGATGACTTCTGAAGGTTTGAAGACAGATAATGAAGAGAGAGATAATTATAGAAGATTTGGAGGTAAATGATGACTCTTGAAGGTTTGAAAACGGATGATGAATTCTGAATATTTGAAGTCAGTTGATGACTCTTGTAGGTTTGAAGACAGATGAGACAGAGAGAGATTGAAACTTCTTTGCTACATCGCTCATATATGATTATATAAGGCTAAATACATAAATATGATAAAAATATATGAATAAATAAATATAAATATATAAAATAATATATATACCGAAATATATACAAAGTCTTTATTGGTGTCGCCAACCGCGGGAACGACTCCGCCACCGGTGGACTGCGAGAGTTCTTTCCCACAGAGAGAGAGAAAATCCAGTAAATTTGGAGGTGGGTGAGAAATCCTGAAGATTTGAAAACGGATGATTAGGTCTGAAGGTTTGAAAACGAATAATAAGTGAAGGAAAATTTGAAAAGAAAAAAAGAAAAATTTGAAAACGGCTTATGACATCGGCAAAATATACTGATTGCTAGAAGCATTTGTCTTTCAACGTTTTTTGCACCATAAGAATATCGCATAATGATAAAGATATTTTGCGAATGCAATTTTTCCCAGCATTAAAATGCATAGTAACTCACATTATATCCTGTATAAATACCATAAATAAATTTTAATTAATAAAAAAGATCAATCAGGTACGCAGACCACACCCAATTATCGGTGCTGTAATGAACCTTGTCAATTCCGTGCTAAGATATATGATCTAAGAATGTTTCTTATCAGCCATTGAGCTACTTTCTCGGCGTGGTTAGTCCGGCATTTCCTCGTCCAGCCTGACCCGCGTGGTTGGAATAATGAAGGACGTCCTGACTCTCCCTGAGTAGACAAAACTAACACGGGGTAATTCAACCTATGAATATTCGAATCAGTATCACTATAAAAGGAAGTTACAAATATGAAATATAACAGCGGTATGGTAGATTAAACTGGCGAAACTGCTGGGAGGGTTCACCACTGATGAGCAAGGCCCTCCCTTTAATTTTTCCATTGCAGTAAGGACAGTAGAAATTGTTTAATTTTCAAAAGAATCTTACGCGTCTATAATAGTTTCGAATATTCATAACAGATGGTACGCTGATGCATCATAATTCAACCTATAATCACAATAAAACGCAGGCTCCCAGAGGGTAAGTTTCTTATTTCATTAAATATTTTCTCAAGCTTTCAGGTAGTGTGAACCTATTTACAGGAGCATATAAACTATATGAATCTAAAATTATTTAATTATTATTTATATCTTATAAATTATTTACATATTTCAGAAGTATTAAGAAAACAATTTAGCATAGTTTATGGTGTAATATAATAGGAAAAGAGTTTTTCTTCTTATATACGGATTTCACACACAGTAAAATGAAATCAGTGGAAAAAAGACAATTTATATATTCTGTTACGAGAAAAACTTTCAACGCAAATAATTTAAAAATTCGTTTTACTTAGTACAAACATATGAAAAATATATCAATCATACAAATATTTAGAAAAAAAACAAACAAATATAAATGATATAAACGTTCATCCTATGACTTATAATTTAATAATATCAAAAAGCAAACTCAAATCCAAGTTTCTTGCAGATTTTGATTTCTCCAGTTTTAAAGCTAACATGTCCTTCAACAGGAGCACTTATTGGAACGCTACTGGTTGATCCTGTTGATGGACATGTTAGCCCAAAAGCTAAAGAAATAAAATTCTGCAAAAAAAAAAAAACTATGCCTGGGTGCTTTTTGATATTATTAAATTATAAGTCATAGGGTGAACGGCTATACCATTTCTATTTGTTTAATACTTTTTTTAATTCTAAATATTTGTATGATTGAGATATTTTTCTTATGTTTGTACTCAGTAAAAAGAAATATTAAAATTATTTGCGTTGAAAGTCTTTCTTGGAACAGAATTTCTAAATTGTCTTTTCTTCGCTGATTTCATTTTACTGTGTGTGAAATGAAATTTTATAAAACAAATACATAACAATATATCGGTAATGGAATTTTACGCATAGCGAGTAGAATCCGCAATTATATTACGATATATTCTAGTGAATTTAATTGCTACAATTGTTTTTATTCTTATATTTTTAAGAACGTTTCAATATGTTCGTGTTATAGTTATATAAATTTAATGACGTATAGATACACCATTGGTTCCACTACAAGTTTCTACGTAGTTCTTAGGCTATAGGTATTATACGTCATACTCAAACGCTGTTCGTGTTATTTGTCTAATCAGGATGCCACAAAGATACACACGTGATTTCGAAGGGATGCAGCAAAATGTATAGCTTTATTATACGTGGCACTAAACAGAAGGAATACAACAGTGGGACTTGCCTTCAACCTCCCCGTCAGAAAAATCCTTGGCGCCTTGGATGTCACTCTTGGAAAATGTTCAGCTCCACACTATATACGTCCAGCTTGGACTACACCGGCTTGTAGGCCACTCCGATGTCAGGTTCTCCTGGCACCGCCTTGTAGGATCATCCACACGCCTGGAGGCAAGTCGCCACGTCTTCTCCTCGCCGCAGATGTCACCAGACTCTGTTCTCCCCCACACAGGAATGCTGTTTTGACTCCTGCCCCATGGAAGCGGGGGTAGCTGGAGTCCACCCCTCTTTCCCCAACTTCACTCTGGAATCTTGGCCTTGTCATCCATGTTACAGTATTTTTCGTGACATGAAAATACTGCAGAAGCTCCAAAGTTTGATTTAATTATGAAATAAACATTCACGCCTTAATGTTCTCACTTGCTATACATTAATATATTTTAACAATATATATCCACATTCTTCAAATATCTCTCAAACCTTTTCTCTTTATTTGATAAAAGTAATAATTAAAAAAAAACTCCAGAATTTTAAAGGAATTTTGATTACTACTAGAAATGTTTTTAAGAAAGAAGAATGGATTTTAATTAATTTTCAATTCTCTCCTTTCTTGCATTGTTTTAAAGTTTGTTTTTAATATGTGTGTGAATGCCCTCTGGTGTGTTGTCCCTGTGTGTGTTGAATATAAAGAATTAGCGCGGCAACTAAACAACAGAATCCTATTTAGTACGATTCTTTTTTCAAATAAACATACCTTATACTCGAAACTATTATAGACGCGTATGATTCTTTTTTAAAAATAAACAATTACTAGTGTTTTTACTGCAATAAAAAATTAATAGGAGGGCCTGGCTCATCAGTGGTGAACCCTCCCAGCGGTTTTGCCAGTTTAATCTACCATACCGCTGTTATATTGCATTTTTTGAACTTCCTTTTATAGTGATACTGATGCTAGACTCTTGGAATGGATATTTTAGATGAACAATTGTAGTAAGGACAGTAGAAATTGTTTATTTTGAAAAAAGAAACATACGCGTCTATAATAGTTTCGAATTTTGATAACAGATGGCGCACTAATGCATTATAATACTTTATACTAAGAAAAAGGCATCTCCTCATCTTGCAACTAAAAGTTGCTGATAACTTGCACCATCTGTCGGAATAAATCTTAACTAATCGTTGATTATCAATTATTCTAGAATTGGGGAAAAAATGCCCGTTCTTGATTAATCAAGAAAAGCTAACCACACGAGCGCGTTTCAGACTGTTGGCCCTCAAGCTGCAACTTGTACCTCAACGACCAAAATGCTGGTCCTTCGGGCTTCCTGAAAAATCATGGAACAGGTATTCAGGTTGGAAGAGCGTGAGGACGCTAAACTATGAGGGCCAACACACCGGAATGCGTACGTTGTTAGGTTTTATTTACTAATCAAGAAAGGGTATTTGACCAATTCTGAAATAATTACCAATTCTGAAATAATTAAAAATCAACGATTAATTGATTGAAGCGCCTCTCGCTTTTTTACATCATAGAAATCCAGTATGATTTATTCGGAAAAAGAAAATATTGCCCAAAATAGTTTCCTATATTCATCTTTTGGAATGGCTGCGAGTGTAGAGAATGATGTTTGGCCATTTAATAGATAGGTAGTTCTGTTTATGGGAAAAATTAGCTCTCAAATGTTTGATGTTAATTAAACGTTAATATAAGCCTAAGTTTGGTGTGAACCAAACATTGATACAAGCTTAAGGTTGGTGTGAACCAAACATTGATATAAGCTTAAGGTTGGTATGTACCAAATGTTGATGTGAAGCAAATATTGAGTGAATTCTGAAGTGAATATTGATATCTTTATACCCATTAAATAAAATAAAACGATTAAAATATGTCACTAGATTTTGAAGACACGGTACAACGACAATCAAAATACACCTTTCTTTACAAACCTTAGATAGATAACCACGTCTTAGTTCAATATTTCCAATTAAAAAAGAAAATAATTCTATTTGTTGTAGATACAACTTCAGTTAGATTCTTAAACTTTTACTGAATTTGTAAAACTGTTTATACAAGGTGAAAAAATAGTACACATGTGATTTTGTACTGGGATAAGGTGCATAAATGATGAAAAAGGCATCTCCTTATCGTGCAACTGAAAGTTGCTGATAGCTTGCGCCATCTATCGGAATAAATATCAACTATTCTGGTTTATTTTTAAATATTCCAGAATTGGCCAAATACCCATTCTTGATTAATTTGGCCAATTCTGGAATAGTTGATATTTATTCCGATAGATTGCGCAAGCCATCAGCAACTTTTAGTTGCACGATAAGGAGGTGCCTTTTTTATTGTTTATACAAGGTTGTCACAAAAGTTTGTAAACACTTACAAAAAATTGAAATACCAATATTATTCGCCGTTATGTATAGTGTCTTTGTATTATGTATAAAGTAATTGTATTATGTATTATTATGTATTCGCTGAAATAATATTATTCGCCGTTATGTATAATGTCTTTGTATTATGTATAAAGTAATTGTATTATGTATTATTATGTATTCGCCGTAATAATATTATTCGCCAAGTAAGAAAAACACGAACTCTTGGGACAACCTTAAGTAATCAAGGATATACAGTGTACTTGTTTCCAATCGTAATTTCTTTCAAATATTTTTAATATAAAAAAAACCACAAAATTTCTTACTTATTAGACTTATTGGGTTTATTGTGTTTGCTAGACGAAGCAAGTTTTATATGTGGCAGTAACTCTACATGTAAAATTAAAACGCTACTTTCTAACTACTGACGTTTCTTTCCAATAATTAAACATTTGAATTCAAGACAAGAACATCTCATGCAAGTAATCCGAAGTCATTCAGGCGATTGGCTATTGTAAATGCGATACGGCTTGTTGTTTTGGTGGAAAAAATATTTGGTTCTCTACATTTTGTGCCTAATCCATCCATTTTTGTGTTTCCTAATAAAGCCGATGGGTAGATAAATATTTGAAGATCCTTTGTCCTTCAGTTAGTGGACTCAGGGTGCAGCCACCAGTAGTGTCACCAGTACGTGAATAAAACTGAGAGTGGGTCAAAGTTGCTGAACACACTGCTACACTTGTGAGCTTATTATGAATAATAAATATATCTCTCAACTCCGCCTTTGCCGGTCCCAAGCCCGGATGAAAAAGGAGGATGGTAGCAGTAACAAGCTCACTAAAAAACCTGGGTTCAGCTGGCCCGGCTGATAGTACCCTGTAAGGGATACAGGGATACAGGATGAGCAGCGTTTGTACTCCATGTTAGGAGCGGCTGCACATGGCGTCCGTTCCTCATGTCAGAGGCGGCCATTTCTTTTGGAGCTAAGTCTACCTGCCACTGAGTAGTGCTCCCAGCCTTAATAACAAAAGCAGACGCATTCTACTTCACCCAGTCATGATGGTTGTCATCTCAAGCTTTACAAGCTTGACACCCTAATATGATTGAGTGGAGATAAGAAAGAAGAAGTATATCTCTCTATATATAAGGGCCAGTGTATGTATGTCTTCCGACAATACACATCCTCAATAAGTACCTGATCTGGTTGAAAATTCTAACAGGGGATAGAGAAATATCTGTAAGAGTTTTCTGTTAAATTTTCAACTAAGAAAAATTAAAATTAATCAAGTGCTGGGAAAAAATAGCTATTTTTTAGTCCGAAAATAATGATGACAATATTGATGCATCATTCTCAATTTTCAGATACAAATTCCTTTAGGGGAAAATTTCAGACCACGGTCGAAGCAAGATAAATCATTTTCAGTATGCAGGAACAAAATTCTAACAGGAAAACATTCACTCGAGTAGAAGACAGAGGAAATCAGGTCATCTCTCTATTAAAAAAAAAAATCGCTTCTCAGCCTTGTGACTGAGATCATAGTGTAGTATATCTCTCTATATTAAAAATAAAGAAGGCATCTCCTGACCATGAGCACATGTGCTTTTTAGATGATAGAGCGCCATCTAGTGGAGCAAACATAAACTAAACGTTTATTTAGCTTGCTCCGTGCACATGTGCTCGTGGTCAGGAGATGTCTTCTTTATTTTTAATATCAACACCTGACCCACTTATCTTTTATTTTTTTCAATTGTTTTTTTTTCATCTCTCTCTATATAAATGTCAATATATATTTATAAAATATAAAATTAAAAAAAAATATATATATATATATATCTTCATTAAAAAATCCTAAATAAATTATCAGCAGATATCCACTCTCTACTGAATCTATTTTTTAAAGATATATACTCGTATATATATATCCATAAATAAATCTTTAATTGAAAAGGCATATATTGGATTTGTAGGGACCGAGAGACTTCCTTCATGGCCCCGCTTCTATGTTTGCTGACGGCGTGGTCTGTCATACCAGCAGGCTGGAAGGAAGTCTCTCGGCCCCCACAGATCAAAATATAATTTAATTTACCAATATTTCAGTTGGCTGAACGCCAATATATATCCTACTTATTAAATAATTAATCAAAATTACCTCTATAGATTCTATTTTTATAATAAGATATGTGTGATCACAAATGTAATTTTAAAATACATTTAACATAAGAAACATAGTCCCAAAAGGGGGGAATTTTTATAATAATTATATATGAAATTTGAACTATTTTGACGCATATGATTCTTTTAAAATAAATCAATTTCTATTGCCCTTACTGCAATGGTAAAATATTGGGAGGGTCTGGCGTCATTACAGTAAGGACAGTAGAATATTGATTTATTTTTTGAAAGAATCATACACATCAAATATAGTTCAAATTTTTTTATAACAGATGGCGGGCTGAAGCATCGTATGAATAATTAAAATATACAAGTATCAGAGTCATCAATTCTGTCATCGTTTGCTTTTGTGAATGGAATGCTTTTAATCGGTGGATGAGAGTGTAACACGCTCGATTCCCGATATAAATCGGTGGATGAGAGGGTAACACGCTCGATTCCCGATATAAGTCGGTGGATGAGAGGGTAACACGCTCGATTCCCGATATAAGTCGGTGGATGAGAGGGTAACACGCTCGATTCCCGATAAAAGTCGGTGGATGAGAGGGTAACACGCTCGATTCCCGATATAAGTCGGTGGATGAGAGGGTAACACGCTCGATTCCCGATATAAATCGGTGGATGAGAGGGTAACACGCTCGATTCCCGATATAAGTCGGTGGATGAGAGGGTAACACGCTCGATTCCCGATAAAAGTCGGTGGATGAGAGGGTAACACGCTCGATTCCGGATATAAGTCGGTGGATGAGAGGGTAACACGCTCGATTCCCGATAAAAGTCGGTGGATGAGAGGGTAACACGCTCGATTCCCGATATAAGTCGGTGGATGAGAGGGTAACACGCTCAATTCCCGATATAAGTCGGTGGATGAGAGGGTAACACGCTCGATTCCCGATAAAAGTCGGTGGATGAGAGAGTAACACGCTCGATTCCCGATATAAGTCGGTGGATGAGAGGGTAACACGCTCGATTCCCGATATAAGTCGGTGGATGAGAGGGTAACACGCTCGATTCCCGATATAAGTCGGTGGATGAGAGGGTAACACGCTCGATTCCCCACAGTTATGAACCGGGATTGAATCCCGCGTTAAAAATTGTTCAATATGTGAACTTCACATATTATTCACTGTTCAATTATCATGAACTAGGTTGCTCTTGCTGAGCGGTACCTATTAATGTGATTTGAACCAGGGAATGCTTTTATGAAACGTTGCTATCACTTTTACATAATATTTGAAATCTAAAATGTTGGAGAATATCGTTTTTTTTGTATCATTTTGTTCGAAGAACAAACAGGGTCTTCTTGTGATATATAATTACAGTGTTTTATGATATTTACTATAATGAATGTCAAGACTCTATAGATTCAGGGACAGCACGAGTAAATAAACCAGGGAAGGTAGCTATCTAAAAGACATACCGGTAACAAGTAGCAACCCACCTTGGGGCAGCATGTCGCCATCCGGGGGATACTGAAAGATCTCAAACACTTCAACAAAGGCCACAAACAAGATATTACTAAATACAATGTTGTAATATTGAAGCTGATCCCAGTGTGTAAGTGCAATCATTTTTATATCTCTTTCGTAATATATTTACACCTCTGAAAAGGGGAACAGGATGAATCAACGTTTAGCTGATTTTTGTTACACTATATGGAGATCTGCCATCTAAAAAGCCCGTGTGAGCGCGGTCAAAAGATACACCTTTTTCAAAAAATATATTAACTACTTTCATATAAAACTCTTTCTGTTCCCTCTTACTACGAGAGCTCGTCAAGAATGATTTTAATTTTGTGGCTAGTTGTTTACTTATAGCAATAACATAAATTTGAGACGAAAACAAAAAAAAGTCGGTGGACAAGTGGGTAAAACCCTCGATTCCCTACAGCCATGAACCGGGATCGAATCCCGCGTTAACATTTTGTTTAATATATGAATAACCTTCACATACATTATTCATTGTTACAAATATCATAAACTAGGCTGCTCCTTTTGAGCGTTACCTAATAAAGTTATTTTGGAACAATTTGAGAAGATATATCGTTCTTAGAAACATCTCCTAGAAATTTTGGAGACCTACCTGCTAAAGCATCTCATGGCCATGCTCCAAAATTCTAAGTATGTCTTACAATTGTCTAAATTTGAAGTTGATTCGTGATGATCACTATTTAATCATGAAATATTGCGTCGATAGATACTGATATCAGCCACGGAAACGTGCCAAATATTGTAATAGGCTTGTGTTAAAGACGGTTAAGAAGGACCGCAGCCTTTCGCATATATCTGTGGTTTGAAATGTGATGGGTGCCGTGTTTTGGCAGCAATGCTGGAAGGGATGGCCGCCCTCGACAACGAGATCTCCACATAGAGATTAGTTTAAGTGTCAATTAATTATGTTTAACTTTTATAAATTCTGGAAATTTCTTTA